>CM025791.1:83909964-84509964 GCA_014635995.1 Sarcophaga peregrina
AATGTACAAAATTAATTTCCATTCCAAACACCATCCACATTATCCATCAATATCCCCATACGACATATATTCCACACCCATCATTAGTGCAATTACTATTCACCACACAGTTTCTACAATTAAATAATTTTCAATGTATATGTATATACTTATGAAAAACAAAACAATTAATAACTTCATTTACTTATAATTAAATTCAAATATATTCTAAATTAATTTTTCTTTTAATTTTAATACATTCTGCGTGAATGTGGCGTTTTTTGAATATTTTCAACGCATTTCTGATGTCTTTTTCTGCATCATCAGACCCAATCGATCGACAAGCATCTATTTAAAATATATGTAATTAGAAGAATACATTTCTTTTTAATGTATTGCTTACCTGTTAAGGCTTGAAAGAAAGCTTGGAAATCTTTTAGCCGGCTTTTTCCATGCACTCCCTTTAACTTCCATGCATACAGTGGTTGAAATAACATCCGTGAGTGTCTTTTGTAAGCGCCCTTTTAATAAAGTCTTATCACATTTACCTGATCAAAAAATGTTGTTATTTGAAAATACTAACACATATAAACGTCTTATTAATATTTAATAAAATTTAAATGTGTTTAATATGAATTTACTTACTGTTCATTTCTTTAAACTTTTCTTGAAGAAGTTCTTGAATATTTGAACATCCTTGGCAACAATTGTTTCCCTTGTTATCTATAAATACATTATTTACTAATTATAATATGTACAATTAAATTAATACTTACATTTAATTACAATTATTTGGACTATTATTTTTTAATTTATTTTTTTCTTTTTTAAAAAGTCTTTTTAAATTTCTTCTACTCGAACCACTCATTTTAAACTGATTTTAATTTCACAATGTAAAAGAATTCAAACTGTAAAAAAAGAGAATAAAAAAAATAACGGGTTCATTTTGAATAAATTCTGCATAACATTTCAATTAACTATTAGTTAATCTAAAAATAGTTCAGAAAAAGGTGCAATCGAAAAAACAATACTATCAGAAATACATGAACATTTTAAATTATGGGGAAATTCTGCATAACATTGTAGTTAGCTTATAATTAGTCTAAAAACAAACTCATAGAAAGTCTGATCTGGTAAAAGAGAGAACAGAGAGAAAACAAATCTCACAAACAAGAAGCTCTCAATAATAAATAAACGTTTCGTATTTGGGTGAGTTCTGCATTACATTATAGTCAGCTTATAGTTAGTCTAAAAAAGTTATCTAAAAGTGTGTTATTTTCGTAGTCGAATTCCAAATTCTAAGGAAGTGCTGCATTGAATTGTAGTTAGCTTATAGTCAGTCTACAAAAGTTAACTTAAAGTGGATTACTTTCGTAGTCGACTACAAAATTGCTGGCAGGGTTTATACACGATCCAATGGACTTACAGTTTAACTACGACTACGATCTACAGATTTCTAAGAAACTTTTCATGGCAATTATATTTCACTTTCAGAGGTTTTGTCAGAAATCTGCTGATAGAAAGTCGCCGAAGAAATTTCTTGCATATTTCGTTTTATTGGAAATGTCTGTCCTGGGATTTGAACCTTTGCCTCATGTATGCCTATTACGGATTACGGCAACAACTAGCCTATGTACAACATCTCAGCTAATTAAGGAATGCCTGTTGTTATTAAGAAACATATTACTTACAGGGTGGCTGCTATGTGTTGCAACCAACTTCAGGTTGTTATCATTTGTAAACCGCTCGTCTACCAGCCGACAGATTTATTCCAGTGACAGTCCATTTTTTTATTTACAAGCTTACAAAAGCATTTTGATCTATTGGATTCAAAAAAAAAAAAAATTATTCGTGATAGAATTCAAGCGTGATAGTGTGATTGCTTTATATTTGGCTGGAAAACAACAGGTGGATATCGTTAGAGCCCTCCAGCATTTAAATGTGCATAAATCTTTTGTTTCTCGTACCCTTGGAAGTTACCGTGATGCTGGCAGTGTTGCATCGCGTCCAAAATGTGAACTAAAAAACGATAACAACACCAGAAATGATCCGAAAATTGAAGGCCGGATTTGATAGAAATCCACGCCGCAGTGGTAGAAAAATTGCTCGTGACTTGAACATGTCGTGAGAACGCATGCAACACATATTGAAAAATGAGCTTGGACTAAAGCCATTGAAGTTCCAAAAAGTGCAAGAGCTCACCGATGGACAAAAAAATTTAGACTGGAAAGAGTTACTTCGCTCGCACGAAAGTGGCCATTTACCGAGTTTAGTATTCTCCGATGAGAAGACATTCCAAATTGAGTAGTTTGTGAATAAATAAAATGATCGAGTTTACTTGCCAAAGAGGTCAGCTGAAAATTTACACCTGCGATTGGCCACCAGAACTCAAGCGCCGCCGATGGTAATGGTGTAGGCCGCCGTAACAGACGATGGTCGCTCTCCACTAGTATTCATCGTCCGTGGGGTCAAAATAAATGCCGAATATTGCCGGAAAAATGTCTTAAAGACAGTATTGAAGCCCTGGGCAGACAAACATTCCGACCGCAGACCATGGACATTCCAACAGGACTGCCCACCACTGCGCTCCGCACGCGCCAACCAAGAATGGCTTAAAAAGGGGGTTCCTCGCTTCATTACAACCGCACAATGACCACCAAAATCTCCGGATTTTAATCCGTTGGACTTTTGCGTCTGAGACATTTTGGAGAGTAAGGTTCTCACTAAAAAACACCAAAGTGTCGCTTATCTCAAGACGGTGCTTCGCCGGGAATGGGCCAAAATATCGCAGAGCCACTTTCGTACAGCCTGTGGTGGCTTTATCGGCCGTTTGCAGGCCATAATTCGTACCAAAAGGTGTCCAATTCGAACAAATTTAAACTGATTCTAAAATTTGATGTTATTTCCAACATTTTTTGCTTTTGAACAAGACAATTAAAAACAAAATATTAAATTAAAAAAATATGGCGCTTTACTATGTTGCATTATGTATCAGCCACCCTGTACGGCGTTATGACTACATTAAGAATAGTCCAGCTAAGGGTGCCTGCCCACTCCGGAACTACGGTGTTATTACTTCGGAATGGAGTCCTTTTGGCTCTTTAGCCGTCTTCATGTTCATATTCGCGTTTGGATTGCGTATTAGACGTTGAGGAAACTTCGAAGTGTCTCCACTATTCCTTTCTCCCAGAGTCCCGACTGGGACTTCGTTTGACACGTGAGCTAGTGTCATCTATGCCGGCCTGCCTACATGTTCTGCAGCCTCCAGATGTGTCTGCTTCAGTCTCAGAATGCGCTCCACGTAATTAGCCGCATAACCTCGACATTAATGCCGATTAATGCCTTAAAAGCATGAAATAATTCAATTCAAATTTGTTATCTACAACTTCCTCTTTCCCATTTCCTACATACCTGGAGTATAGAATGAAAAGGGGATAGGCCATCAATAAAGAAATTAAATAAATTCATGGGACATTTTGAATGATGTTCTTCTTATTTATTCCATTCTGTTCCATTCTAATCGAACAGACAGTTCCTCTTTGGGATATTATCAGAAAGTCCAGGCAATATCGATACATTAACCAATCGTTCCGTAAGCTGTTCTGATTATCAGTGCGTTCTACTCCGCTCTATTTAAGACTCCCTCTGACCTCCTCTTAAAGCAGAAGACTGAGTAGCTGGCATTAAATTTCATTTCAATTAAATGCTGGCTTAACTTGGACTATAGTCGTACAGCTATCCTGCAAAAACCTAGACACATTCGAATTGCTTATACGGTTCCTTACAAATTTCTAGAACTTGAAGACGCCGTAATCTAGTAGGTAGTGTGTTAGCTTATTAGACGTAGGGCCACAGTTCAAACTCCAGGTCAGACTTCTTCTACAAAACGAAATATTTCTTGGACAACTTCCTTGCAGCAGATTTCTGGCAAAAACTTTGAATGCCAATAAAATTGTCAAAACTCTGCCGTTTGGAGTCGACTTTAAACTTTAAACACACACAACATATGCATGTGGTGTGAGAATCCTGGTTCGTAATCCTTACTGAAGGGTTATAATTCTCAATTATGTGTGTGTCTAAATTTCTGGTTCACGTCTAAAGCTCTGTCTGTACTGATCGTTCAAAGATATGTGGCAGTGTTAACTTTGGTGTATTTATTGATAGGTTCTCTTACTAAATTTCCTTATAGGTTATCTGATCACTGTGTTCAGGGCCATTTTGAAAGCATTGCAGTGCTTATTGGTTGACAAGAATTTTCTTGTAAATCTCTTGATTTACTCGGTATCTTAGGGTGCCATTAAGTCTCTAACGAACGTAGTTCCAACGTCTTTCCTTGTACAAGAATACCGCGGATTTATCGGGAAAATTTCGCATAATTTAAAGATAGCTCGTTTTTTTTATTCTAAGACATAGAGATGACGTTAAAAATTGCATTGCTGATGAACTGGTCAGGGCTGATACATTTTAATTTGGTACTGGTAAGTACGACACTTCATTCAGGACTAAAACCAAGTTTCTAATTTTATACATGAGCAGCAGAACCTACACTTTGAAGTCGACTTCAAATGACACAGTTTTCAAGGCATGGTATGAAGCTTGTAATTTTCAACACGTTACAGGGCATAGATTTCGATAGGCTAAGTTAATTTGAATATAATCTGTTTGTTTTACAAGAGAGTACAACCTTTTTGCCAGCAAGAGGTTACATGTAATATTGCTCGATGCTGCTGACCATGTATAGATAAGATAAAAATGGACTTAATTTAGTTTTATTGATCAAAATTTTTTCAGAAACCATTTTTTTGCCTTTAAAAAACTGTACTAGAAATTCTTAAATTCATTTCATTCTTTAAGTCTAAAACGATAAAAATAGAAAGAAATTCTCTTGTTTTTGCTTTTAATTTAAAAATGCTGAGAAATAAAAAATTTTCTCACACGCATAGCCAGGTTTTTATTATTTTTTAATTAAAAGTTGAAATTTCTTCTACGCTAAAAACAATAAAACAAATACGAAAACAGAAAAAATTAAAAAAAATAAACTCATACACAGCGCCTAAGCATAGGCTATGCAATAATTCTGAACATGCATTTTAGTCACGCACACTTACTCACACTTACACATATAAACATGCACAAACGCAAATGCATTCATACGTACGAACACAACATACACGCATACTAGTGCATAACGCAGAGCACCACACCCATTTACGCGGCAATAAAACTGAAATAAATTCAAATTACGCATACATTTACACACACACACATACACATAGTATACACATACTTGAGCTCATGCTTGCAATCATAAACATAAGTATACAAGACCGTATGAGAGACAGGGAAAGACAGAGAGATAGAGAGAGAGAAAAAATGAGTAAATGGCAACAACAATAAAATAATTTCAGTTTCAGCAATAAAATAATTGTGTCAGTAGCAGTACCACTAGTTGTAGTAGTAGTAGTAGCAGTTGTAATCGTAGTCGTAGTCGTAGTGATATCAGTAATGCACACAACATTGCAAAGTTTTATGCAATGCAAGCAACTGTAAATGTATGAGTGGATAAAGCAACAACAACAGCAAAACAATTAAAGAAGTTATAATGGGTTAAATGCGTCCCTAGGATACCTTACAACACAACATTTCTTTCAAACTACATGATGAATCGGAACGAATTTATTAAAGAGTTTAACAGCCCTCGGCATGCAATGTGATAACGTTGTTTTGCGGTTGAGAACTGAGCCATTTAATAGGATCTTGATATCGAAAATTTTTGTTTACTGGAACAGTTAAATGCCCCTTGAATTAATAACAAGGCTTTGCTCCGTTCGATGTATTGCCTGAGCGAATTTCAGCCACATGATATATCGGAAGGGACATATCATGTGAGACAACATTTTTTGTATAAATCTAGGCAAACATTAATAATTTTTCTAAGGAATAGCTAGGGCAGGAAGAGAATATGATTGTCATTCACTACTAGAGCTTAATGGTTACAATTTAAACTATTAAGGCAAGCCAAGATTTTCTCCCGAGAAATGTAAATAATTGCTTACGCAAGAGATTCTTAATCAAGATATTTTTTATCGAGCTTTTGTGTGGCATACATGCATACATAAGTACACAATTAGTCATTACAACCCTTCAGTCAGGATTACGACCTAGCTTCTCACACCACTTATGTCGTAAGCGTTAGGTTTTATACATGAGTGGCAGGACCTACAGTTTAAAGTCGATTCCGTACGAGAGATTTTTGAGAAACTTTTTCATGGCAATTTTATATCCCGTTCAAGACTTTTTGCCAGAAATCTAATGAGACGATTTCACCGAAGAAATTTTTTCATATTTTTGCTTTGATGTCTGACTTCAAGCGGCCGTAATCTTCACTTTTCATCTGTGTTAAGAAATTAATGGTCGTTGCTCAGAGGTAATGCAAGGAAGCAACA
This sequence comes from Sarcophaga peregrina, assembly GCA_014635995.1. Lineage (NCBI taxonomy): Eukaryota > Metazoa > Arthropoda > Insecta > Diptera > Sarcophagidae > Sarcophaga > Sarcophaga peregrina. Next base: position 83,916,390 of record CM025791.1, read on the forward strand.
TGGATAAAGGCTCAGTTATGCGATCGTAACGTAATGTAACGCAGCAATTTTATTTACCATAAGAGTTTTTGCTAGAAATCTGCTGAGAGTCAGTCATCAAAGAAATATTTTTTGTCATAAAAATAAGCTAGGCTAGGCAAGGTCACAATGCATACTTAAGGTTGTGACCTAGCTTCTTACACTACTTGTTGTTGTGGGCGTTCATTTTTATACATGAGTGGCGCGACCTATAGTTTAAAGTCGACTCCGAACGACAGATTTTTTGAGACAATTTTTCATGGCAATTTTTAATCACACTTAGAGTTTTTGACAGATATCCGGTGAGAGGAAGTCGCCAAAGATATATTTTTTTATAATTCGTTTAGTTGGAGATCTCTGATCTGCAGCTATGAATCAACGCCTCACGTTGACCTATTAGGGTACGGCGACAACTAGTTTTAGTACGACATCGCGCCTAATTAAGGAATTTCGGGTATTTCCGAAGAAAGATATTACTTGCGGCTTCATGACTGCATTAAGAATAGTTCTGCTAATGTTAAGGATTTGTTTCCTTGGTAGTTATAAGCGTTCTTCTGTAGAGAGTAATATTCAAAGAAGTCGTCTATTTTCTTTGTACCTATGCAGATAACAATGCATGTCTGTTTAGTTGCTTTTAGACCATCCATGGCATTCTGAAAAAATCATCTACAACCGATGGTTAGAGAAAATTGATTCGTTATTTGTTTTGAAATAAGCGATAACACACAGAAGTCACCGTAGTCTAGTAGGTAGTGTGTCGGCTTTTTAGATGAAAGGCCAGGGCAGACGTCAAAACGAAATATGAACAAATATTTTTTTGGCGACTTCCTCTAAGCAGATTTCTGGCAAAAAGTCTGAGAATAAATAAAATTGCCACGTAAAGTTTCTCAAAAATCTATCATTCGGAATCGACTTTAAACTGAAGGTCCCGTCATTCATGTATAAAAATTATTGCACACAACTTAAGTGGTGTGAGAAGCTAGGCCGTAATACTGACTCACAACTCTTCAGGCCAATTATGTGTGTATGTGCATAGAGGAGGATCAAATTATTATTCACTTCCTGTGGCTCTATCCACGTTGTTAAAGGAAAAAAGGAATCCACTTGAGGAATTACACTTTGCAGAGAGCCGTGACGGAAGTATAAGATGGAGGTGGCTATCAAACTAAGGAGTGCGCACAAAAAAAAAATGAGCCTACTTTTAAGCTTATAACTTTTATCATAATTAAAAAAAATGAATGATGAATGGTGTTCTAAAACACCCTAAAATGTTTGGAAGAAAAGTGGTTAAAAAGTTGGATGCCCTGAGACCTTGGTGAGAAAAAAATTTTATACACAAAAGAATTCAAACATTATTTACTTTAATTGAAATATAAAACGATAAAATCCGCCGCTTAGTTTTATTTCTATAACGAAAAGTGTAATTCCATTATTTTTTCTGTGCACTCCTTATTAATAACAAACTTTTAATAACATAATGAGAATTTTTGATTTCTAAAGTCTATTATTGATCGTTTTTAAAACTTAAACAATAAATTAAAAAACTTTCGAAATATTTTGAAATTTTTTCGTGGACACTCCTTAAGTGGTTCAAGTTAACTTTGGTGATTGTGAGAAGAATTTCGTCCTTAGTGTTGCAATTACTTATAACGCTCATTACATGCATAGTAAACGCTTCTGTATAAAATTAGCACACACAACATAAGTGGTGTGAGTAACTGTGGGCTTCTTAGAGACGATTGCTGTAGACTGTCTAATGGTGAAGGTATAGCACTGGCCATTTTATAGTCACTTAGCAGCAACTGGTTTCCTTACCATTCGCATCCTGCCTCTTTCCACCTTTCCTAAAACCTGCACAATGTACTGCATGAGTAGGAGTCATCCCCTGAGTGCTGGTTTTATATAAAAAAAAAAGCTTAGTTGCTCTCTTTTCCTTCTTCTAGAATGGGAGTGTACACGATTACTTAAGAAAATACTTTGTAACGCTTTCTTTAAATTTATTTATAATCTTGTCAATTCCGCAAACTTTAGCTTGATTTTACAGCTTCGTAATGCTGGAAAATGGCCATTTCTAAGGAATTTTAACTCTTATTAGGCATTTTCTCGTTGTATGCATACAATCTTCGTAAATTTCAAGTCTTTCACTGAACGAATGACACTTCAGATGAAAGATTTTTAGGAGCTAGCACCCTTGCGGGACCGGTGGTGTTGAAATCTACACACATACATTCTTAATTGGCCATTACAACCCTTCAGTCAGTATTATGACCTAGCTTCTCACGCCACTTATGTTGTGTGCGTTAATTTTATACATGAGTGGCGGCGCCTGCAGCTTAAAGCCGATACCAAATGACAGATTTTTGAGAAATTTTTCATGGCAATTTTTTGCCACTCCAAGTTTTTGCCAGAAATCTGTTGAGAGGAAGTCGCCGAAGAAATATTTTTTCAGATTTTGTTTTGATGTCTGACCTGGGATTTGAACTCGGTCCTATCTTCATACATTATTTGTTAATTAGGTTAGGTTGGGTTAGAGGACGTGTACTTGTCAGTACTCGGCGGTCGAATTGACCCATTGTACTATGTCCTAGCTTCTCACACCACTTATGTTGTGTGCGTTAATTTTATACATGTGTGGCGGGACCTACAGTTTAAAGTCGTCTCCGAACGACACATTTTTTGAGAAGCATTCCATGGCAATTTTTTACTCTCAGAGTTTTTGCCAGAAATCTGCTGAGAGGAAGTCATCGAAAAATTATTTTCAAATTTTTTTCGTTTTGATGTCTGACCTGGGATTCGAACTCGGGTGTTTCGTCTAATAAGCCAACACACTACCTACTAGACCACGGCGACCTCTTATTTGTTAATTCCTTTGGCGTTATTCTTTTAAATCAAAATGCTTTTTATTGATTTGAAACTTTCGAGTTTAATTATTACCAACTGGTCTGTTGATAATTATGCTGGTGTAGGGTAAAATAAACACTCCCCTGTTGAAAGTGAAAGAAAAAATCAAAAAAAGAAAAGCAAGAAAACAGAAATTAAAGTTTCAAATCATTTATACTCACTTATACTCATTCTTACTTACACATACACATGCATATATGGATTCACATATACACACACACTCATATCAGCACAAATAAACCATCATAATCAGTTGGCAGCAGCTGATACGCGTAAGCTAGGCTGCAGGAAAATAAAACTCAAAAAAAATGAAATGTTCTGCTGTGTAGCATTGAGCCATACACTTAACCGTACACATATACATGCACATACATATACATTTAATAAATATAAACAGAGACACTGTTGCATTCAAAAAGGATTTTTATTTTGTGGTGTTGTTGTTGTTGTTGTTGCTGTGTTTTCTCTATCCCTGGCAATAACAACAGGAGTACGAGTTTGACTAAAAAGCCAGGATGATGAGGAGTACAAACAACAATAACTTCAGAATTTAAGAGAGACAGAAGGGGAGAGTGAGCGAGAGAGAGAGAGAGAGTAAGAGAACAATGTTGTTGATGGTGCATACATTTGACCTATTTTCATGGTTGTTGCTGTTGTTAATATTATTATTGTTATTGTTGTTGTTGTTGCTGTTATTATTATTATATTTCTCCCAGTATTTTATTTCATTTAAGTTTTAGGTTCTCCATATTTTTTTTCGCCATTATTTTTTTTACTTTCTAGCACAATAAAAACAAATACTTGTACAGTACTCCAGTATTGTTTTGTGTACACGCATATTTATACCACGACTCATATACATACATACACATACATACACAAGCGCATAAATAACTTACAACTTCTAGAGCAGCAAATAAAAAAAAAAACGCTTTCATAGAATAAGTGAAACTGAAAATTTTCATAATAAACGATGGAGTAGTGAACTATGCAACAGGGAAATCTGCATCAGTGTAATGGTAAAGTAAAGTCCCCCTTTACCTATATACAAACATAAGTGTGTGTATGTAAAAGGACATGGAAGTGTAAATGAGAGTGTATGTGTGTGTGTATGTGGTACGTGTAAATTAAAGTTTTTATTGTTTTTTTATATGATCATACCATATATTGCAATACATTACCAAGCGATTTACTTGTCTCTTCTCCATTTTACTCTCTCTCTCTCTCTCTTTCTCTCTCTCTCTCTCTTGTATGTGTCTCTCTTTTTTTTGCTTTTCCTGTCTATAATTTTTAATTTAGTTGTAGTTGTTGCTTCCTTTTCCACTTTTTTATGTTTCTTTTTATGATTATTTTTTCTCTATAGGTAGTGGCTGGCAGTCGTATGACTTTTTTCTCTCTGTTTTTCCGTTTCCTTTCCGAGTTTAGCTATTTTTCTGGCATTTGTTGTACAGTTGTCGGTCTATACAACAGCTAGAAAGGAAGCAAAATAATAATAAATTTTACTTAAAAAGAATTATTTTTAATAAAAAACATAGAATAATAAAAAAAAACTTCAGATAGAAGAAAAAAAATTATGATTAAAGGATTTGAAATTAAATTTAATGAACTACTGGCTAATAAATTATTAACAAAACGTAAATATACATTTAAAACCCTTTTAAAAACTTAAAAAATATAAGTTCATTAATTGCAAATAAAATAAAAATAAATTTGCTTTCAGTTTCAAATCAATTCTTTATTGTTCTCATAATTCCGTGTGCCACCGTTAATGACTTGACTTAGACGACAACAATTTGCTTTAATTGTTATTCTTTTTTCATAATGACACAGAGATCTTCAAACCACAATTATTCTCTTCACTTGCAACATGTCTTCACACAAGACTGACTGAATTCTTTCTAAATCTCTGTTGCCTGTTTTGTCTTGCCTTTTATATCGCAGCGTAAGTAGTCTGATGAATAAACTTAACTTTGGCTTCGCGCAATTTCTATAAATGTAAACAAGTTGTTTTATTTACGCATTTTGTTCACGTTTGTCCTTGCAGAGTTTTTGTTGCATTTTTACTTCTTCGTCCGCTTTTTTTATACTGCACTTTGCAATTGCCTGTTTGCTTCTTAATCCCTTTTTTATCCTGTTTATTTTTACTATATTTTTGTTTTGTAAACAAGTTGCTTGCAGTGCTATCGTTGCCTGTTTACCTCTTTGTCCGCTTTGTTTTATACTGCAGTTTGCTGTTGCTTGTTTACTTCTTTGTCTCTCTTTTTTATACAGATGTTGTTGGTATATTTTTGTTTATTCGTCGATCATGTAACCTTTTTGGTGCTTTTGTTTGTCATTATCAGAACACCATTTCCATTTTCGTAACCATATTTTTATTTCTTATTTTTTTCTTACATCAATTCGGTAAATTGAAAAAAAAAAGATAGGGGATCCAGATATCCATGTACATCTGCTTGTTAGCATGAAAATCTATGCATTCAATCAAAAACTAAGATCACATACCTATAGGAAAAGGCTATGAATAGCACATGAATGTCGGGCAATATGTATAATGGCCACAGATTCTAAATGAGGATTCAATTTAATGCACTGTTTCTGTAGTCGCGTAGTTAGAGGTTTGGCAACACAGTGTCCGTGGAGACTGGTTGCTAAAAGAACATCTCCAAATGATGATAGAAATGCAATAGCATCTGTCCTATAGACCCAGAAACCTAACTATGGTTCCGTTTCCTTATGCTTGAATTTCCAGGTCCTAACGGAATTAACAAAATGCTTCAAAAATCTGTCGTTCAGAGGCGAGTTTAAACTGTATTTCCCACAGCAACGTAATGCTGTAAATAGTCCTGACTGATGCGTTGTATGGCTAATAGGGCTAGGTTCCTAGATCCGTCTTAATGAAAAGCTTATATAGGCAACCATTATCTAAGTGAAGTATTGAATTTATAGGAAATATACATTTTCATAATTTTTTCGAAGATATTTCTCTTGGATGAGTACATACATGATAGGTCATTATAACCCGTCAGCCTGGATTATTGACCTATTTTCTCACACCACTTATGTTGTGTGGGTTAATTTTATACATAAGGTAGCGAGACCTTCAGTTTAAAGCCGACTCACGAACGGACAGAGTTTTTTATGAGAGACGTTTTCATGGCGGGTTTATTTTACTCTCAGAGTTTTAGCAAAAATCTGCTGAGAGGAAATCGCCGAAGATATACTTTTCTTTGTTTGGATGTCTGGCCTGGGGCTTGACCCCGCCTTTACGTGAATAAGCCAAACACCTAACTACTAGACTAGGACTTCTTACTCTTAAATTAGTGAAACATATTTAAGTATAATTGGAGCTGTTCAAAAGCAGTATTCCATCGTTTGGCTGCCGTTTCCAAAACGCCAGATCTATAACATCCAAATGCATCTGATTAACATTTATGATATTTATCGTCCTACTAGTCGTCTCTTATTAAGACTTATTCGGTCATTCCAAATTATTCCAATAATTTTGCCTTCTATGTTGTTGTTAAACAGTATCCTTCATAAAATATTAGCCCACTTCTGTAACTCGTTATTTCATATTGAGGTAAAACTTTTCATTTCCTTCTGTGGTTCTGTATTTATTAAGTCTCTGGTGACTAGGTATCCAAATAACGAAACATACCTTCTTCGTTTCCTTACAATTTGAATTTTGTATTTTTGAAAACTACTTAAAACCTATCTAACTAAAATGCCAACTTATATAGTCACATATCGTATGTAGCTTCTAAGAAAATAAATTCTTCGAAAGCTTACGCATAGACAACCAACGAATTTGAGTCTTCCTGTACGAACCACAAATAACTGAACTAATCGGAATACCTATGCGCTGTGACATATCGTACATTTTGAAACCGTTTAAGTAATTCCTTTGAATGATCAAAAATTTGCCTACGAAATTCATGCACGAGAATAAAATACGCAGTACCGATCAAGACGAACTTTGCGGTACTTAAGGTTCAATTAGTCGTGACTTAACCTTAACCATATAAATCAGCTGCTTTGACCAACTTTATGGACATCACTGTTTTCGATTACAGGTGACTTACCATAATGCCACAGTCATAACGATAACCATATGAACCAATTGAATTTTGGTTTTTGCCCTAACTATAAACAGCTGTTTGCTGAATTTACTTACATGTATACACATTTTTTTTGTATACTTTTGTACTTTTGAAAAATGCATATGTGCACTTAACGTAAACAGCTGTTTATGGCCATGGCAGCACTGATTGCTGCTAATAGTAAATTTACGGTTATGGATTATGTTACGACTACAGCGTTATGGTAAAGTCACGACTAATTGAACCTTTAGGCATTCATATAGGCTGTCTAATGTCAACACACTTAATATATATACGACGGCATAGTCTGTCCAGCAAGGCCATCAAACTAGAAGTTCTTCGGGCTGTAAACAATGGAAACATTATTTATTATGAATGTAAGAAATTAATTTCTGCTTTAAATTTCCATTACATGTAAAGATTTTGATTTGTTTAGATGATTAAAATGTACAAGTAAAATCTTTAAATATAAGTTTCCATAATGTAAACATTTATATTAAACAGCGATATATAACGCCATAAGTAAATTAGTTCGTTTTGGCATTCAATGTTTAATAAAAACGAAAATTTTGAATTGTTTACATAATGTAAAATATGTAAATAACTGAATTTGGTAGCTTTCCATGTTGCCAGATTTCAAATAACTTGTTTACTTTATGGGTTCTATTATAAAACGAAGATTTTTAGTTATTTACATAAAATGTAATGTATGTAATATATGTAAATAATTAAATTGAGAGTAAGATTTTGAGTTAACAATTTATATTTTAAAATTCCATTAATTTTGGAAAATTATTAATTGTTTACATAAAGTAAAATATCTAAATAAACGTTTATTAAACATTTTGGCTAGAAAAATGAAAACTTTTGTATAAAACATTAATATTTTCAATTATTTACACGAGGTAAACTATGAAAACAATTATATTTTTAAGCAAAATATAGAACTACAGAGCTCTTACTCTGTAATACAACAAAACTTTATAATTTACATCCAATTTTATACACATTTCTGTAAAAGTAATTTCAAAATTACTTGGAAGTAATGTTCTTCCCATTGTCAAATACTTAAAGTTTACAAGAACGTAGAATTCTTTTCTTTACTGCCCGCCTATAACTTTAGTTTTCTTATGATGGTTTTAAAAGTGAAAAGAAAAAACTAGCTTTTACAAGGACACACCCACTCTTACTTTACACTTTTTCTAATTCTACTGTAATGGGAAGCAAAAAAAAAAGAAAATTCCATCCTGTTGCTTTTCCCTACCAAAAAATTTTTTACAGCGTCAAACAATGCAATTATATGCAGCAAAATTCTTATTTTCTTTTGCAAAATGCACACACACTCGTGTAGATTTTGAAGTGCCTTAATATAAGGAAAGTAAAAATGCAGCCCAGAAGTATGCAATAGTAAACTATGTTTGTCTAAGGTAGTGAGTAACACACAGAGAGAGAAGGAGAGAGAGAGAAGTAAAAGAAAGTAGAGAATTGATGTTGAAAACTCATCAAAAAGTAAGTCACTACCAGCTCTCATAGAGTTAGGTTAGGAAAGAGAGAGCAAAAGAGAGGTAGTATGTCGATGCATTAATACGAAATACTTGAGAAGTGTGCTAATAAGCAAAAATATGCACGAATACGTTTTCGAGTATATTGTAGAGCATAAACTAGGGGCGACTTTTAAAGTTTTTTTAAATTAAAGTAAGTTTTCTAATAAAAAAAACTAAAAATACTGAAGAAATATAGCAAACGAACCTGTTTGCATTCTGTTTGTTTATTCTTTTCAAATAAAATTGAGGCTAAACGCAATTTGTTTTCATATTTTCTTTGTTATTTATTAAGGTTCTTGTATGTATTTTGGGGTGGTAATTTTCTTCACTAAAAATTAAGGAAAAATACTACTTCAGTTGGCTATAAATAACACACACGATGAACAACTCAAGTCTAAATATAGATTTTCATTTAAGCCAATAATTGTTTTCATGTTTCCTTAAATATAAAGCATAGTTTAAGGGTAACGGCTTAATTTTGCGAAAATTGCATATGCTTAGGTGTTTCGAAAATATGACTTCCATGTGTATTGCAGGAAATTTGGAAATCTTAGCCTTTAAATTTGGTTATGTACTGGGTATACATTTACAAAACAACGTTGCTTAAGAATAAAAAAGGAATTTTGCCTAAACCTACAATTATTATATTAGAATTTTCGGAATCGTACTTTCTATTGTCATATGTATGTATATGCTAAACCATTGCCTACTTTTAGAAGTTTTGATTAATGTTAAAAATGTGCATATTTTAGGGCTGTAGTAAGTGCTTGTTCTGCTTTGAATCTTATTACCGAAGCCGAGTTATTACCTGCAATGCAAAAGAACATAAATTATTGTGATATTGACATTGGCAAAGTAAAATACGGTCCGATGAAAACGATTAAAAAGTGGTGCTCAATATTTGATACTTTGCATAAAGCTTGATAACAGCAAATTTATTGTGTTTTCTTTTCTTAAATAAGATTATAGGGATGCGAACGGCTAGTGCTATTTTTGGTTTATATTGCAATGTCTAACTAGGGACCTACTTATAATAAAATGAGGGTAAAAAGACCTCAAACCTTTGTTACTGCCCGACTAGGGCGAGACTTCTTTGGGAGCTATTCGGTGGTTGGGTTTTACTTCCAATTAGTGGTAAGAAAGTGAACTTATTTGCACTTTTCAACCAGGTCATGTCATAAAATGAGGATCTGGTGAAGTTTATGTATTCTCCGCAACCTAATTAAATAGAAACTTATGTCCACATATGAAGTCTTCCTATAAAAACTGGTAGAAATACTTTTGGTTCACATGCCGCTATGGATTAGACTAGATTTTGATTGAAGATTTTGATTGAAGATTTGATTGATATGATTAAAATTGAAGGTGTACTCTATACATATAGAGTTTTACCAACAAGGACTTACAAATCTAACAGTTAAAAAAGGTCTTACGGATAGGTTTTTTCAATTCCTTTAAAACACTTTCCCTCACCCAATACAAATTCATATGTATAGGCTGCTTATACACATACACACACACATATGAATGTGAAACTTTCATTTTTAATATGAAATTCTTTCACTGTAAACGCTTAAGCACAAATAAATGAAATATTTCTGAGGATTTCATAAGGTTTTATACAAAAATTATTGTTCGTGGCGTCACTATTCAACAGAGAACACAATAAAAAAAAACATTCTTTTGTTTAAGTTTTTCGTTTCATTTTTTTTTAAATTTTACTTCACGTAATTGTTCGTAAATGTTTATGTCGTCTCGCGTCCTGTGTATGTGTAAAGGATTTTATTTATTATTTTTTAAAAACAAAAGGAATTGTTTTTTTTTATAGTTTTGAAAAGAAAGCCACACACCATAAAAAAAAAACAATAAAACAATAAAATTTAATATGAAAATATATAGGCCCACTCATACATATGAATTTTGCCTCAAAAAAATATTTTTTTTTTGTTATATGGTGTAGCCTATTGTACATGTCCACTTAACAGACTGTCTCCTTCTTTTCGGTTTTAATTTCATGGCATTTTTCTTGTTGTTTTATTTTTGTTTTTTTTAACTATTCGCAGGACCTTAAACTTTTTTTTCTGTAAAAAAGTTTATTATTGTTGCATATGTGGCGGCGAAATGCCATATGCATTGTAAAATTTGTTTTTTATTTTTGAAATTAAAAAGAGATTTTTGCTAGGTTTTTTTGTAAAAGTTAAAAGAATTTTTAAAAGCTTATTTGCAGCAGGAGTATTATGGACTTATCAGAACGTAAATAAGTGTTCTATATCTAAAAGAAAGTGTTAGAACACCGGAAAGCCCAAGCTAGGGTAGATATTTTAAATGGACTATCCAGTTGGTCTAATTTGCTAGAAATGACAATTAAAAAGGCTATTTTGTATTCACATATTTATATTCGCAGGGCAAATAATATCTCAACACTACTGCCTTCCTGTTTCTTCGTTCAACAAGTACCATTACTTTCAGTCTTTTAACCACAGTCAAACTTCGATAACTTGAATCACCTTTATCCAGAAAAGAAAACTTATAGAAACTTAAAGAATTTCTCTTCAAGAGGCTGTTGCTGTGCTTCAATTTACTGAAAATAAAATTGCGATTTCCTTTCAGCAGATTTTTGGCAAAAAGTCTGAGAGTAAATAAAATTGCCATTAAACGTTTTCAAAAATCTGTCGTTCAGAGTCGAAGTTTAACTGTAGATTCCACCACTCAGGCACTTGTAAAATCAACGCACACAGCATGGTTGGTGTAAGAAGCTAGGTTGTAATCCTGACTAAATGGTTGTAATGACCAATTCTGTATGTACGTATGCTTACTACTCGGCAGATTGTATTGTAAGTAAATGTTGTTGAGATATACATACACTGAGCGCCAAAAGCGAGTAAATATTACTGAAATAATTCATTTTCTTAGGATAGCGAGAAAAGTAAATGAGAATAGACGAATAAATTTCGAAGAATAAAAACGTTTACTTTTAAACAAAACAAAAACAAAATTATTGTTGTGCTACAAGTACATTTTTTATAATAGAAAATTTAAAATTATAGTGGGTGTTCACTTACTTGTGACGCTGAGTTTATGTCCACGCAATTCTATCATATCACACATACCGTGAAAATCAAAGGAATCTATTCACTCTGGATAAAATTCTAACTGTTATTCAAATACAATTTATACCGCTTAAGGAGAGTGCCCGAAAAAATTTAACAATTTGTCGAAATTTATTGAAAATTTTTTTTTTGTTTTAATTTTAAAAACTGGAAATAAAACAATTTTAAAGTAAAAATAACGGTAATTTTTTAGCGTACACATCTAAAAAGTATAAAATTTTCTTTTGTTGCTCACTGTATATGTAGATATATTACAATCTATTTTGCTTTTAAAATAATTTTAATTTCCTTTTCTTCACTTTCCCAAATTTATTTCTTTCGGTTGTAGTGAGACAACTTTAAGCGGAACTGCAGATGTTATAAATTATTATGTTTTTGACCAAATTTTCAATATTTGGTTTGTGTACAATAAATAAACCTCAAAATGAAAGCGATGTTTCTATGTATTTTAAAAAGTGCGTTTTTATTTACTTTCCTTTAGCCTTACGAAGCGGCCACCATTGAATAAATAAAGGAAACGGAAAATGCTACTTATGGCTGGCTGGCTGGCTAAATCACAAATAAAAAACATGGCGTTGAAAAGCATGTTTTATTTTCTTCTTTTTTTTGAAATTCAAAACCATATTGAATAAAGAGAGGGAAATTTTGTAACAAAAACATAGAAATGACAACATGTTAAAAAATTTAAAGCATATTTACAGGCAAAAACAAGGCTTACATGCATACTATACAAGGAATAGAAAAATCAATGCAAAAGCCTGAGTGTTTAGGAAAGTGTAACTAATAGGGAGTGCATGTGTAGAAGTAAAAGTAAGAGAGAGTATGTTTGTATGTGTATTGCAGCTAAAAAATGTATATGTAAAGTTCAACGCGACACTTTAAAATAAATTGGCAATATGCCCTCAAAAATAAAAATAAAAAAAATTTCGTTCCTACATATGTACGTTTGGTCTAACGTTCACTCGGTTCTTTTTTTCTTTTGGGGTTTTTGAAATCCTTTTATCCTTATTCAGTGGAGCTTACCAAAAAAAAAAATATACTACTTGTGGCCCATATTAAAGGACTCTACAGATTTGTCGAGTTCAACTAAACACGTTGTATGCGGCAGCATACATATTTCATGCAGTCACTTGCGTATGCAAGTATTTGTGTGTATGTATTCCTGCATCAATATGGCCGCCCCTTAATAATGTGGTATTAGGAGTATGTAAACCATTGTAGTCAGAATGTTTTTTAAGGGTCTCTAGATTCATTTAAGGATTATACCGCGAAAATACAAAAACTGCATTCAAGTTTTAATGCAAGTTTTTAAGCCAAAGCCACGCCAAAAGCCATTAAAAATGCTAATCCGTATTTAAAACCTTTGGCCCCTTTTTTCAACTACGCCTTTTGGATTTAAAACGGAAATTCCTGTGTAAACGAAATTTTTGTAACAAATGTTTTTACCGCCCTTTTCAACACCACTCAACACTCGGTTAATTACACTACATTTGCAGGATATAAAGTATCGCTTGCAAATATTTATGGCTTTATGTCTGCTTATATATTACAAGCGATTAATAAACTTCATAATGCTCTCCTCGTATGTTGTTCCAACCCCCCCTAAAACTTGTATCAAAACTCATTTAAGGAAGGAATAAATTTTTTTTTTAATTTATGCATTAGGAAGCAATAAAAAATACAAAATTTGAACTCCATAACAGGTAAATAAGTCGTGTAGACTTTTTACACTCATAAAATTCAATAGTAATCGTTTTATTAATTTTAATCAAAAAGCTAATGACAATGATGACTTTTAAATGCTGTCCAAAGCTTGTTACTCTATCACTACTCCTGTGTATGTAGATCAGCTTACCATCCTGTGGTATGGCAGCGCCCAAGTTTTTATAAATTCTAATAGGAAAAATGAGTCCAAACTAAACAGGTATAGGGACCTGTTCTTTACATTGTACAATGAGCAATTATTACTTTTAAAAATTTAGGTTAGTAATAATGAAGAGTAAAGTATTGTTACGAAATTGGAAATGGTGTTGTTAAAATAATAAACAAAAGCTTCAAACAACCAAAATAATGGACTTAATCGTGTGTAAAAATGATAAAACAATGAACTTGTTCCTGTGATGAAAGAATAAACAAAAATATAGCAACAAGATCATCATTAAAAAAAAGAGAGATAAAAGATGTAAACAACCAACAACAAAGAGCAGCGAACAAAGAATTAAACAAGCAAAAACAAAATGCATATAAGACACACAAACAACAATAATGAAAACAAGTTGTTTACATTTTTGACTTATTCCCGAAGGCCGTCATCCTCCTTCAAAAGCATTCATCACAATGTTGATCCAGCTACATAAAAAGCAAGACTAAGCGAGCAATGATGCAGTTCGAATTAAGTTAGCCGTGTGTGCGGATATTACGTTGGTTACAGTAAGAATTCAATCATTTGTGTATGAAGACATGAGATCGAGTCAGTCAGTCTTGTGTGCAAACAAGTTCCCTGTGAAGAAAACAGTTGTTAGTGTTGTGCTTACAAAAAATGTTGTGACTAAAGAAGAATAACTAACAAGTGTTGTTGCTTACAAAAAGGTTGTAAGCAGGGAAATATACCGAACAAGCATATATTGTGTATGCAATTGTTGTAAAGTAGTGCGGATAATAAAGAATTGATTTAAATTAAACATTATTCACTTTTATTTTAGTTGCAATCTACGAACTCATATTTTAACGATTTTAAGAGGTAAAAAGGTAACAGTGTTATATTTTTAAGTTATTTGTGAACACTTGTGATGATTTTTCTGTATTTATGCTTTTCTCATTTCTTAAAAGGCCAAAAAAATTACAACCTTTGCACGTAGGGAGTTCCATATACTAATAGTCCGACTTGCCAATCGACCACATACGAATGTGCTCGCCGAGAAAGGCGAGTATTATGTAAGAATAGTTGGTTCTCGGGAACAAGCCCATTATTTCACTCGAGCATAATCCGTTGTAGTAGCGATAGAATAGTGAAATACAAGGCACATTGCAACGATATTCAAATGAACGTGCAACTTCGTGATCTCCTGTACGAGGTCGATAAAATAGACTTTGAGGTACCGGCCTATACCTGCGAGTTGTATTCCATTCTCTTTCGGATATAAGTGGTGTAAATACTTCACATGAAATGAAGTAAATCTTGCACCATCTTAAGAAGCTAAGGCTTTGAAAAAATTTATCGGTTCTAGTGAACATCACATTGAATTTTCATGCTTAGAACGACAAGAGGTTCTAACTCCTTCATATTTATGCTAACCATAGATGTTTATGTCTGACGATCCACACTTCCCATTCCTGGTGACATAAACAGGATTGTTTGAATAATGGGAAGTTATCAACAGAGGGCGCTATATTATATTTAAGCTTTATGGCCTTTAGTTTGTATAATTTTTCTGTGCTATCGCTTTCGTTGGTTGGATCCATAAGGATCATTTAATTTTAATTAAATTAATTAATTTTGGGAATTGATGGCTTTCGGCCATTCTATGTGTAAAATAAATAAATTAAAAATAATAATAAAATAGTGTTCTGAATCAATGTGGAAAAGAAAAATTTAATAAATAAATAATATGAAATAAAGTGAACAACAAAAAAAATTGCATATAAAAAAGGAAAGTGATTTTGTTTGGTAATTTTTTTGGGCATCGGAATCTGGCTAATTTTGCTGTCTTTTTAGTAGCATATTAATTCCTATTGGAGGAACCGAAGACTCATTTTCTTGTGTTGATTCACCACTCATACAGTCCACAATCGAACAATAGATTTAAATGATACAATATTATTGCTGCGGTTATGTGTCAATCAAACAACTGTTTAAAGTTTAAACAATATTTTCCTGAAAATAATATAAAATTTGGCGATTTTTGGAAAAAAAATCATTTTTTTTTTATAATATTTAATGATTTGATGCTTTATTTATCTGCCAGCAATGCATATAACGTAACGTATGAGTAATATTAATTCTATTAATACCGGAAACAAAAAATTTAAATTATTCTATTGCATACTTTTCAGAGTAATTACTTTAGCACAATACAAATATTATGGATGCGTATGAGTAATATATTTTAAATAGAATTCAATATAAAGTATACTCTGTCAAATATGATGTTAGTTCGAATACCAACTACAATGGATTTTTTAAGCTTTTAAGGGATTTTTTGATGACCTGTTAATTCTTTTTTATTAATTCTTTTTTATTAATTTAATTTTTTTTTGTTTATAAATATGATTCAAAATGTACTTAAGCAACTATCAACTGCCAACCATCAAGAGACTTTTTTGTATTCTTAGATCTCATAAGAATAAATCTTAATCCTGACTGAAGGGTTGTAATGGCCAATGAATGTATGTATGTATGTAATCAAAAAAATATTCTTGTATTGTCCTACCACGAGGGATTAATTAACAAAAAGAAAACGAGATTTCTGACCTTGGGTTTGAACTGTGGCCGGACGTATAATAAGCCAACACACTAGCCACCAGACTACGGCAGCAATATGCAAAACCAGGGGTACAAACTGAATATCAACAGATCATGTCGTAAGCGCCACAGGAGCATGGAAGTATAGAATCTATGGCCATATCAAAATCTTGGGTTTCCTAGATCTAAATCTCTTTATTGACTAAAATATACCAGGAACTCACTTCAGATCTTGTTTTACAATGATAGTAACTGGTCAGAATTTATAAGATAATGTTTTGAGTCTCCGCCAGATCTTGCGTTAAGATGGAAGTGAAATTATATTCGATTACTGTAGTACTTACTTTGGGTCACCACTTCCGAACTGTTTGGGGTTCTGTGGTAGTCTTATCATGAGACTGCTTCATAGTGCGTGGTGGCGTTCGTAGGCGTATTGTTTCCATTCGTGTTTAGAGCACCGTGGGCTATGCAATGATGGCGATACTCACGTTAAGCTATTGGTAGGTAGGTAGGTAGAAGTGGCTGTCCGCCCGATCAGCGGACACACTTAGGCCGCATACAGGCCTATTGTGATGCCACAGTTTCATCTTCTCCCCTATTTCTGGAACCACTCGGAGCTTCCGATGAAGCGATTCAGACTGCCAATAGCCATGCATGACAGTTCATCTAGGTCTTCCATGTAGTAGGCACCCAGATGTTTCTTTCTCCTCCGACCAAGTGCCGGGCATATGCACAGTAGGTGAAGAATAGTTTCATCCTCTTCCTCATCTCCACAGCTTCTGCAGAAATCATTCGCTATGTGTCCAAGACCAATACGCCTCGCATGTGTTTCTATAATACAATGCCCCGTAATAACCCCGATAACAGCGCTGAGGCTTCTTTGGAGCTTAAGCAGAGTCGCCGTGCGCTTTTTATCTAGACTTGGCCAGATTTTATGCGCCACTCTGCTTTTATCCGAAGCTGCCCGCTTACTGTTG
The DNA here is from genome assembly GCA_014635995.1 of Sarcophaga peregrina. Classification (NCBI taxonomy): domain Eukaryota; kingdom Metazoa; phylum Arthropoda; class Insecta; order Diptera; family Sarcophagidae; genus Sarcophaga; species Sarcophaga peregrina. The sequence continues at coordinate 83,933,502 of CM025791.1, forward strand.
ACAAGGGCCACGATTGCATTGTCAACCATAAGCCCAGAGGTACTTAAAGAGAGTTCGACAGTCGTGCCCCTTCTGGCCAAATCATCCGCTCTGCAGTTGTCGAGAATATCCTTAAGTCCCAGTACCCATGTGATACAAACATCACATCGGTTTGCCAACTCACTGAGACATCTGCGACAGTCGTACACTGTCTTGGAGTTTATCACACTAGAATCCAGCCGCTTGGCTATCGGAAAGTATAATGATCCTTCGCTTGTGAACATTTTTGTCCGCAACAATTTTCACTGCAGCTTGAATTGCCGACACTTCCGCCTGAAAGACACTGCAGTGATCTGGTAGCCTCATAGACTTGGATATTCCGATTATTCTCGAACAGATGCCAATGTCGAATGTCATTAAGCCATTGACTAATGGATGAAATAATGCCTCGTAAGAGTTATAAAGAGACTGTTTGTATACGCCAGAAGGCTGGGGACATCTTTTTAAATACTTCCATTGAAGCTGTAATGTCGATGAAGAATACAAGAGCCCAACATTACCATCAATCCTGCAAGAAGAAGGTGTTCTTCCTATACCAAGTATTATCCTTTTCACTCCAGGGTTCTCTAAATGACCATATCAAAATCTACAGCGTCTTCCACCGTGAATTGTCTACACCACCTAACCCTTTGGTAATATCTGCTTTAAAAGCTTGCGAGATTGTAAAAATATTACAGGATTAAGTGTAGAAACAAGAGAAACAAATCCGAAGAGTTTTCAGAGTTCTCCACTTAGATTTTTAGATTTTTTTTTATTTTTGTTGCTTGAATATACCGCATATTTTGTTCCAGAACTTACCTAAAGTACATAAGATCTTGAAATAAGTAAAAATATAGAGAAACTGTAGCATAGCTTAAGGCGTAACAAATTCATAGAACTTCTATTAGTGTTGCCATATTCATTGCAGTATAACAAATACTCCATTTTTTCTCCCCATTGCCGTCATTTTAAGTTTAGATGCCATGTCAATCATTAACATATCTATCGTACATAGCTAATATATTCAAATGAAATCCTTTACAGGGAACTTCTAGTTGCTAAAACAAGCGTTACTGTTGCAACAATTACAATATTTTCCACTGCTTTAACTTTTTAACTTTCAAAGTAGGTTTCTGGGTTGTTATTGAGTACTTGTGAGTTATAATTTTTCTACTTTCCCTGTTTTCCCTACTTTTCGCCCCTAAAACTGCACTAACAATACATACAACTTTCAAACTGCCTTCAAATATGCCTTCTTTGACTGAAAGCATTACCAGGAGTAAAAGAGAATAGGAAAGAGAGAAATAGAGAGTAAAAGAGAGAGAGAGAGGGAAAGAAAATATAGTAATAAACGAGCATTTGAAGTAAAAGTGTGTGTATAAAATTTACTGTCAAAGTTATTATCGCATGAATATGCATTGCATTGGCATTTGAATGTGGAGTTGCTGCTGCTATTGGGGTTAGAGAAGCAAAGCTTTTGCAGAGTTACGAAATGAGGCAAAGAGGAAGGAAGGAAATCAACTCAGTTTGATATATGTACCAACTACAACAACAATAACAATTATTTAAAGTTATAAAATGAAACTATGACTTTGACAGTTGATTGTGTATGTGTATGTGTGTGTATGTGTATGTATTTTATTAGTTGACAGTTATTGTTTTATAATAGGCCAAAAGAGAGTGAATTGTGCAAAATGTGAAACGAGACATTTGACCCATAATTGTCATTTATTTGCCATTTAAAATTTAAATGACAGATCAACTATAATGGGACGCTTTGTTTGAAAGAAATTTCATTTCAAAATTGGCATTACGAAACTTACTTACATTATAAGGCTTTGAGTAATACATTGATTTGGCTTTTATTGGCAATAAACAAAGGGGAACTATTTGATAAAATATATAATGAAGAAGCTCTAATATCCAGTGCGTAATTTTTAGGGCAGCTGTGTGTTTGGTAGCAACACTTTAGTAAGGATGAGCCCTTGCTGTTGAATTTGCTAAAAATTGACTGGCGGGGCTTACAGTTTAACATGGAATCCAAACGACAGATTTTGAGAGCAGCTTCTTCAAAGCCTGGATGCCGTTATCCTAAGGATCTTTTTCATTTTCCAATTTTTATTTCCTGATATCAAGATTCAGCTTTGGATTCTCGAACGATAGCCTAACATGCCAATACAGTAAGCACTACATCATGGCGGCCTTACGGCCTTATATATTGTGAAGGATGATCCAATTGTAGAAAACAAGCAACGATGTAATGAAACCAATTACGCTGAGAATTTTCGTAACTTTTTGTAACCCTTTATTCCATTTAATAGCGCTATAATGGCTAAAATATCTAGTCGTAAGCCTTATTCAATATTTCTTCGGCGACTTCCTCCCAGGAGATTTCTGAAAAAAACTCTAAGCGCAAAATAAATTTGAAATGAAAAGATTCTTAAAAAAAATTTTCGTTCGGAGTAGACTTTAAACTCTCATATATAAATGGTTTACACAACATTTATAGTAAGAGAAGCTAGGTCGGAAACCTAACTGAATGGTAGTAATTACCAAATATGTATGTGTGTAACACGGGTTGTGTGAGAAGCTAAGTTGCAATCCTAACTAAAGGGTTGTAATGATCAATTCAATGAGAAAGACGACAGTTGGAGAAGGAAGTCAATTAGGCATTACAAATATTGGTAAAGCAAGTGCACTATGCACCACTAAACTTTTTTACTGCACATTATTTGCCTGGATAGTCTAGCAGAACGTATAGTTTACAAAAATTAGATTTGAAATCCATACACAATGAAATAAGAGAAGTTTTTATTGGAGTCAGAATTCTTTTGAAGCCGCTGTAGTCTAGTAGGTAGTGTGTTCACATCAGACCTCTTCAACAAAACATCAAATAAAATAACAGCAATCTTTAGAATCAGTTTAGATTTGTTCGAATTGGCCACCTTTGGTACGAATTATGGCCTTCAAACGGCCTAAAAAGCCATCACAGGCTGCAGTAAAGTGGCTCTGCGGTATTTTGACCCATTCCCGGCGAAGCGCCGTCGTGAGATGATCAACACTTTGGTATTTTTTAGTGAGAACCTTACTCTCTAAAATGCCCCAGGCGCAAAAGTCCAACAGATTGAGATCCGGAGATTTTGGTGGCCATTGTGTAGTAGAAATGAACAAAGGAACCTCCTTTTTAAGCCATTCTTGGTTGACGCGGGTTGAGTACGGTGGTGCTGAGTTTTGTTGGAATGTCCATGGTTTCCGGCTGAAATATTTGTCTGCCCAGGGCTTCAATACTGTCTTTAAGACATTTTTCCGATAATATTCGGCATTTATTCTGACCCCATGGGAGCGACCATCGGCCGTTACGGCGGCCCACACCATTACCATCGGCGGCGCTTAAATTCTGGTGGCCAATCGCAGGTGTAAATTTTCAGCTGACCTCTTTGGCAAGTAAACACGATCATCTCGTTTGTTTACAAACTACTCAATTTGGAATTGCTTCTCATCGAAAAAACCAAATTCGGTAACTAGCCACTTTCGTGCAAGCGAAGTAATTCCTTGCCTCTTTCCAGTCCAACTTTTTTTTGTCCATTGGTGAGCTCTTGCACTTTTTGGAACTTGAATGGCTTTAGTCCAAGCTCATTGTTCAATATGTATTGCATACATTCTCGTGATATGTTCAACTCACCAGCAATTTTTCTACTACTGCGACGAGGATTTCGATCAAATCTGACCTTCACTTTTCAGATCATTTATGGTGCTGTAACCGTTTTTTTCGTTCATTTTTTGGACTTGGTGCAACACTGCCAGTATCACGATAACGAGCAATGGTACGAAAAACAAAAGATTTATTCACATTTAAATGCTGGAGGGCTCTAAAACGATAGCCACCTGCGGTTTTCCAGCCAAATATAAAGCAATCACACTATCACGCTTGAATTCCATCACGAATAACTTTTTTTCTGAATGCAATAGATCAAAATGCTTTTCTAAGCTTGTAAATAATAAAATGAACTGTCACTGGTATAAATTTGTCAGTTGTCAGACGAGCGGTTTACAAATGATAACAACCTGAAGTTGGTTGCAATACATATCAGCCACGGTGTATGTATGATATTTGGATTCTTTTGTGTAATTTAGCAGAACTTTGAAGAACTCGTTTAATATCTCCATGACTTTCAATCTGTTTATGAAATATCAAATATTTCTAAACGTAATATGGTATCAGGGTTGTAATGTCCAAGTAACATAGGTGGGGTACAAAGATAGGTTGCAATCCTGACTAAATGATTGTAATGACAAATTAAGCAAGAAAGACTGGGAATTGTGTTACATTGTGAAAAATGAGGCTTGCTATCTGACAGGTGATAACTCTCATCTGTAGCACCTCACCCTGTTTGCAATGGCAGTCATTCACCAAAATTAGTTTTATATTCCATACGCAGGACTTCAATGAAATAAATGAACTTTTTATTGGGGACAGAATTTTTCTTCCACTTTCTATAAAAGCTAGGCAGTTTTTTTAAATCGAAAGTTTTCTTTCAAAATCTATTTCCCTTAATCTAGCTCACTGCATCGTGTGATTAGTGACCATGCTTTGATTGTTGGTCGAATGTGAGGGCATTTTAGATCTAACAATCAAGCCTTACTGTTTTGGATTGAATTTTTGAATTGATTTTTCAGTCACTCAGAGAGACAAATAAAGTCTCAATATGTAATTGAATTAAGAATCCAAAACTTATTAATATTTATTATTTCTCTTTGCAGGTAAAAACACTCAATTCCTTTCTTCTTCTTGGAACTGTAAGTATAACAGAAATTTTGTAAAAATTATTAGAATATTAACGTAGATTTCAAACAGTTCAGGGCTTTTCAGAACGTTCAAGAAACTGTTTTTGGGCCAAGAATGGAGTTTAATGTGTGGTTGTTAGCTTTAACATGAACTTTCCATGACGGTTTTTTTCTTCTTTTTTTTGTTTTTGATGGCTTAAGCTATTGCTAGCCAAGCGTTGGTATAGTAATCTGCTTTTATTAGGCTTTAGGCAAGAGTTGGTACAGGAATCTGCCTTTATTAGGCTTTATAAGCAATTATGATTATATTCTATTCTACAAAATATCTATGAGTAGCCTGACAATATCACATCCGTCTCTAGCTTTTACTTTACTTACTAGGACTTACGTGACCTATTTACATGAGACAATTCGTTGTAGCCTACTAGGTTATACTTGCTTACTTAATTGGCCAATTAATAACCCGATTAACGGATTTCGGCCTGCTGCAACACATCTTTTCAGGCGTCTTCGTTTCTTGCGTGCCAACACCAGTTGTTTACACCAATTGATGACAGGGCTTCCTCGAATTGGTGCTTCCAATGGATGCAAGGTCGTCCTCTTGGCCGACTTCCATAGATCTCCGCATCAGGAGCATGGAATGGAGGAGCATCCTCCTCCATTCGAACGACATGGCCGAGTCAACTCAGCTGCTAGATGTTAATACGCTGCACAACGTCTATGTCGTTGAGTAGCTCTTACAGCTCACTGTTGGATCGGATGCAGAAATCATCACCACCTCGCACTGGATCCTATGTAGGACTTTTCTCTCAAATACTTTCAAGGCTGGTGCATCAGATCTTAATACACGCCATGCCTCTGCGCCATAAAGAAACACGGGTAGGATAAGCGTCTTGTAGAGTATTAGTTTTGTCCCACGAGAGAGGTCTCTGCTACTCAATTGCCTATTGAGGCCGTAACAGCACCTGCTGACAAGGGTAATCCTGCATTTGATCTCCAGACTGACATTTTTGTTGGCTTATTAAACATAGGGATAGGATTTAAAACTCAGATCAGACATCTCTTTCGGCAGCTTCCTCTCAGCAGACTGCGGTCAATTCTGAGAGTAAAACAAAATTCCTATGAAAAGTTTCTAAAAACTTTGTCGTTCGGAATCGACTTTAGACTCTAAGCTCCGCCTCACTGAAGAGGGGTTGTAATAACCAATATTCTTTTTTTTTTATTAAACTTGCATACAGGGGATGACCCCTACTCATGCAGTGCACTGTGCAGGTTTAGGAAAGGTGGAAAGAGGGAAGATGCAAACGGTAAGGAAACGAGTTGCTGGTGGTGACTATAAAATCACCAGTGTCATGCCTTCATCATTAGACAGTCTAAAGCAATCGTACCCAAGAATCCCACAGTTTCTCACACTACTTATGTTGTGTGTATTAATTTTATACAGAAGTGGCGGGACCTTCAGTTTATAATCTACTCCGAAAGACAGATTTTTGAGAAACTTTTCATGGCAAGTTTTTATTTCCTCTCAGAATTTTTGGCAGAAATCGCCGAAGAAATACTTTTTGTATTTTATTTTGATGTCTAGCCTGGGGCTCGAATCCTGGCGAAGCCAACACACTACTTACTAGACTACGGCGACTTCAGTGTCACACAGATGTATAAAAAACGAAACCAGTCTGTCTATTTTGATTGGAATTTTTGCATTGCATTCATCAACACATTAATTTAATTAATCAAATAAGGACATTTGGGACCTTATGCAACATGGTGTTAAACAATCCTTTAAAGGAAAAATTAATTTTTGTTAAAGCTTTCACCGTCAAGCAAATTAATTGCAAATTGCATCTATGTAAACCTTGTCTATGCAACCTTCCATTTACAGACGTTGACAAACATTTCATATTCCCTGAGGAGCACAAAAATCTTCTCGTAATTGAAGCAACACTTTTTAAATAAATTTTTCCAAAAAGCTTTACATTACACTTCAAAAAACACATTTTTCTGAGAATTTCCCAAGACTTTTAAGAAAAAAAATCAATTTTTAAAGAAAAGTAAAGAAGAAGAAGAAAAAAAACCTAAAAATGCTTGAAAACAAAATAGTGTTCAAAGTGTGTTTGCCATTTAGTTTGAGAATCTTTTGAAGTGCAAAGGAAGAAAAAAAAACAGGAGCCAACTGTGTATATCACATGTGAATAAGAAAAGACGAAAAACGAAAAACTGCTACTGAATTCATTTGCATGATAAAAATTCAAATGCCATGGAAAAAATTATGGGGGGTTTTGTCAAGAAAAGAAAACAAACAAAAAATTAAATTCTTATCCACCTAATTACAGCTCCTAAGAAAAACGACAATCATGCCTATGAGCCTTGACGATAACTTTGTAATCCAAAAGGTATCCAATTAGATGCCATCTTTCACAATCCATCTGGCTTACACTATCAAGTTTTAGTTACACTATAGCTTTTGAGAAGCTATGGATTAAAGGCTTATAAGCTGCATTATCGTTAATTTTTTTTTGGGGATGGTGTTGAGAGTCGAACGCGTACCTTTCTTAGCTAACTTTTGAATGGCCATAGTTTCCCCAAAGTCTAGATGATCGTATTCCTAGTCAAGACGAACAGAGATGAAGTCATGCCTTCTCATTCAAAATAAGAAATCAAATTCAATTTTATTTCAAAAAAGTGAGATTCTTTACTTAGTTATCCTCATTACCTCACAGTTAACACAAACAATGTTAAGAGACAAATGATACCACAACACGTTTCCACATCTAATGTTTTCTCAATGCGATAAAGAACATTAGACATTAAACAAGTCCTTCAAAGCTGCTAGATTGCACAAAAGAATCCCAATCCCTTCAGCTAGGATTACAACCTAGCTTCTCACACTACAAACTAGTACTCCATGCATCTACAGTGCTTAGTAAAAGATCAAATTACTATAATTTCGTCGTAGTCTATTAGGTAGTGTGGCAAAAACTCTAAGAGTAAATAAACCTCCCATGAAAAGGTTTCCCAAAAATCTGTCGTTCGGAGTCGACATTAAACTGTAAGTCCTGCCACTCACGTATAAATTTAATGCACACAACATGTGTGATGTGAGAAGCTAGGTCGTAATCCTGACTGAAGGGTTGTAATGGCCAATTTTGTACGAATGTATGTATTTAGGATAACCTAATCATCGTATGTAGATAACGAGGATTTAACTGCTGCACATCCTTACACATATTTTCTCTTCATGTGCATTAATTTCATACCTGAGTAGTGGCGGAACCTACAGAACCTACTCCGGACGATGCTTTTATTGTTTTCTGAAACTTTTTCATGACAATTTTATTTTAGGGGCAGAATTTTTATTCATTCTTTCGGAAAAGAATTCAATTCCGAGTCTTCCGTTATTTTCTATTCGGGGAGAATGCTACGCAGTTGCTGTCTCTTATAGATGACAGATATTGTGGCTATTCTAAAACTAATTCCAGCAATGAAGAATTTACCTACGACTTTGCTTAACCCTTAGGCCTTCGACTGAGCTTAACCATAAGGCCTCCGATATTTTCTAATCGAGGAAAATGTCATGCAGGCCCGCCATTTTTTTTTTAATAATGGTATACACTGTGACTTTCCCATAACCAAAAACAAATTCTGTTGTTCAGTCCTTAATAAAGATTACCTCCGGACTGTGCTTTACCTCTAAGGCCTCGATTGTGCTTAACCCTCAGTCCCTCCGGATATTTTAATTCGGAAGAATGTCATACAGACGGCTGTTTATTCTCATGTCGGAAAACTAATTCTGTTGTTCATTCCTAATAAAAAAGAACTTTCGTCGACGTGCTTTAATTCTGTTGTCCATTCCTTAATAAAAAAAATCAACTATGAATGTATTTACCCTCAGGTTTCGACTGTTCTTAAACCTCAGTCTACGAGTGTCCTTATAAATGGAGGCCACTGTGACTATTCTCCATTCCAAGACTAATTCTATTGTCTATTCCTCCAGTAAAGAAATTACCTCTGAACTTGCTTAACCCTTGGTCCTCCGATGTTTTCTAATCGGGGAGAATGTCATGCAGTTATTGTCTCTTATAAATGCAAGATACTGTGGCTATTCCAAAACTATTTCTCTCATCTATTCCTTCAATAAAAAATTTACATCGGACTTTGCTTAACTGCGCTTAACCCTAAGTCTTCCGATGTTTTCTAATCGGGAAGAATATCATGCAGTAGCTGTCTCTTATAAATGGAAGACACTGTGGCTATTCTCCATGCCAAAACTAATTCTGCTGCTCATTCCTTTAATAAAGAATTCACCTTCGACTGTGCTTTAACCCTAAGGCCGTCGATTGTGCCGAACTCCAAGTCTTTCGTTACTTTTCAATTCAGGAGAATGTCATGCAGTCGCCGTTTGCATGACAAAATTATTTATGTTCCTCCTTTAATGAAGAATTCATCTTCGACTATGCTTTAACCCTCAGGCTTTCGACTGTGGTTAACCCTAAGTCCTCCTATATTTTTTAATCGGGGAAAATGTCTATCATAAATGGAAAACATTGTGGCTATTCTCCATGCCAAAACTAATTGTGTTTTCAATTTCTCCAATCAAGAATTTACTTTCGACTGTGCTTTAACCCTCAATCTTTCGACTGTACTTAACCCTAAGTCTTTTGATATTTTCTAATCGGGGAAAATGCCATGCAGGCGCCGTCTTTTATAAATGGAAGATACTGTGGCTATCCTCCATGCCAAAACCAATTCTTAGTTCTTTCTTTTAATAAAGAATTCATATTCGACTGTGCTTTAACCCTCAGGCCTTCAACTGTGCTTAACCTTAAGGCCTTAGATATTTTCTAATCGGGCAGAATGTCATGCAGTTGCTGTCTCTTACAAATGGAAGACACTGTGGTTATTCTCCATGCCAAAATTAATCCTGTCGTTCTTTCCTTTAATAAAGAATTTACCATTAACCCTTAGGCCTTCGACAGTGCTTAACCCTTAGTCCTACGATATTTTTTATATTCGGGAGAATGTCATGCAGACGCTATTTCTTATAAATGGAAGATGCTGTGGCTATCCTCCATGCCAAAACTAATTCTGTTGTCCATTCCTTTAATAAATAATCCAACTTCGCCTTTGTGGATTAATCATCAGGCCACATTAGTGGTGAATGACATGCCATTTCATTTCAAAACCTCCATCATTTTGTCATCAGAATGATTGTCTAGGACACTCTATTGAAGGCCTTCGAAATAGAGAATATTTCTGTAGCTTTACCAGTTTACTGCGGTCAAAAAATAGCGGATTACAAAAATATCCTTTGGATCCTTTAAACGATCCATTAGCAGGGATATGGAACATATTTTAAGAAAACTGTAGCAAAACAGAAACTTGCTTACATTGCCCTGAATATACGGTTTCCCTTACAAAATGGGGTCTTTGAAAATAATTTTTCTTTCCAAACTGAAATAACTCACATACTCGTATGTATGTATGTATGGGTATGTGGTACGTGTTCATGACAATGTTAATATGTATGTTTGTATGTATATGTGTAAGTTTAAGAAAAAGAGAGAGAGAGGGATATACTCCAAGGAATATGAAACAATATTCGTTTGTGTTATACGGTTCGTTTCGTTTTTTTTACATTTCTTTCTTGCTTGTTATACTTGGTTTTGAGCTCTTGTTCTTATAGTCTTTCATGTTGTCTTGTTTAAGGTTTTTTTTTATATAAATACATGCAACGAACGTTGCTTATATTTCCATAAACAAATACCAAAATGCTTATACACACAGACACACACACATATACGCACGCATATAAAAAGAAAAGAAGAAAATAAAATTAAACTCAACACACTGCTGGTAATAGATTCAACACAACAACCTACAGTAACGGTTTTATCATTTTTATTTTCCATTTTCATAAAATGAAAATGTATGAGAGAAATCCTTTTGAAATATATACACAAACACACACTCAGAGAAGCTTTCTCTCTTTCTCTTCTTTATTTCCACCTAACTACACAATAACAAGAACAACAACAACAACATCCATATAAATATTCCAGCAGGAAAACAAAAATACACAAATACAGTGTTATTGTATAAAAAATATCTTCCAACATCCAGGGATAACCAAGAAAATCAAAATGAAAACAGAAAAGGAACTACGGATACACTTTCACACACACACACACACACACCAATACTTTCCTTACCAATACACTGTTACAAAAACGTTTACATAGAAGACTTAAATAAAATGAAACAAGAAACAATGAAAATGAAAAAAAAAAATCTTGCACAAAAAAGCTTTTCTTTCTTTCCTTTTTAACTGAACTCATTAATATCAACACAATTTTCCGTCTCCCTAAACACACCATACACACGAACAGGAAATCAAAGAGAGCGCGTTAGAAACCAAAAAAAAAATCGAAGAGCGAAGTTACTGTGTGGTTGGCTATGCTGGAAAAATAGTTGTTGTTGTTGTTATTGAAAATCAAGAAAAAGGAACAAAAAACAAAAAACAAAAGAAAAGATGACAGTGTATGGGTCTGCAAGCGTGTAAAAATAAATATTGAAAGATTACACAAAGCACACGAGTATACTTTAAATTTATTATTATTTAAAAGCCTTAAAGTATGCTTTATTTTTTAATATAGTTTGCTTTTATTTAAAAGCTGCAATAGCTTCTATTGAATGTGATAAATTTTAAAATATTTTCGTTGTTTGTTTTCTATTTTTAAACAGGAAAATTTAGCATATGGTAGACAATATTGTTGCAATTACAATAGATTTTCACATATTTGCCATCTTAATTATATAGAGGGCGTATTACTAAGCCAATATGCTCTATTTTATGACAACTATGGGTTAAGATTCTAGATCACATCTGCCTCAAAACAATTTATTTTTCCAATTCTAGAGATGATAAAATTTTCTTTGCTATTTTTACATAGGTTTTCCAGATTCACCTGTTAGAATACTTTGCTTTAGGATATTAGGATTAGAAGAACTTCTGCAGCTAGTGTTAAGAGCACAGTTCCTGCTGCGATAGATATTCATCGCTCGTCGAATTCAGTGTTAAAAACAGAACTGATTATCCCCAGATTCAATTGAATCTAATCCTCTCGTTGATTGCATTAGCAAGCCTCTCCTAAACGAAAGGATAAGAATGTATTCTATCGGTTCTTTCATTAAGCCAGATCCTGCTTCAAATTAAATATAAAATATAGTGTGTATGTGTGATAACATAAACATTTTTTTAATCAATACAAAGACCTATTGATTCCATGATGAAGTCACTGTAGTCTAGTACGACGTATTGTCCTACTGGTCGTAAGCTCCGGTTCAAACGAAGTACAAACAAATATTTCTTAGGCGACAGCTTCTCAGCAGATTTTTGGCAAAAGCTCTGAGAGTGAAATAAAATATCCCTGAGAAGCTTTCCAAAAGTCTGTTCGTTCGAAGTCGACTTTAAACTGTTGGTCCCGCCATTCATGTGTAAACCACACGTGGTACTAGACTACAGTGACTTGACTTCATTATGGAATCAATAGGTCTTTCAATTGATTAAGAAATGTTTATGTTATCACACACACACTTTGTTTTATTTTAAATCTGAAGAGAGTAATCGCTTAATGAAAAAACCAATAGTTTAGTCTGAAAAGTCTGCAGGGGGATTGCATTTCAAGGCTTGCTAATAAGAGGCTTAGCTTCAATCGAATCTGGGGAAAATCAGAACTGCTTTTAACGCTGTATTAGGCGAAGGGCGTACATCTATCGCAGCAGGAAGTGTGCTCTTAACACTAGCTGCAGAAGTCCTTTTAATCCTAATATCCTAAGGCAAAGTATTCTTACAGGTGAATGGAGAAAACCTATGTCAAAATAGTAAAGAAAACTAGATTAAATAGGATATCATTTGAATCCAGTTGGAATCTATAGTCCTTGCGAAATGAAGTTCTGAAGTTTCTACTTCAAATTTAGACTACAAGTTGATGTTATGGTGGAGGTGTCTCCTCTGTCAACTGCTGTAGTCACTAGCAGTAAGTAATCTCTCCGTATGCCTAACATTAGGCAATAATCCCTGAAAATAGAGGAACAGCGGTGTCCCAACGATCCAGTTTAAATGGTTGATTGGTGTGATTTGTTGATTTAGGACAAGAGAGTCTAGCAATACCAAAAATATTCTCAGCAACTAATAAAACGTTAAGCAAATAATATTCTCCAATGACTACCAAGTCACCATCTGTAGCCTAGTAGGTAGTGTTTTGGTTTATTAAACGTGAGGCGTCGTTTCCAAAGAAAAGAAATATGAAAAAATACTCTCAACAGATTTCAGCCAAATACATTAAGAGTGTGTAAAAAATATGCCATGAAAAGCTTCTCATAAATCTATCGTTCGGAGTCAACTTTAAGCTTTAGATTCCGCCACTCATGTATAAAATTAAAGAAAACTCAGTTTTATTCAGTTAGTTTTGTACGACACTGTACATATAGTATGTATATACGTATGTATACTCAGGAATAAGCATGAAAAAAAACTTTCCAACTTTTCTTCGTTATTTATAATTTGTGTAAAGTTTTTCCCTTCCTTCTCTTCCTTCTCTCTCTATCCCTCTTATTTCTGCTCCAATTTCCTTTAAATGTCTAATTTTATCACACACAGAAATTTAAACGTATTTCCTTAATTACATTCCATATTAGCAGACAGGTGGTAGGGGGTAGAATTTTTAAAAATTATTTTCAATCAATACCTAAAATATCTCCAGCAATGAAGTCCATTTCTGGATTAATGAGTATCAGATTCGAGAGTCGCATCTTAAAAATGTACTATTTGAATTGATTTTGGGCATCAGTCGTCCATATTTCTTTAAGCACGATGCTGCCAGATGAGATCAAAGAAAAAATTAAGAAACAAAAAAATATTTCTTTGGAAGACAACCTCTCAGGTCTTAAAGAAACTAATCTCTACAAATCATATCTTTCAGAGCCGATATAGGTTCCACTTTAACAATTATGAATAATAATCACATGGGTAATGTAAGAAGGCTCAGGTTGTAATGGCCATATGATGTACATACACGCATATTAAAATCCTAAAATTGTTAATACGTTTGTTTTGACCAACACTGTATTGCCTATTAACACATATGCAGTACTACACAAATTATATGAAATTAAATAAAAATAAACAACACAGCAACAACTTACACTGTTAAACACACAAACACTTACTGATTTTGTTACTAAAGGAAGCTTAAGAAAATACACTGAGAGAAATTTCGAAAACGATTTAAAAAATTAAATTTTTAAATTCAAAAATAAATTAGAAAAAACCTTTTAAATTGAAAATAGAACAACAAAATAATCCCAGCTAGCATTCGGAAGATTGTTTCTATAAAAATCATCTTGCTCAGTCTTTTTAGAGTACTTTTGGTAATCAAAAACTTATTAGTCAGTTATACGATTAAGAAAGGCACTCAGAAATTATTCGAGTCGATGAGGAAAATGAGTTCGATTTAAAATGCAACAAAAAATTGTAGTGCATTCGGAAATTAATTATCCAGACGTTTAAAAGCGCTTAATCACAAACAGATCATGCATGTGGTTTGAAAAGTGATTGTAATTACGTATTTATGATCATACTTAGCCCAAGTAGATGATTAAAAACTGATTTTTTGTATAAATTTTCTTTTATGTAAAAGATAGCTAAATTGTAATTTTTTCTTGGTTTTTTTTTTTGAAACGAAGAAGAATATTTTGATGTCTGATGCACATACACCACGAATGAAAACTTAATATTCTTTTTCCTCATATTTAACGTTCATATGAACGCGATTTTGAAATCCCTGTAGTGTAAACGTAGGACTCAGTAAACCTAAAGTAAACCTCTTAAAGTAAACCTCTTAAAGAGATTAAAATAGAATTATAAGTTCAACTAATAAATGACTCAAATTTTAATCATAAATGACATAAAAACGAGTCCAAGTTAATACAAACATGACTCATAAATGACAATAAAATGACTCATAAAAGACTCGTATGCGATTAAACAATAACTGAAAGACGTCTCGAAACGGAATCATAAACGAAGACTAATAAATAACGCAAATTTTAATTATAAATGACATAAAAACGAGTCCAAATTAATATAAACAAGACTCATAAATGACAATAAAAGGACTCATAAAAGACTCGTATGTGATTAAACGATGACTGAAAGACGACTCGAAAAAGAATCATAAACGAAGACTAATAAATGACTCAAATTTTAATCATAAATGATATAAAAACGAGTCAAAATTAATATAAGCATACATACATACATAATTGGCCATTACAACCCTTCAGTCAGGATTACGACCTAGTTTCTCACACCTCTTATGTTGTGTGCTTTAATTTTATACATGAGTGGCGGGACCTACAGTTTAAAGTCGACTCCGAACGACAGATTTTTGAGAAGCTTTTCATGGCCAATTTTACTCTCAGAGTCTTTGCCAGAAATCTGCTGAGAGGAAGTCGCCGAAGAAATATTTTTCGTTTTGATGTCTGACCTGGGATTCGAACCCAGGCCTTTAGTCTAATAAACCAACACACTACCCACTAGACCACGGCGACTTCTTAATAATAATAAAAACATGACTCATAAATGGCAATAAAAGGACTCATAAAAGACTCGTATGTGAATAAACGACGACTGAAAGACGACTTGAAAAAGAATCATAAACAAAGACTAATAAATGAAGAAAGTGATTCGAAAATGATTATAAAGCTACTAGAAAAAGAGTCGAAAATAACTTTAAAATAATATAGAAAATGACTCATAAGTGATTTTTTAAGAAGAGTCGCTCGTAGTCAATTTTTTCTCCCGCCGAAAGAGTCTTTTATGATCTGAAAATGAGCGCATATTCGAGCTTTTTAATCGTGCAGAAGAATCATAAAAGACTTGAAAGATGACTCAAAAAAGAATCATAAACGAAGGTAAATAAGATTAATAAATGATCGGAAAGTGATTCGAAAATAATTATAAAGCTACTAGAAAAAGAGTCGAAAATTTCTCTAAAATAATATAGAAAATGACTCATAAGTGATTTTTTAAGAAGAGTCGCTCGTAGTCAATTTTTTCTCCCGCCGAAAGAGTCTTTTATGATCTGAAAATGAGCGCATATTCGAGCTTTTTAATCGTGCAGAAGAATCAAAAAAGACTCGAATTTGATTAAAAATTTTCAAAATTGCTGGCTGGGATAATAATAATAAAAGAAAAAGGAATTTTTGAAGCTTTAATATTTAATTTTTCTAAGTGTATTAGTAAGCTTTTATTGCTGTTGTTGCTGCTGCTGTATCCATGTGTGTGTATATTTAGCTGTTAACAGCCATAAATAAAAACAAAAATAATGAGGCAAAGGAAAATAAAGAAAAACCAGGATAATAAACATACAAATACTGCAACATTATTACTGTGTGTTATATGTTTACGTGATTATCACACACAAACAAAAATTCAAACACACATACACACACACACACACACATACTATTATACTTTCTATACAACTCCATATCTCGTACTTGTTTGGTGTTGTTAAAAAAAAAAAATTGTAAGAGTGCGAAAAAAGAGAGAGAAAAAATTATGAGAGAGAAGAAAAATTTCTGTTGATTTTTGCACAAGGATTTGCCATGTTTTAATAGAAGAATTGAAACAAGAGTAGAAGAAATTACGTTTCGTTTGCTTTAAAAATTAAAAGAGTGACGGTGCTAGTGATGCTGTGTGGATAATGAGGATGATGAGTTATGAAGTTGACAATGACGCTGTTGATGGACTGTTTGGTTGTCCCTTTTTTTCTGTTGTTTTTTCTGCGCTCCTTTTGTATATCAAAGCTGCTTGTTTTGTTTTTGCGTTAGTACAGCAAAGAAAAGGAAAAAATAAAAATAGAATACAAAACAAAA
This sequence comes from Sarcophaga peregrina, assembly GCA_014635995.1. Lineage (NCBI taxonomy): Eukaryota > Metazoa > Arthropoda > Insecta > Diptera > Sarcophagidae > Sarcophaga > Sarcophaga peregrina. Next base: position 83,950,245 of record CM025791.1, read on the forward strand.
ACTTGACCCATATTTACACTCTCATTAGAGCAGAAACATGGTCTTGTTGTTGCTATTACTACTGCTGTTAGCACAGAGTTGAAGAAAATTTTGAAGCATAAATGAAGTAAAATTTTTTCTTTTGAAAATTTCCTGACAATTTTTCTGACAATTTTTTTTTTTGACAATTTTCTTGAAAATTTTTCGATACTTTTTTCTGACAATTATTTCAGCAAAATAATTCTGAAAATATTTTCTCAAAAATTTTTTTCTGACAGTTTCTTTCTGATAATTCTTTTCTAACATGACCTTTCTGGCAATTTTCTTTCTGACAATTTTCTTTCTGACAATGTTTACAAAATTTGTTTTTTTTGGGAATTTTATTTTTTGACAAAGTTTCTATAAATTTTTTTTGATTGTATTTTTTACAATTTTTCTCAAGCTTTTACTGAAAAAATTTCCTGGAAATTATTAAAAATTTTTTATGACAATTATTCTGACAAATTTTCATAAAATTTTTTTCTGACAATTATTCCTGGCCATTTTGCTGAATATTTTCCAGACAATTATTTCTGACAATTATTTTTACAAATTTTCTGAAAATGTTTTTCTGGCAATATTCTCTTACAATTTATTTCTTACAAATTTTTTCTGAAAATTTTTTCCTACATTTTTTTTCGTATAATATTTTTTGATACATTTTTGACAAATTTAAATACAATTTTTTTCCTTAAAAATTTTCCAGGCAATTATTTCTGACAAATTTTCTGAAAATCTTTTTCTGACAATATCTTTTGACAAATGTTTTGATCATTGTTTTCTGGAAAATTTTCTCACAATTTTTTCCTGCTAATTTTTGTCCGAACATTTTTTCTGACGATTGTTTTCTGACAGTTTCTTTTTGACAATAGTTTTCAGACAATTTATTTCTTACAAATTTTTTCTGAAAATCTTTTTCCAACATTTTTTTTCGTATAAGATTTTTTGATATATTTTTTGACAAATTTAAATACAATTTTTTTCCTTAAAAATTTTCCAGGCAATTATTTCTGACAATTAGTCTAACAAATTTTCTGAAAATCTTTTTCTGACAATATCTTTTGACAAATGTTTTGATCATTGTTTTCTGACAAAGTTTCTCACAATTTTATCTTGGAAATTTTTGTCCGAATATTTTTTCTGACGATTGTTTTCTGACAGTTTCTTTTTGACAATAGTTTTCAGACAATTTATTTCTTACAAATTTTTTCTGAAAATATTTTTCCTACATTTTTTTCGTATAACATTTTTTGATAAATTTTAATACAATTTTTTTCCTAAAAATTTTTCCAGACAATTATTTCTAACAATTATTCTGACAAATTTGCTGAAAATTTTTTTCTGACAATATTTTTCTAACAATTTTTTTGACCATTATTTTTTGACAAATTTTTTTACAATATTTTCCTGTCACTTTTTGTCTGAAAATTTTTTTCTTATTGTTTTCTGACAGTTTCCTTTTGACAATAGTTTTCAGACAATTTATTTCTTACAAATTTCTTCCTACAATTATTTTTGCATAATTTTTTTGTACACATTTTTTCACAAATTTTAATAAAATTTTTTTCCTAACACATTTTTCAGACGATATTTTTCTGACAACTATTGCTCTGAAATTATTTCTGATAATTGTTTTCGGACATAATCTTTTTTAGAATTTTTTCTGTGAACTTTTTTCTGACATTTTTCTTGACAGTTTTTTCCGAAAACCTTTTTCATAAAATTTTTCAACCAAATGTTTTTGCAAAGTTTTTTTCTGGCAAGTTTTCATTGAATTTTTGCAAATTTTTTGTTGAAAATATTTTTCTGCCAAATATTTGGACAAATTTTTTGACCACTGTTTTCTGTCAATTTTTTCTGGCTATTATTTTTTTTTCTAAGTTTTTATAACAATTTTTTCTTTCAAACTTTTTTCTGAAAATCTTGAATCATAAAATTGTTTCGATCAGATTTTTCTGTGAAATTTTCTTCTGACATTTTTCATAGTATTTTTGCAAAAATTTTTTTGATAAATTTTTTCTACCAATTTTTCTGACAAATTTTCCGAAAATTTTTTCTTGGAAATTTTTATCCGAAAATTTTTTCTGACAGTCTTTTTATGACAGTTTCTGCTAACATGTGTTTGAATCGGATGCGAAAACCATCGCGCACTCGCACTTCATCAGTTCTTAATAGGGTCCATGCTTTCTGCGCCATAAAGAAGCACGGGTAGGAAGACCGACTTCTAGAGTATAAGTTTCGTCTGACGGGGGAGGTCTCTGGTACTCATTGCCTGTTGTCAGCAGTGACATCTCGTTTGATATGCCCTTTGATGTTGATGTCGTCAGCGTACGCAAGCAACTAGACATTTTTTTGAAAAATAGTGCCATTGTGATGCATTCATTGTGATGCATTCAGGCACACTTTCCATGACGAAGTTGAAGAAGTCGCATGATAAGGGATCGCCTCCTTGTCTGAAAACCTCGCATGGTATCAAAAGGTTCCTACCTTGACAGAGCTGCAGGAATTGCTCAACGTCATTCTGCATAGCCTTATCAGCTTCGTAGGTATACCGTGCTCAGACATTGAGGCAAAAACTCGATCCCTTATGGGGCTATCGAAAGCAGCCTTATAGTCGACAAAAAGATAGTGTGTGTCGACTTGATATTCGTGGGTCTTTTCCAGGATTTGGCGTAGTGTGAAGATCTGGTCGTTGGTGGACTTGATAGGTCGGAAGCCGCACTGATAAGGTTCAATCAGTGTTTTGACGAGTGGCTTCAGTTGTTTACACAATACGACTGTAAGAACCTTATATGCGATAGGGAGAAGGGTTATACCCCTGTATTTGGCTGACCATTGTCACTGTATTTTAAACAGTACGGCGCTACGAGCTGTATGGATATTTTGCACAAGAAAATCGAGGTTATGGTTATCACATGCGTATTAGGTGTAGTGACTAGGAATATTTTTCTGCATGAATTCAACACTTTCCTAAAAATTTTTCCAGACAATTATTTCTAACAATTATTCTGACAAATTTTCTGAAAATTTTTTCTGACAATATTTTTCTAACAATTTTTTTGACCATTATTTTTTGACAAATTTTTTTACAATATTTTCCTGTCACTTTTTGTCTGAAAATTTTTTCTTATTGTTTTCTGACAGTTTCCAGACAATTTATTTCTTACAAATTTCTTCCTACAATTATTTTTGCATAATTTTTTTGTACACATTTTTTCACAAATTTTAATAAAATTTTTTTCCTAACACACTTTTCAGACGATATTTTTCTGACAACTATTGTTCCGAAATTATTTCTGATAATTTTTTTCGGACATAATCTCTTTTATAATTTTTTCTGAGAACTTTTTTCTGACCACTTTTTTCTGACATTTTTCTTGGCAGTTTTTTCCGAAAACCTTTTTCATAAAATTTTTCAACCAAATGTTTTTGCAAAGTTTTTTTCTGGCAAGTTTTCATTGAATTTTTGCAAATTTTTTGTTGAAAATATTTTTCTGCCAAATATTTGGACAAATTTTTTGACCACTGTTTTCTGGCAATTTTTTCTGGCTATTTTTTTTTTCTAAGTTTTTATAACAATTTTTTCTTTCAAACTTTTTTCTGAAATCTTAACTCATAAAATTGTTTCGATCAGATTTTTCTGTGAAATTTTCTTCTGACAATTTTTCATAGTATTTTTGCAAAAATTTTTTTGATAAATTTTTTCTACCAATTTTTCTGACAAAATTTCCGAAAATTTTTTCTTGGAAATTTTCATCCGAAAATTTTTTCTGACAGTTTTTTTATGACAGTTTCTGCTGACACATGTGTTTGAATCGAATGCGAAAACCATCGCTCACTCGCACTTCATCAGTTCTTAATAGGGTCCATGCTTCTGCGCCATAAAGAAGCACGGGTAGGTAGACCGACTTCTAGAGTATAAGTTTCGTCTGACGGGGGAGGTCTCTGGTACTCAATTGCCTGTTGTCAGCAGTGACATCTCGTTTGATATGCCCTTTGATGTTGATGTCGTCAGCGTACGCAAGCAACTAGACATTTTTTTGAAAAATAGTGCCATTGTGATGCATTCATTGTGATGCATTCAGCACACTTTCCATGACGAAGTTGAAGAAGTCGCATGATAAGGGATCGCCTCCTTGTCTGAAACCTCGCATGGTATCAAAAGGTTCCTACCTTGACAGAGCTGCAGGAATTGCTCAACGTCATTCTGCATAGCCTTATCAGCTTCGTAGGTATACCGTGCTCAGACATTGAGGCAAAAACTCGATCCCTTATGGGGCTATCGAAAGCAGCCTTATAGTCGACAAAAAGATAGTGTGTGTCGACTTGATATTCGTGGGTCTTTTCCAGGATTTGGCGTAGTGTGAAGATCTGGTCGTTGGTGGACTTGATAGGTCGGAAGCCGCACTGATAAGGTTCAATCAGTGTTTTGACGAGTGGCTTCAGTTGTTTACACAATACGACTGTAAGAACCTTATATGCGATAGGGAGAAGGGTTATACCCCTGTATTTGGCTGACCATTGTCACTGTATTTTAAACAGTACGGCGCTACGAGCTGTATGGATATTTTGCACAAGAAAATCGAGGTTATGGTTATCACATGCGTATTAGGTGTAGTGACTAGGAATATTTTTCTGCATGAATTCAACACTTTCCTAAAAAAAGCTGTTGACGGATAGGTCTATTCTTCTCCTGTCCTCTATAGTAGCTGTTTTCTGTATGTGGAATCCTGTATAGATAACTCGGACAATGGATTGAAATTGTAACCATTGAAACCATTTTAAGTATTGCCTTGAATGACTTCAGCTTGTAGTCATGCGCTTTAAATACTAGCTACGCGTATACTTAGACCAATTTGCAGTATCAAATCTGGAAAAAACCAGAAACAAACTATTCCTAGAAAGAGGATGCTTTCAAATTCCATAAAAAGAATTGTTTTGAAATGAAACAAACTGGAAATATTTCATGCTGTTTATTCAACTGCGACAAAAAGGTCAACATGAATTTTCTACAAATCTATGGCCAATAAAAACCTTTTTAGAAATGATAATCAGAAATTAGATATCTTTGCTGACCTACCTCCGACGCTGCTAAGAAAGTTAAACCACAAAATCGAAAATCCAAAATCCTTTGTAGCATGTGTGGGGGCCCATATTAAATGGCATTAAAATTCTGCTTTTATTACATGCAACCATACATTATGAAGGGTTAAATAGGAAGCCAACAACTGGAAAAGAAAAAGAAAACAACAACAACAAGTAAAATAAGATAACTTACTAAACTAAATTGCCTAAATAAACACAAATACAATGAATTGAGGGAAAAGAAAAAGAAAAGAAAATCGAAAAGAAAATCTAGAAGAAAATCTGTAAAGAATCTTAAATTTCCTGAACAAACACACATGCAATCATCATATGCATACACTGAACATAACAAAAAAAATTTTTTGCCAAAGTACGCAAAATTATAGTTTCAACTCAATTAACTTCATGCGATAAGAAAAGAAAGGCAGGCGGGCGTTGAAGAAAGAATGAAAATCTAGACACGTAGCTTGCCTTCAAAGGAATTCAAATGAAAGCCTTTGCCTGCTACACCTCCTTCAAAGTAGACAAACAAAAAAAGAAATTGAAATCGAAGACTCAGCTAAAGATAAACGTGTTTAGCAATAGCAATAGCAACAAGGACTAAGACATACGAGTAAAATTTTGCTGTTATAAGACACCACAATTGGATGGTAAGGTAAGGGTGGTGGAGGTGGTGTTAGTGGTAGTGTTGGATGAGGTAGTGGTTAATCAATATCAAAAAACAAAAAAAAAAAATGGCTTTGATTTCTAGTCAAAATGCCGGAAAACTTGTTACAACTGACCAGGGCTGGAACTGTCTAAAAGAAATAGCAAATAAAAAAGAAAAACAAGGGGAATGCAATATAAAGAGAAACACTTTATCAAAGGAAATGTATCCTCTTTCGGAAAATACATGACAATTTTCTTTAACACTTTTTCCTTTCAGTTCTTCTTTCCTTTAACCATGTTTTCTATTTAATTTTCCTTTGAAAAAGAAAGAAATGTTATTTGCAGCCCATATGAAAAGGTATTTTATTGCTAAGTGGGTATGTAGGGAGGAAGCAGGACCTATATGGGGCACCAATTGTTGTCAATGTTATTATATTTCTTATTGTTGTTGTTATTCTTATTTTGATTCAGCAAAATGGTCTTAAAAATCAGTTTATCATTTAACATTTGAAAAGAAGAAACAAAAAAATCTCTTATGTCAACTGGGAATTGTTAAGAAATCCAAAAACCTGAAAGGGAAAAAAGCCAATATTTTCCCATTATTTTGTTTCCTATGAAAACAATATAAAAAAGTCTCGGATTCCAATTCATATACCTTTTTACAGAGTAATTTCTACACATAATTGGTCACATTACAAGCCTTTAGTCAGGATTGCAACCTAGTCTTTCACATCACTTATGTTGTGTTTTTTTTTATAGCTTTACGAGCTAAAGGTTGGAAATCTTCGAAAGACATTGGTAGCCCAGCCTACCATAGTGCACGATTTGCCCCAAAACGTTATCTCGGCTTGCTAAACGCATACGTACTAAAACCATACTTCCATTTAGTCGCGTACCCCCCCGGGACCACAATCAAGTATTACATTTGGGTAAAGATTCAGCAGGTGCTGCTATCCATTTCTGCTGTTCTTGCTCTCCCTATTATCCTCTATTGTATCAGAACTTCCTTCGCGAAGAAACATACCGCGTTCCAGTTGAGCAGCATGATGTTAGCATCAGGTTAACCACGTTATTGGAGGTCACCTGGGATCCAATCGTCGTCCTCTCCAGGAAATTTCGTTGGTATTCGTAGCGCAGGCACGTGAAGAATACATGCTTCAATGTTTCGCGCATGTCATCCACGTCGTGCCCATACTATAGCATCCGTGGCCCGTCAAGAACTGGCTAAGGTAAAAATTTACTTGGTCATGTCTCCTTCTAATCCATTTTTCAATGTTTGCTATTAATCGGTAAGACCATCTTCCCTTTGTGGAAGAAGTCCAATCGCGCTGCCACCTATACATCGCATCAACATCCACCCGATCAGGGCGCACTAGTCCTGTCCTCCTCCTTGTCAAATGATTTTTCCTTTCTTCGTCTACTAATAATCAAAGCGGCATCATCCCCGGAATCACCAAGGCTGTTTACGTAGATACTGTACGGAATGCAGAAATTACTCGGAGGGTAGATCTCCTGTAGGCGGCATCCACTCCCATCCTATATGTCTTTTTATCCATGACCTCGGCCCATATGGGGGGTGGCATATAGAGCAATCGATCTAACCACTCTCATCAGCAATTGTCTCTTCTCCTGTCTCGGACCTCCCGTCACATCACATATGTTGTGTGTGTGTGAGTTAATTTGTATACATGAATGGCAGGGAACCTACAGTTTAAAGTCGACTTTCGAACGACAGATTTTTGAGAAACTTTTCATTGCAATTATATTTCACTTTCAGAGTTTTTGCCAGAAATCTGATGAGAGGAATTCGTCGAAGAAATATTTTTTTTTAGTGTTTGACCTGAAGCCCACATTCTACCTACTAGAGTACAGCGACAAGTAATTTTCACTCGCCGGAAAAGAATTACAAATCAAAAACGGATTCAGTAAAAATATCTGGACTTTTAAAAGAACAGTCTTTCAGTTGCAGCTGACTAATACTGAATCAATGCCTTGTCATTGGCTGACAGATAGCAGGTATGGTATAGCAAATGGGATCCCCAATAAAAAGGGAAATAATTGCTTTCGGCAATCTTCTCACAGCAATGTTTTGGTGAAAGCTATGAGTGCAACTAGTGGCGAAATTTGTTATTCGGTTCCAATAGATCTTTGTAACATGGATCCGGTATTCACTAATCTTTAAGCTCTCATTGCTACGGCGCAAAGCCACAATGTTTGAAACTTTAACATGAAATCTGAGGTACGAAAGTTTCTGTTTGAAGCCGCATCTGCAACTTTACCATAAAATCTGGTGTATAACAGTTTCTGTTTTGGAGGCCATATCAAGGCGAAGTCTTTGATAACATGGCTCAAGTCAAATGTACGCCTTGAATCTTTATCTATGCAGATGATCAGTTGAATCTCGCTTTCAAATTTCACCGAATGTAAATGAAATTGAATGATCTGATATTCTTGTATCGTATCCTCAAGGTTACGTCCCACCATTTCAGTATATGTATTCTAATCATAATGGATGCTATTTACACTCCTTCCAAGGGCCTTCAAATCAACGATTGTATGCCTCCTTATAAGAATCAATATGGAATGCTTTGCTATCTCAAGATATCCTGATCAGAATGAATGCTAAGTAAAAAAACGTTAAAAATACAAGTTCGTAGATAACAAATAAAATAAAAATTAATTTGTTTTGAGTTTCAAATCAAGTCTTTATTGTTCGCACAATTCCGTGTGCCACCTTTCACGACTTAACTTAAACAACAACAATTTGCTTTAATTGTTATTATCTTTTTCACACTCTTCCACGTACGCAATAACAATTGTTTGTTAGATCTTTAATACGGACATCTTCAAAGCGCAATTATTCTCTTTACATGCAACGTGTTTTCACACAAGACTGACTTCTGAATTCCTACTGAATCCACGTGTCGTCTTCACACAAGACTAACTGAATTCTTACTGAATCTACGTGTCGTCTTCACACAAGACTGACTGAATTCTTACTGAATAGCCGTTGCCTACTTTGTCTTGCCTTTTATATAGCAGGGTAAGCAGTCTGATGAATGCACTTGAAGAAGAATGTCTTTATGTTTGCGAAATTTCTATAAATGTAAACATATTGCTTGCAGTGTCGTTGTTGCATGTTTATAGAGTATCACATACTGAGAGTGCTAATAAACAAGGAGTTCTCTTTATAAATGACCCCGAATGGATATGCTTTGCAGGATAGAAGTAAAACTATAAGATTTACAGGCACAACTCGCACCATTTTATTTCTTTTTTTCAGTACAGTGAATGGCTTACATACATACATAATTGTTCATTACAACCCTTTAGTCAGGCTTATTGACCTAGTTTCTCACACTACTTATGTTGTGTGTGTTAATTTTATTCATAAGTGGCAGGACTTACAGTTTAAAGTCGACTCCGAACGACAGATTTTTGAGAAACTTTTCATGGCAGGTTTATTTATTCCCAGAGTTTTTGCCAGAAATCTGCTAAAAGGAAATCGCCGAAGAAATACTTTTTGTATTTTAATTTGATGTTTGGCCTGGGTCCCGAACCCTGGCTTTACGTCTAATAAGCCAGCACACTACCTACTAGACTACGGCGACTTACCCCTTTTTTTATACTTTCATACAGTCGCCGTGAACATACATAATTGGCCATTACAACCCTTCAGTCAGGATTACGACCTAGCTTCTCACATCACTTATGTTGTGTGCGTTAATTTTATCCTTGAGTGGCGGGACCTACAGTTTAAAGTCGACTCCGAACGACAGATTTTTGAGAAGCTTTTCATGGCAATTTTTACTCTCAGAGTCTTTGCCAGAAATCTGCTGAGAGGAAGTCGCCGAAGAAATATTTTTCGTTTTGATGTCTGACCTGGGATGAGTCGCCGTGAACATCATATTAAATTTTCATGCACTAAAAAACAACAGCTTTCCTTATATTTACAGCAACCATAGCCACAGTTGAGGTAATATTAATAGCAGCTTTATGGCTTAAATAACAACAGATACTCACAATCGTTTGAAGTTGCCGTAGTTTAGTAGGTAGTGTATCGGCTTATTAGACCAAAGGTCTGGGTTCATAATCCAGATCAGACACCTAAATGAAATGAGAAAAAAAATATATTTCTTCGGCGACTTCCTCTCAGAATAATTCTGGAAAAATACTCTAAGAGTGAATAAAATTGCCATGTAAACTGACAGGTATTTCGAGAAACCTTTCATGGCAAGTTTCTTTTAGTCTCACAACTTTTGCCAGAACACTGCTGAGAAGCAGTTGCCGAAAAAATATTTTTTTTATATTCCATTGTGCTTGAAGTGTCTGAACCAGGGAATGGATGAACCACACCCATTCATGTATAATAAACCGACACACCTACTAGCTACTAGACTACGGCGACTTCATCAACCATATTAATTGCACAAATTATGTGTTTTAGATCACCATACGCTCCTTTGAACACTCAAAGGAATACGATTTTATTTTTAAGAAGATTTCGACGAATGATGCAACAAATTTGTGGTTCTCTAAAAAGATCTCCTTATCGTTTTCAATTTAAAAACTAGCACACTTGCGTATTCCTCTCTAAATTAGAATTTCTAAAAATAAATTTAAAATATTTCCTTAAAAAAAACAACAAAAATCGATTTAAATATCATCACACATTCGTTTTTCCTTTGATAATTACAGTTTCTAGCTCTCTAGCTTTCCTACATCTTCTCCTGTTTCCGTTTCCTCAAAAAAAAGAGAGAAAAAAATTATCCCCGAATGAAAACAACAACAACAAACTGGACTTTTTGTTTATTTCCCATTCAATGTAATGCCTTATGTTGCCTTCAAACTATTGTTTATGGCTGAGAGAGAACTTGTGTGAGTGTTTTTTCGTCTTTTTCTGTTATGTGTTGGTGTTCATTTATTTTAATGGATCAGTGTAAATGTGTGGGTGTTAAGTGTATTTGTATGTGTTTTGTTATTTTGTAATTTATTTTTAGACACACATTGAGTTCAGTTTTTGTTGTGTTGGTTTTAAATGACAACGCTTGACCACAGAGAGTATTTTTTTTTTTTTTTTTGCAGTAAAATAATGCAAACAGGCATGTATGTTGTGATTTGTTTTTTTTTAATAAAATTTGTGGTCATTTAAACACTTACAGACTCAGGTATTGTTCAAAAATCCTGTTTGGAATTTGTTGAATTCATAAACTATGGATTATATTTTAAGGCTTGAGGTTAATTTTTATATCCCAAAAATATTTTTTTTTTTGAATAAAATTGAAGGAATTTACTTTAAAAATGATTTATTGAAAGTTATTGTACCTGCAAATGAGAACTACGTCACGACCAAAACCAAGTAATTGGTTGGTATGCCTCCTATCCATCAAAGAAAAGGGGGGTCTATCGGTGGAGCAAGATTCCTCATTGACCCAGGATATGTTGACGTTCCGAAAGAATTTCCTCGCAACGTCCAACTTGACCGAGGCAAGCCATAGCCAATTCAATAGAAGAGGATTGCGGAAGGAGCGCATCAGCTCTGGCGGAATGTCACTGTGCTCGGGTACCCACACCAATGAGACACTCGTGAAGCGTATAGAAAGAAGATCGCGACATGGGTAATATTCCCCAACGATCCTAGAGTTATTCACGAAAACCAATAGAGATCTTATCGCGGCCTGACTATCAGAAACGACCGAAGCGCGATTAAAAGGAGCATCGTTAATGAGAATCCATTGAGCGGCTCGGTAAATTGCCATCACCTCCGCCTGAAACACGCTCCAGAAGTCCGGCAGACGTTCTGGGAGAAATGTTCAGGTCCAGTCTATTAGATAATGTGTTGGCTTATTAGACATCAGGCCACGCTCAAACCCCAGGCCTAACATGTCCAGCAAAACGAAATATGAAAAATTCCGTTCAGCAGACAAGTGGTTTCAACAGAATGGCGCAACGTACCAGAAATCAGCAATGAATCGTTTTTCCGCTACTCATAAGCACTCATGCAATTTTGAGTATGAGTGAATCAACATACATACATAATTGATGAATATAATCAGGATTAGGACTATTGACCTAGTTTCTCACACTACTTATGTTGTGTGTGTTAATTTGTATACATAAGTGGCGGGACCATCAGTATAAAGTCGACTCCGAACGACAGATTTTTGAGAAACTTTTCATGGCAATTTTATTTACTTTCAGAATTGTATTTTATTTTGTTGTCTGGTTTGAGAGTGAATCAACAGAATTGAAATTCAACTACTCTGATTCATTCGCACTCGCTACAACATTGATTTATAAGTATAAGTAGCAATGAGTACGAGTACAGCGTTGACATCAAACTCACAACATTCGAAATGTGTTTGATTCATACGCCTACTCATTCTGATTAATAAATTTAGAAAAATACTTATAAGTGATTCGAGTGGCTTGAATCATTCATAAAAATTTACAGCCTTTGTTGTTGTTGCATATACAAACAAAGAAGAAAGGAAAGACAAAGACAACAAGCAAAGCATACACACAATCTTCTTGTGAGTATAGTAGTGTTCGTATGCAAATCATACTTATTTGTGATTCGTGTAAATGTTAAGTATAGACGAGTCGAAGTCATTAATATAATAAGTATTGTTAAGTATGAATATGACAAGTACTTCCAACTTTGAGAATGAGTATAATATCAAAATAAGTATGAATGCGTATAAGTATCTGAAATTATAAGTATGACTAGAACCTACTCATCGTTTTGAATGCTTATTGCTGATCCCTGACACGCCAAATCTCTGAGAGTAAACAAAAATTACCTCAAAAAAGTTTCTCAAGAATCTGTTCTTCGAAGTGGACTTTAAACTGTAGGTCCATTCACTCATTTATAAAATGCCACACATAACATAAGCGGTGTGAGAAACTAGGTCGTAATTCTGACTGCAAGGTTATAATGACCAATTATGTATGCAACAGAAATTAATAGAGGTGAGTTGAACTACATTGTAATCTATTATTTGGCTCAAACGGTCTTGAGAATTCCACTACTCCATGAGTATCCTTAGCTGTCATATACCCAAACTTTGATTGGCTTGACAACACATTATATTTTTCTTATTTGTTTGAAATTTTTTTAAAAATGCTTCATTATCTCTTCATCTGCTGTTCGAAAAACAAAATTTACTTGAGAAACATTGAAGCCATTTAATGACAGCTGCACTTAAATTTTTAACTTAAAAACTTATTTCAGATTTACTCATTAAAAGTCAAAAAAAAAACAAAATTCTTTGCTAAAATAGGAATGAAAAGTAAAAGAAAACTTTTATATTTTCTTTCACAAAATGTTGTCAGATTAAAACATAATTATTGCTGAAAAGTAGTGGAGAAAACATACCACAACGAAATTTTTAGATGATGATCAGTGTTGGCTTACGTAAGGCCCGAGTTCAAATCCCAGGTCAGACATCAAAATGAAAATATTTCTTCGTCTACTTCCTCTCAGCAGATTTCTGGCAAAATCTTTGAAGTTTCTCCGAAAATGTCGTTCGGAGTCGACTTTAAACTGTAGGTCCCGCCAATCATGTATCAAAAATTAATGCACACAACACAAGTAGTGTGAGAAGCTAGGTTCCCATCCTGACTGAAGGGTTGTAATGACACCACAATTGAATGATGACAGCAATTTCTGGTTCACTTAATGGCCTCTGAGGCAACTGATCGTACTTTTTCTTGGAAAAATCTTCTACGGTAATGGTGGGGGTGTGATTTCCGTAAATGGCCCATGAAAAAGTTGCTAGTTCGTATGGATTTTTAGGATGACGGTTTCATCAATTCTTATTTCCTTCAGGAAGTTATTGGCCAGAACATTTTCGTTGATGCGGTGAGTTAAAGTTCCATGATTAACAATTTCTTCTGACTTGAATTTGTTGCAACACAAAGGCGTTACGTACCGCATTAGTCAAATCAGATAGCATATAAATCACTTGAGCGATTTGTGCGCACTGTCATATCACGTAAATCGGCCACTGAGTTCGACTTGACCGCCTATGATTTTTCTTGTGAAGCTTTCCTGAGTCAAATGCACATGCGAATTGGCCAAGACCCTAGCGCCTAACATAACGATGTCATATTCCATGCATAATGGAAGTCTCCTACCTAGTAGACAGGTAGTATGTTTGCTTATTAGACGTAAGGCCCGAATTCAAACCTCAGGTTAGATATTAAAACGAAATTATTTCTACGGCGACTTCCTCTTCTGGCGAAAACTCTAACCATGAAATGAAACTGCTATGAAAAATTTCTCAAAAATCTGTCGTTCGGAGTTGACTCTAAGCTGTAGATCGAGCCACTCATGAATAAAAACTAACGCTTACGACATAAGTGGTGTGAGAAGCTATGTCGTAATTCTGACTGAAGGGTTGTAATGATCAATTATGTATGTAATGGCATCAATAGGTCTTTTATTAATTTTTTTTATACTATCTCACACATATAATTACATAATTGGCCATTACAATTGTGTAGTCCGGACTACATCCTAACTTCTCACACCACTCATGTTGTGTGTATTAATTGCTTACATTTATAGAGATTTTGTGAAGGCAAAGCATTCATCAGACTGCTTACCCTGGGGTATAAAAAGCAAAACAGAGCAGACAACGGCGAATTCAGTAAGAATTCAGTCAGTCTTGTGTGAAGACACGTTGCTTGTGAAGAAAAGTTTCTGTTACAAAGATCAATAGAATAATTATTGTGTACGTGGTAAAGTATGTAAAAAATAATGACAAGTAAAGCAAATTGTTGTTTAAGTTAAGTCGTGAAAGGTGGCACACGGTAATTGCATGAACAATAAAAAATTGATTTGAAACTAAGCACAAATTTATATTTATTTTATTTGCAATCTACGAACTCATATTTTGAACGTTTTTAAAAGGGTAAAAACGTGACAATATGTTTTCCTTGAATTCCACCGAGCAGATTTCTGGCAAAAACTCTGACGATAAAATAAAATTGAAAAGTTTCTCAAAAATCTGTTGTTCAGAGTCGACTTTAAACTGTAAATTCCGCCAATCATGTATAAAATCAACATACAGAACAGAAGTGGTGTGGGAAACTAGGTAATTAGGTGACAATCCAATTATGTATGTAATGTTTACGGAATTTAGGCTTCCTTTACAAATTAGTGGATTAATGTTCAGTAAACTGATACGAAATTTATCACATTAACCTAAATGTTCTGAATACCTTTAACAGGGGAGATCTCCTCTTTTGAGTGTAACAAACGCATTGCAACTATGACTTTATGATGGCATTATTTGTGTTCACAGATATTTTACTAGGTTACACGCTAGATAAGGCTTTTGCATCTCCATAAGGCTACAGAAATTAATCTGCTATACCTTACCACTTACCCAGATACAAGAGCTCTTGATACTTGTGATATTTCATCATTCAGTTTAAAAATGTTTTCTAAACTAAATGTCCACCCATTTCAATCTATTTAAATGGCTACATTTGCTGGGTTATTTACTATTTCCTAACGATTCATGAAAATGAGTTTTTAAAAGCAAAAGAGAGAGAGAAAAAAAAACCTCCTGACATATTTGTTCACATGTTGTCAACAAAAATTATGTGCAGAGTTTAATTTTAAAAAGTGTTGACTTTATGACAGTGCGGCCAAAAGTTCTCACACTCACTCTCTGCCTCTTACTCTCTTGTTGTTGTTGTTGTATTGTTCAAATCACTTAATACTTGCAACATATGAATTCTTCTGGTGTTTTATTGTTAAAAAGAAGTGTCAAAAGTCGAAAGAAAAGAATTGTTAACGATGTTGACATTGACTTAAAAAATTTTCACATGCCAGTTTTAACAGGCTTTTGTTGCTCTTTTTTTATTCTTTTGTTAGACACAAAAATATACGGCCGGAGAGAGGATATTTCAAACGAATTAGTGTTGAAAAAGCCATCAAAAAAAAAATTTTTTTTTTTGACAAACAGTTGAGTGCAAAATAAAATGTAAAGCTGGAAATCAACAAAAAAAAAAAGAGTAAATGCCACTGTAATTATATTGAGTATGTACTCTATAACTGTGTAAGTGAGTTTTACATGGCATTTCCTTTTATACTGTATTACCATTGTTTGTTGCATTTACTGGCAGTGTTTTTTACATGATACCGTTGGCCAATATTTTTTCTTTCTATTCTTTACTGTTTTTTTTGGTCTTTTGTTTAAGCCTGTGTCACTAAAAAAAAGAAAATAGAAGAAAAACTGAAATTGTGACTGTCATTTACTCATACTCTCTCTCTAACTTACGCACACTTGCACATGGAAATTGAAATTGAGGTTGCCACAGAGTAACTGTGGCATAAAGTGAGAACATAAAACAAGAAAAAACAAACAGAAAAGAGAGTAAAAAAAACAGAAACATGGTTGGCATAAATGTCAAATGTTATTTTATGGTTGACTGCCATTCTAATGGCTTCATTTTATTGTTGCTGTTGCTGTTGTTTCACTGTGTCTCTATTTGTTTGGGGTTTTTTTGTATGTCTGCAGCATATTTCTCTAGTTCTCCAGTATTCTGTCATTTTTCGTTGCAACATTTACTTTAAATGTTGCACAAATATCATATAAATTATGTCCTTAAATGTTGCCAGTGTTGCCTCACTGTCCGTGCTGCCGATAAAAATGTCTGTTTGTGTTATAATGACAGAAAACACTACTAATCTGTGACAGGTAACATGACAATGACAAACATTTTGAAGCCAAAAAAAACAAAAAAATGAAGCCACAAAAAATTAAAATAAAATATTGTTGGAATAATTTATGAGCTGCAATATGATTTATGGTTGCATTTCATATTTAAAACCAGGCATTAAGAGAACAACTTGAAATTAGGAGGGACTTATTCAGTCGAAAATTTTTTTAAGCAATCATCATCAATCTATTTATATAATCCTGTGCATTTGTGTTTATTTCCTGATAATCTCTTAACTTTCTAAAAGCTGTAGTCAAAACCCTCATTCTAGTCACTTCAAGCTCCATTTCTCATATGGTCTACAGTAGCTGCTCTATGGTTATATGCTTGACTTTCTCTATACACAAGTTTTAATCTCTATCTGCTGTTGCTCTTTTAATCACAAGAGCATGTGACTTCGGAGTCACAGCATACGTGGAACTTGGTGAAGATAAAGCATAACGCACAATAGCATCTATTTAATATCGTGGTGGAGTCGCCATAGCTCGTGGGTCATTCGTTGGTCTTTTCCAGGTACAAAATGTTTGTAATCAAAGAAAATTTGGTCAAGACAACAGACCATGTAGTGTGTGACTATTATGTAGTATATTGACTTATTAGACATCAGGCCACGCTTCAAAACACAGGCCAGACTTGTTTAGCAAAACGAAATATGAAAAATTCCGTTCAGCAGACATGTGGTTTGAACAGAATGGCGACACGTACCAAAGATCAGCAATGAATCGTTTTTCCGCTACTCATAAGCACTCATGCAATTTTGGGTATGAGTGAATCAACAGAATGTAAATTCAATTACTCTGATTCATTCGTACTCGGTACAGGATTGATTTATAAGTTATAAGTAGCAATGAGTATGAGTACAACGTTGACATCAAACTTACAACATTCGAAATATGTTTGATTCATACGCCTACTCGTTCTGATTCAAAGAAAAATTGGTCAAGGCAACTGTTTAGTCAAGATAACGACCTTTCTTCTTCTGACCGGTGAAGAAGACTGCTGGGATGCGGTGGCTGAAGAAATATCTTTCCATATTTCCTAGGAGTTGAATTGCAAGCTCGCATCTAATAATTCAATGCATTACATAATTGATCATAGCAAACCTTCAGCTAGAATTGGGATCAAGCTTCTCACAAGTCAACACACACACTGCCTACTAAATACTATTAAAAATTATCGGGATGTCAGATGAGAGATGTCATTTAGGATAATCTCTTCTCTTTAATTCCAAAATAATAGAAAAAGGAAAAAAAGGAAATCATGATAGAAAGATATGGTAAACCGGAACGCAGATCTATTGCATCAAACCGACCGCCAATCGAACTTGTTCTCAATGACCCCGTAATATCAATGCAGGTGGTTTGTTACAGTTTATCAAAGATTTTCTTTAGTCGTAGTGTTTTACTGGGTTCGGCTTCCACGTTTGTGGAGATTTAATTAGGAAAAAGATTTTTTTTATTTCAACTCTTGCTTTTCTACATCTTCCTGAAGGGGATTAAAACTGAATTTAATAAAATTACGAAGCAATTCTTTTAATCGTTTCCCTTTACTAATTTAAGAAAAAATTTATAGCATACTTCTAGGTAGCAGTTAGAAAAACCTGCAGTTATGCATATTTAAAAACCTTAATTGACTCACAAATTAATTTTCAAATCCCTTAACGTTTATTTTGATAACACAGCTAATTATGCCATGTACCTCAGCTCATATGTTTAGCGTTCTTATAGCAGTTGCCTTTCACCCTTTCTCTCTCTCTCTTTCTCACTCTTACGAACCTTAAAGTATACTTTAAAAAAGAAAAAAGTAGAAAATAATGATACAATAAAACACTTAAGCAACCCTTAGCTCTAATAATGAAGTCTTGTTCCTCATGCTGAACTGAAACCTGAAACCCCTTGGAAGAAGACATAAAAATTGTATTTTATATTTCCGTTTTTACTTTTTCTTTATATTGCTCTGCTCTGCTTTGCTCTAAACTATTTCCGTTGTGGAATTCAATTCATTTTTTTTGGGTTTTTTTTTGAGAGAATCTTGTTCTCTTGTTGCATCAACGTAATCATCTTTTCAAAATTTGAACCCCCTCTGGTGCTTAAATTTGCTATTTTTGTTGCATCATTTCATAGCATTTTTCCTCTCACTCTCTCACTCTCTCTTTCTCCTTCTTTTTTGGATGTATTTGAAGTTCATATTTATTTTATAGCTGTTGTTGTTGTTCTATGGGGAATAATTGCTGCATGTTTGTGAATGTTAATTATCATGAACATATTTTTTGTGTTCATTTTCATTTTCAATTTTTGTTTTACCATTTCCATATCTGTGTATGTGTGTGAATCCTTTTTCAGAATCCTTTTTTTTGTGCATTTCTTTTGCTAAATAATTGGCAAATGTTTGCTTTTGTGGTTTTCACTCATTCTTTATTTCGTTTTGTTGGCTTAAAATTTTAAGTGAATTTTTACCATTTGATTGAATCTGACACAGTGTGTGTGTGTGTGTGTTGTATATTTTTATTTTCTTATTATCGTATAAATAATTAATTTAAATTTTTGTAATTTTCTAATAAACAAACAAAACTATCTCACAGTCAGATAATTGTCTAAGATTTGTGGTTTTTGTTGAAGTCAATGATTTGGAAACAACTGCTTTGTTATCAAATTAGTTTAAAAACTCATTCGTTTTATTGTTTGTTGCCTATGTTTAGGGGATTTAAAATAATTGTAATTTAAAATTATGAAAATTTTAAATCATAATCCGTAAAAGTTAGTTCGATTAATTAAATAATAAATAAATGAAATCAAATTTTTCATTACAAATTTAATATACCACCCACCATGGCAATTTTCATAATTAATTCCCTCCTAAATATATGCTCATGAAACCACTAAACTCTCTAACCCATTAACGCCTGACCCCAGCATCCGTGGCCCGATTTCGTTGTAATTTAGCACAAATAGTGTTTGGAGTATTTATATGATATGAATATTATATTGAAGTCGCCGCGGTCTTGTAGGTAGTGTGCTGGCTTATTAGATGTATAGCCAGGGTTCGAGTCCCAGGTCAGACATCAAGATAAAACTACAAAAAGTATTTTTTCGGTGATTTCCTTTCAGCAGATTTCTGGCAAAAACTTTGAGAGTAAATGAAATTGCATTGCAAAGTTCTTCAAAAAAAAAACTCTGTCGTTCGGAGTCCACTTTTAACTGTAGGTCCCGCCACTTATGTATAAAATTAACACACACTACATAAGTAGTGTGAGAAACTAGGTCAATAATCCGTTGTAATGACCAATTATGTATGTAACACTTAGCTCATGTCTGATTTGACAGATAATTAGTTGTATCCTTTCGCTGAACGAATATGGTTGTGTATATGCGTTTTCGCTTCGCTAAGTGGGCCTGTGATCGACTTACAGAAGATGCCGATTTTGGCAAATAAATCATCTTTTCAGATGAAACTCATTTTGATCTTGGCGGGTATGTAAACAAGCAAAATTGTCGCATTTGGGGCACAGAATACCCGTAAGCATGCCTTGAAAAGCCGATGCATCCAAAACGAGTCACTGTTTGGTGCCTATTTTGGCCCAGAGGCTTTATTCTTCTTCGAAAATAAGCAAGGAGTGGCCGTTACAGTCAATAGCGATCGTTATGGGGGCCATGTTGAACGAATTTTTGTTCACAAAAATTGAAGAGTAGGATATTGGTAACATTTGGTTTCAACAGGACGGCACTACGTGCCGAAGCTACACAGCCGAAGCTACACTCGATGTTTTGCACCCTGTTTTTGAAAATCTCATTATCAGCCGCAGAGTTGATGTCGTTTGTCGACCTCGGAGCAGCGATTTGACACCGTTGGACTATTTTTTGGGGGGTGTCGTCAAAGATAAGTGTTACGCCGACAAGCCAAAGAAAATTGAAGGATAATATTCATGAAGCCATTGGTGAAATACAGTTGCACACAATCGATAATGTGCTTAAAAATTGGACCGATCGTGTAGGCAACTGCATGGCCAGCCGAGACAGTCATTTGAATAAAATTATTTTCCATTATTAACGGGAAGGATTGTACTTTCCAAAAAAAAAGAAAAGATATTTGAGAAAGTAGTTTGAAAGAGTAGTTTTTTTTAAAGGATTTTCAAAAAAAAAAAAATTATTTGGCGGACCCTTTAAGGTAATGTGTTGGCATATTATGTGTGAGGCCACGGTTCAAATCCCAATTCGGAAATTTCGAATAAAACGAAACGACTTCCTCTCAGCAGATGTCTGGCAGAGAGATGAAAAAGTTTCTGAAAAATTTTTTTTTTGAAATTGATTTTAAACTAGATGACCCGTGCGAATATTTCACACCGTTAGTTGCCATTTTTGTAACATAAAATGAAAATAATGAATAGAAATTTTATTAAAAGTATAAAAATATTTGAAAACATAATATAACATACATACATATTTACCTACATACATACATATGTTTAAAAGCTTTTATAATACTTCTTTGAATACAATGTTTTAAATGTTCATCGCTAACTTTTTGCCCGTACGAATCCTTAATACAAACGAAAATATCTTTAAACGTATGCACTCGAGAAAAAGCCACGTATAACTGCCCATGTGAAAAGACCAGTTCTGGTAAATACAATCCTACCTTTTGAAGGGTTTGACCTTGTGCTTTGTTTATCGTCATAGCAAAAGCAACTTTCACAGGGAATTGTTTTCGTGTCATTCGGAAAGGCACAGTTGGATCAGAAGGTGTAAGGCTGATTCGGGGTATGAGTACAGTTTAATCGGTATGAATAATAATTTTTGCTGATATGATGTGCTCTCCCAAGTTTGTTACGACCCTGTATTACCACACTTAAACAAAAACATATAGTCATCATGACAACAGTATTATTATGCAGTTCTATATAAAATTTAATTTTATCATTGAAAATATTAATTTTTCAATTTCTAATTATTTTTCGTCATTAGTGTTAGATATAAGCTTTAAAATGAGATATCATTGATTAAATTTGATACGGTGGTACGGTAGATATTTGCAACCGACAAAAAAAAGTGCTTTATAAATAATTGATTTTAAATTGTAGATCCCGCCCCTCATATATTAAATAAACACATACACAGCAGCTAGGTCGTAACTCTGACTGCATGGTTGCAATGACCAAATATTTATCCTCAAAATTTGCTATTCTTCTATATATTCTATCATTATGAAATACTTTCCTGGAATGCTCGACTAGAAAAGTAGAAAAAAAAACAACAACAAATCAACATAGAGATTCTAGAAGTTGCCAGACTGAAAATGATTAAAGTGAAATAGAGCGAGGGGTAGAATTTTCAGCCACATATACACTGTGGTAGACAATGGAAAGTTTTAAAGTGTGAAAATTGGTAAAAGGTGCGTGCAATGAAGTCGCCGTAGTAGGTAGAGTGGTGGATTATTAGACGTAAAGCTAGGGTTCAAACCATCAGAATAAAATACAAAAAGTATTTCTTCGACAATTTCCTCTCAGTGATTTCTGGCAAAAACTGTGAGTGTAAATAAAATTGCCATGAAAAGTTTCACATAAAATCTGTCGTTCGGAGTCGACCTATACACAACATAAGTGGTCTATAATTCAGGCTATGAAGGGTTGTAATGACCAATTATGTATGTATGTCGTGCAATGAAATTTGTAATGAGGTCCTGTAAAATTTTAATAAATCAACGATTTATTTGAAACGAGATTTAATAACAGGAGAAAGTATTAAAAATAGGAAAAAAAATAAGCAGGAAATACGAATTTTTAGAAGGATGGGTAGCAATATGTCTGGGAAGGAGCTGCGAGTTCAATCACAAGATCTCAACTTATTTCCCAATATCTAATGATTATATTACGTGATATCAGATTTTCAAAAATTTTGTCTACAATTTAATTGAATTTTATTACTTAAGTTTGTTCTTTGCCTTCTACTCTCTCTATCTCCCTATGTCTTGCTAAACGAATAAGAATGACAACTTTTTCAAAATTCTATTTAAGAAACTAAAATTGCTTTTAAAAATCTAAACAAAATTGATATGGTTTTACTAAAGAACAAAAAATTTATTTAACAAAGTATACTTACACATACATACATACCCATACACACACACATATATGTACACACAGGATAACAAATCAACACAAATAAAGTAATAAAATCTCATTCATCTCACACATACATGTACACAAACACAGTCAAGCATCTAGAAAAGTGATTTTATTTTTACAAATGAAAAAAAAAACAAAGAGAAGAAAATAACAGAAGAGAATAAAGAGAAGAGAAGAGGGAACAAATAAATAGAAGAGTATTGCTATTGTGTAAAGGGTTTTATACACGATTCGAATTGTACATGAATTTTCATTAAATTCTGTGTCTCTCACAGTGTTCCTCTGTCCCTCTGTATATGGGAGAAAAACAATTTATGAAGAACAATTTTATTGAAAAAACTACCACACACACACACACAACAATTGTTGGTGTATATGTGCATATGCAAGTGTGTGGTGGTGTTGTAAATGAAAGTACTTGGTGCCATGATTGGTACGCTTTGTTGTTAAAAAGAAGAACTTATTGTCTGTAACATGTTTACACAGTCATCGATGGTGTAGAAGATAGTTCAAACAGTGGCTAACAAAATGAGTCGTACATTTTTACAAAGAAATAAAAAAAGAAGAAGGGAACTTATTATTCCCAAAAATTTGTGCTAACATTCTTTAAACGTGTAGAACTGCAGGTTTTTCTAACTGATACCTGAAAGTTTGCTATTCTTTTTTTTCTTAAAATGGTACAGGGAAACGATTAAAACAATTGCTTTATAATTTTCTTAAATTCAGTTTTAATCAACTTAAAGAAAATGTAGAAGAGCAATAGTTGGGATAAAAAAATGTATAACTGCAGGTTTTTCTAACTAATACCTGAAAGTATGCAATAAATGTTTTCTTAAAGTGGTAAAGGGAAACGATTTAAACAATTGCTTCATAATTTTCTTAAATTCAGTTTTGTATCAACTTAAAGAAAATTAAGTCGCCGTAGCCTAATAGGTAGTGTGTTTATTTATTAGACGTAAAGCCAAGATTCAAGTCCCAGGCCAGACATCAAAACAAAATACAAAAAGTATTTCAGATTTTTGGCAAAAACTCAGAGAGTAAATAAAATTGCCATGAAAAGTTGCTCAAAATATCTATCATTCGGAGTCGATTTTAAACTGTAGGTTCTCTCACTTATGTATAAAAATTAACACTCACACACAACAGGTCAATAATCCTGACTGAAGAGCTGTAACGACCAATTATGTATGTAAAGAAAATGTAGAAGAGCAAGAGTTGAGATAAAAAATTTGTTATCAAATTAAGTCTCCATACACGTAAAAACCATACCTACGGGTGACTGATGTGTATTGCAGCCAACTTCAGGTTGTTATCTTATTTGTAAACCGCTCGCCTGACAGCTGACAGATTTATTTCAGTGACAGTTCATTTTATTATTTACAAGCATTTTGATCTATTGCATTCAGAAAAAAAAAAGTTATTCCTGACGGAATTCAAGCGTGATAGTGTGATTGCTTCATATTTGGCTGGAAAACCACAGGTGGCTATCGTTGGAGACCTCCAGCATTTAAATGTGAATAAATCTTTTGTTTCTTGTACCATTGCTCGTTACCGTGATACTGGCAGTGTTGCATCGTCTCCAAATAGTGGGCAAAAAAAACGGTAACAACACCAGTAATGATCTGAAAAGTGAAGGTCAGATTTAATCGAAATCCACGCCGTAGTGGTAGAAAAATTGCTCGTGAGCTGAACATATCGCGAGAACGGATGCAAATACATATTGAAAAAGAGCTTGGACTAAAGCCACTGAAGATCCAAAAAGTGCAAGAGCTTATCGATGGACAAAAAAAGTTGGACTGGAAAGAGTCAAGGAGTTACTTCGCTTGCACGAAAGTGCCCATTTACCGAATTTGGTTTTCTCCGATGAGAAGCCATTCCAAATTGAGCAGTTTGTGAACGAACAAAATGATCGGGTTTACATGCCAAAGAGTTGAGCTGAAATTTTACAGCTCCGATTGGCCACCAGAACTCATACGCCGGTCGCTCCGCGCTCGTATTTATCGACCTCGGGGTCAAAACAAATGCCGAATATTATCAGGAAAATATCTTAAAGACAGTATTTAAGCCCTGGGCAGACAAACATTACGGCCGCAGACCATGGACATTCCAACAAGATTCAGCACCATCGCACTCAGCACGCGTCAACCAAGAATGGCTTAAAAAGGAGGTTCCGCACATGGCCATCAAAATCTCCGGATCTCAACGCGTTGAATTTTTGCGCCTGTGACATTGTGGAGAGTAAGGTCCTCACTAAAAATTACCAAAGTATCGATTATCACAAGGCGGCGCTTCGCCGGAAATGAGCCAAAATACCGCAAAAGCCACTTTCGTACAGCCTGTGATGGCTTTGTCGACCGTTTGAAGGCCATAATTCGTACCAAAGGTGGCCAATTCGTACAAATCTAAACTGATTCTAAAATTTTAAGTTACTTTCAACATTTTTTGCTTTTGAACAATTAAATTAAAAAAAAAATTTGCATTTTTGTTGCATTATATATCAGCCACCCTGTATAAAACACTGCGGCCAAAGAAGCTCTACTGCATAGGGCCTTTTTTAGTAGGCAGTCAATATAAGATCTTTTAGAAATTAAAGCAATATTTGGGGTTGTAGTCGCCATTGTCTAGTAAGTAATGTGTGGGCATTTTATGCGTGAGACTACGGTTCAAGCTCCAACTCAGACATTTCGAATAAAACGAAACGACTTCCTCTCAGTAATGAACTCTGAGAATAAATAAAAATTGCCATGAGAAAGTTTCTGAAAAATCTCTCATTCGAGTCGATATTGAACTGTAAGTGCCTCATATATTAACTTAACATACACTGAAGCTAGGTCATAATACTGGCTGCATATTTGTAATATCAATAAAGCAGCTATCGAATGATAACAGGAAAGAATCTTTTAAATCTACAGTTCTGTCAAAAATTATTCTTAAGCTTCTAAATCGATTACGTTTTTAATTTTATTTAAAATCCTTGCATAATTCATTTCAATCAGTCACTGTGTCACGTTATTTCTTTATTTTATTTAAAAATCTCGTTTATTTATAAGCAAAACAAAACAAAAGAAATAAAAAAAACAGAACAGAATGAAATCAACAACACCACCATCATTGTCATGGTTGTACTCGTATATGAATCATGATTCTGGGTACCCAGAAATACAATCAGCATCAGAGTATCACGACCATTATCAGCAAATATCATCAACCATCATCAGCCACAACATGATTTCACATATAAAACTACACAGTTTTTCCCATGAAGAAAAACGAAAACGATAAAGAAAAATCAAATGAAAATAAAAATGAAAATGGAAATAAAGAAACAAGGAGACAAATAAATAAACAAATGAACATGAAAGCGACATGACATACATACATGTTAATACAATAAAAACAACAATAAAAACTATTATTAGTTTTTTATTTCAACATGAATTTAATAATAATAGTTATTAATAGGGTGCAGCCAACTTATAATGGACGACAATTTCTATTAAATTTATTGAAAAGAGTTTTAGTTTTTTGTAGGCTATTGAACTGTAGGTGATGCTTGTCACATGATTACTGAAAACAGCGACCATTTTAGTGAGTACCAGAGATAAGCAATGAATCATTTTTTCGTTTCTCATAAGTACTCATGAAATTTTGAGTGTGAGTAAGTCAACAGTATTGAAATTCAACTATTCTGATTCATTCGTACTCGTTAAACATTGAGTACGACGTTGACATCAAACTCATAACATTC
This sequence comes from Sarcophaga peregrina, assembly GCA_014635995.1. Lineage (NCBI taxonomy): Eukaryota > Metazoa > Arthropoda > Insecta > Diptera > Sarcophagidae > Sarcophaga > Sarcophaga peregrina. The sequence goes on from CM025791.1 coordinate 83,976,602, forward strand.
GAAATATGTTTGATTCATATGCCTACTCATTCAGATTCTTATATTTAGAAAAATAATCATAGAAATAATACTCATAAATGATTCGAATGATTTGAATCATTCATCAAAAATTTACAGACTTAGTTGATGTTGCATTTACAAACAAAGAAGAAAGAATTAAACAAAGACTACAAGCAAAGCAAACACATAAGCTTCTAGTGAGTACTTCAGTGTTCGTATGCGAATCATACTTATTTTGTGCTTTGTATAAATGTTGAGTAAAAGAGAGTCGAAATCAACAACATCATGCGTATCTTTAAGTATGAGTACGATGAGTATTTCAAACTTTCAATATGAGTTGTATTAGTATGATATTAAAATAAGTATGAATACGTATAAATATCTGAAATTATGAGTATAATTAGAATCAACTTATCATTTTGAATGCTCATTGCTGATCTCTACATACTCATTAGAGTGGCATTAATGGCTTATTACCAATCATGCATATTATTAAGTATGACCACGATGATTCATATTAAAATAAGTATGAATGCCGTCTAATTATCAGAAGTTATAAGTATGAATCGAATCAACTAATCGATCGGTGAGTACGTAATACTCATTAGAGTGGTATTAATGGCATATTACCAACTGTTATTACTGTATTGGGGAACCAAGTAGACCGAGCTTCACTACTGCAGTTTATAAATGCCACAAATGTGCGGTTTTATTAAAAACACAATTAAAGATACAGAACGGAAGTTTCCAACTGGCGGCTAAAGACCATCAAACATTTTGCGGTGCATATATGGAACGGAGACAGGATGAAATGGGCCTTTAGTATCTTATTATCGTACAACATTATGCGAACAGGTGAAATCTTATCTGCCCTCTTGAAAAGGGTCATAGAGCAACTATTGCCGTCCTTAACAACTATATGCCGCAGTAGCGCCCAACTCTTACTCGTAAACCAACAGATTGGTGAGGGACGAGGGTGATGTTCGTTTTAAAAGTGGAAGAAAACTACACTCCACTCTTCTAAAGAGTGAATAGCTATAAAAATTTTGAATAACTATATAAGATGCCGGAGATTAAAAAGATTTCTACTAGTTAACACGCTTAAAGAGCAAGCAGACCTACTGAGACAACTCTCGTAGTTTTAATGGAAAAGATTCAGAATTCCTTCAATGAAAAGGAGGAACCTATATATACAGTCCTTGACATAGAGGTACCAATAAAAAGGTCATGCCTAAGTCACGATCACTAAGTAAGGACTGCGACCTAGCTTATCAAGCCACTTATGTTGTGTGTGTTAATTTTATACATAAAGTGGAGGGACCTACAGTTTACAGTCGACTCCGAACGACAGATTTTTGAGAAGCTTTTCATGGCAATTTTATTCACTCTCAGAGTTTTTACTAGAAATCTGTTGAAAGGAAGTCGCCAAAGAAATATTTTGATATTTTCATTCTGATGTCTGACCTGGGATTAGAGCTCGGTCCTTACGTCTAAAAAGCCAACATACGACGTACTAGACTACGGTGACTTTCAATCACATGATAGAAGAACTCTAAAGTGTACGAATTGAGTGGATCGGGTCTGTCTTCCACTCATCATCGACTCTTTCTATTGATCCTAGGTCACGTCCTCGACAATGAGCAAGCTTTCCATGCCGCTGAAGCTGACGTCCAGAACAATTCTGTGGAATGGGGAAGATGTTTTCAAAGTTATGCTCTACAGGATATTTTTGTAGGGCACTGTAAATACAGAGTACCCTTCTTCGTAATTAAGTTGTGTAGAGCCCAACAGGTAGATTCTGTGGCGCCGATAGTGAACCATTAGAATACATTTTTGCAACTTATGCGGCAGCAATACACCCCAGGAAGGAACATCCGCATGAATATCAATTTCTAGACTGGAAATTATCATTGTTGATACTCAGCGGCATCTTGAAATATTTTAAGGCAATAGGTTTGCAGAAAACATTATTGGGATGCCCTATAAATAATGGATTTGTTGTCCTTTATAAAATTTCCTTAAATATGCTGAGTATGTCGATCAGCTGTTGTATTGTAACTCATACACTATTTGGATCTCCGCACCACTTAAGTGGTGGGAGAAGTTGGGTCCTTTTCCTGTATGCATGTAAACGTTTATTCAGTAAACCTAATTTGCCTGCCAAATGGCTTCATTTGCTCCTCAAAAACGAGTACAACTTCTCAATGCGTATCCCTTAACGGTATTGATCGGGCCTTCAATACCTTTATCGGGTATTTAAAGGCGAGACAATGATCTGTACGGCTGGGATCCTCCCAGGTCAATACAACTTTCTATTGGTACCATTTCTCAGGCAGTACATGCTTAGCCAGATAGTTAGCAACCACATATTATCTTGCCTGTGGTCCAGCTTTTAGGAGTTTATTAGGAATACTGTTTCCGTCCTTTAGTTTTACTGTCCGTAATACGAAAGCAGAAACTAATGATTTCTTCTTAAGTCACATGGAGTTTTAACTCGATTGTATGAACAGCCGTATAGAGAATACAAGTCTAGTTTTCGTTTAGAAACCAGACCATCGAAATGGTTAACCGAAATGCTGTTAACCTATCTGATATTCTTTATCTGTACTTTGTGTGAAAATCTGATTAATTTGAATGCATGCATTACAATTAGGCTAGTTCAAAATTCTGTTCATACATAAATATTACTGCCTAATTTTAGGTGCGTTATTTCTTAATTTCTTCGTAAATATTGTAAATTAAACTAAATTACGCTGCATATTTCTAGGCAAGTAAAACTAATAATTTTAAATTATCTTAAGAAAACTTTTTTGTTTCCTTTCAAATATTCACTTAATTTTTTATTTTTGTTCTACAATTACTATTTATAATGGCTATACTAGCTACTACTGCTGGCAACACCATGACTACCACTAGAAAACAATTGCCTGTGAATATAAAGTTATAACCATGTTCTTACACATCCCAATAACACTTCCTTAAGGATAAACATAATGGAATAAAAAAAAAAACTTTTCTTAACGAAAAATAAAATAAAAAAAGAGGAACATAAGAAGGCCAAAAAATATTTGTTAAACCATACTGCACAAGAGCTAGTGGAAAATGAAGGAAAAATGAAAAAAAAAGAAAGTTTTGCCGAACAAATATTGCTCCTCAGGGGTCTTTATAGTTTTGTATGAACAAATCGTATCATTTTGTATCATTTTTCGTAATGCTTTACCATGGAGCCATATTTTTGTTTAATTTTTCTTTGTTGTTGTTGTTGTTATTGCTGTAAACATGACCAGGTCCCTGAAACTCCTTGGGGATGGCAGCAAAAGTAAAACGAAGGCCTTTGTAATGAGAACAAAACTGTAGACTTCGTTGGGCATAAAAAATAATAAAGTAAACCAGAGGACAAAAAAAAAAAAAAAACTCTGGTCTTTGGTCTTGCGGTAATAAAGTAAATGGCAAAGAGAAAGAAGCCAAAATGCTGTTATGCTGACCATTTCATTGTGTTAATAAGCTAGAGTTCGCTAGCCCGCCATGGTTATGGAAATTAATTTCCTTTTTCACCGAAAAAAAAGAAGAAAAAATCAAGAAAAATCGTTAAAAATTCTTTAAAAAATAAAAATTAATTTCGGTTTTTTTCTATTTCGTTATGCCACAATAACAATTCGCGTCTGCATTGCGGCTATACGTGGCCACAATAACAAAAAAAATTGTTTTTTCTTTTTGTTTATAGCATACATTTAGGAGTTCTAAGAACATTTGCATATCTCAAGTACAGTAATTCGCATTAAAAACATTTGCGTGTTATTCTGCAAACGTGAATGTGTTTCTTATGGCCATTGACTTTTCCAATTCTTTTTTCTTTCTCATTGCTTATCCTTAAAAGGATTTTCTTGTATTTCTTTTCATTTCAAAAAAAATTTTTTTTGCCTTTCACCAGCATAAATGAAATTATGACCGCCATAAAGTGCAAATCAATTAAATTTTATGGCTGTTGCATTAAAAATTTATGAAAATTATTTATTATGGTTTATGGTGCCAGCTTTAAGGGGCATAAGCTATTTTAATGAACTTGATTTATGTTAGTTTATTAATGACAGATAATCATAGAATTTCCATTTTGATAGTTGTACACTTAATCGGTTTTCATTTGCATTAAAAATATTAAGAATTTTATGGCGCCTTTATGTATGCTATGGTGTTTTAAAAGTTTTAATAGTTTGAAATCAAAAATTATACTGATAAGAAGGTCGCTGAGTAGAAGAGGTATAGAGCATGTGATCATCACTTTTTATATCTCTTCCAATCCTCTTGACCTGTGCAAACTTTAGTTTCAATTCATTGTAAAGAAGACTAACTTCTGTCCTGCAACTAATAGGTATTCAGGTGTGTTCGTCTGTTTAAAATATTGTTTTTTAATGATTCGATCTCGTTATTATTCATCTCATTATGCCTCTGGTTTCCTTCTATCACAACAACCCAAACCTCTAACCACACAAAGAAATTGTCGGTGTGAGAACTTCCGTTCTCATGAATTCATCAGTTTGCTCATAGACATGAATTCCCACATGACCTGACACAGGCTTCCACTTCGAGGATATCCGCAAATGTCTCCGAAGTCTTAGAGTGCAAAAACCCTGGCCTCAGTTTCAAAATCAGCCCACAAGCCAACCACATGTTTATAATGACTAAGATTTTCTTCTATTGCAATAACCCAAACCTCTAACCACAGAAATAAATTGTCGGCGTGAGAGCTACTGTTCTCAAGAATTCATCAGTTTACTCATTGACATGAAATCCCACATGGTTTTACGTAGAATTCCGCTTGGAGGATACCCATAAATTTTTCCAAAGGCTCAGAGACCAAAAACCCTTGCCTCAGTTTCAAAATCTGTCCACGATCCATACATATGCCGTATAATGTTCCTTCTCTTAAAAGAGCATATACTGTACCTGGCTCGATAGTGAAATTTGACACACCCTGTTGACTTTCCTTGCTTCATTTTCGCTTTCAATATATGACTTTTATTTTCGCCTTTCCATATAGTTTTTAATACCATGAATACCAGCTAATTAGTGGCCTTATTAGACCAATTAATGGCTGACCTAGTTTTTTTTTTTTTGCATAATGACATCAAAAAACTGCTCAATTATTCAATTCGAATAATTGCGAAATTAATTTTAAATAAACAAATTCAACGAGGATTGCTTACATATACAACTACAATTAAATATTCGCAACAAATTCGATTTAGAAAGTAAACTTAATTAAAAAATAAAGTAAAATAATTCATTGCCTACTTTTAGTATAATTAATAAATAAATTTATTAGCCTAGTTTTAGGCTGATTTGTTACATATTTTGAAATTGAATTATTTTGCAGTTATAGGCGATAAAATTAACTTCTTTTTAACAAAACAAAAAGAACTAGATTCTTGTACACAAGTTGCCTTAGCTCCAAAACCTTCAAAGTTGATTTTAATAATTAAGACTTTTCTCTCACATTTTATACATCAATGCCAAACCTATAAAGCAAATCTCTTGTGTCTATATATAAACCCATTAAAATTTAAACGAATTAAAGGAGTCGCAAAGGCAAAATGTAAAAATAAGCAGCAATGAAGCACGGTTTTATAGTTAAAATCATTAAAATGAGTGTTAAAAATCTGAAAATCATACACAAGCTTTTATTCCCTTAAAACTTATGCAAACACAGAAAATAGAGGACAACATTACAGGCATATTTCAAACTCTAGTCGCCATCTCTTGAACCCCCTTTCCAATGAGCTTAATTCATAGCTTATCCATTAAAAATTCATCATCAAAGTGAATTTTCTTACAATAATAGCTGCAGTAACAAAAATGACGGAATATAAAGACATGTAACATATGCTAAGGCGCCTTAGCATTGGGAAAATCTTAACAAGTTGCAGTATATTTGCCTAACAACTAAGACTTCACCATTTAATGCGTTAGAAAACAATTGCCATTAAAAATAACTTCAGTTTTAAGTTCTCGCCATTAGATTTCGTTTTTATTTTCTCTGTCTTTGTTGATTGTTGGCTGGCAATATTGTTTTCTTAAATAAAAATAAATTTTTATGTGAAACAATTCTAGATAATAACAGCAAAAACAAAAAAAAAAAAAAAAAAATCAAATTACTGTAAACAGTAAATGCACAAAAAGAATTTTTATTCACATCATAGCATATGCTAAGGGGGGTGTAGCCAGCAAAACACATTAAAAATTAAAGGAAATGATTTTTATGATGAAATCAAATAATTTCTAGTCATAATAATAAAAAATAAATAAGAGTGAAACAAATAAAAACAATAAAATTAAACTTTAAGTTCATAAAAAAAATACGTATTAAATAATTTAAATTGTTGTTTAATGTGAAAGGAAATTAAAGCATACTTTTGGTGGCATATACATATCACATCAAATCAATTATTATATTTTTCGAAATAACTTAAAAACACAATATTTAAAGCCTATTTTAAGGATGTAAAAATCTAAATGTGTCATTAAGAAAGTTCCGATGCTAATAGGGGTCATAGGATCATTCCTGCTGGAGCTTTTTAGTATTAAAACAAAAAATTTCTACCAAATTTTTTTCAATATCTCAGGGTCTATATAAAGCTATTGATGCTGATCTCTTTTGAAGTAAATCTAAACTCAAAGTTTGTATGGTGGTGAAAAATAAAAAAGCGAAGATGGAATTACCCCTGTAGCTATGCAGTGGTTTTGTTTTTGACAGCATTTAAAGAGACCTAGAGATCTAAGGTGAAAGCTGTGTATCTATTGGACTGAAAATAAACCCTGGGAAAAACAGAACAATTTTATTTACGTAAAGAAGAAAACTTTCTAAATTGGTGACGTAATGTAGAAGAAAATATGTGGAAATACCATTGGACAGTAAACTGACATGACATGCTAATTTAGAGTTACTTTCAAAAAAGACCAGAGATGCCTTGCGGCTGAGGGCTTGAACATGATAGTCAGCCAACTATACTGGGTTAATATTTGTAATGGTAGAATAAATTTAAAAACATTTTCAATAGAATCCAACATTTTGACTAGCGTGTGCATATACATACATAATTGGTCATTACAACCCTTCAGTCAGGGTTATTGATCTAGTTTCTCACATTACTTATGTTGTGTGTGTTAATTTTATACATATGTGGCGGGACCAGCAGTTTAAAGTCGCCTCCGAACGATCGATTTTTTTTTAGAAACTTTTCATGGCAATTATATTTACTCTCAGAGTTTTTGCCAGAAATCTGCTGAGAGGAAATTGTCTGGCCTGGGACTCGAACCCTGGCTTTACGTCTAATAAGAAAACACACTACCTTCTAGATCACGGCGAATTCTAGGCGGCATGTCCATATAACCGATCTTAAAACGACGCTGATAACTGTACGAAATTGATCAGGGATATTGTGATTTGAAAAATCCAATGGTTGATAGCATTGTCCTTAATGAATAGAACCTGCTCTTAATTCTCTGTAATTATGAGAAATGGTGGTAGAGCAGAGAGAGAATTTCAGTACAAGCAGAGTGTCAAACTACATCTGCTTAAGATCTTACATTCTTTAGCTTTCTTTTGTTAATTTTTTTTTTTCGCCCTAAAATTACTCTTCATAAATAAATAATATTGAATCCACAAAATATGCTTCAATATTTCCTTTGTTGCCGAAGCTAAAGTTTATGCTTTTAAATCCTTAACGATGACAACAAACAATCAAGCAAAAATTCATTAGAATGGCATACTTTAGGGCTTTTGAACATAAGCCAAACTGGCATTTAATCTCTTTTGATGCACACACAGCCAGACACATTGTAACAAATTGCAATAAAATCATAAAACCGGAAAATCCAAATGCATTAAAACGAGAGATTTGAGAGAGATTTTCTCTTTTGCTTTTCATCATTTCAAAATGGATAATTTCTATAATATTACTTACTCATCTTGATAGGAGAAAAAATAAAAAAAAACATTTCAACAAACACAAATAAAAAAATTAAAAAGGACGCCATTACAAAAGCAAACTAAACGATTAGGAAATGTTAACATTACGGTCAACATCTTTAAGCCTGATGTCATGCTACAATTTCAAAGACATTAAAAAGAGCAAACCAAAGTTCAGTTGAAGTAAGGCAATATGTATGTACGTTCTCTCTCTCTCTCTCTCTCTCTCTTATGATTTCTTTTCTTCTTTTACTTTACTTATAAGCTTGTTGCATTAGTCATTCTTATTTCCCGTTACATTTGATATTAAATTTCAACCGTAATAAACATTTTGCACCTTTTCCTTTGACATACAAAGTGTGGCAGCAAAACGATAATTTAAACACACACACAGATACACACACTCACATACACTTATACACATTCATACTTACCTATAGCCATAGTCAGTCAAGCATTTAAACCCCCACCAACAACAAATAATAATAATTGTTAAATGCTTAAGCGTGTATTTGTGTTTGCATTTGTATTTGTGTTTCTGTGCAAGTGTATAAATGTTGTCTAGAGCAATTGTAGTTGTAGTTGTTGTTGCAGTTGTACGGGTATTGTGCAATTGTTAATGTCTGCTGCTTTACCGCCATTACCACAAGCAATTGTGTTGCATACAACGTTCTGGTTGACTGCTGCCAGTGGTTGCAATAGTCGTGCCTTATTGTTAAGTTACCGCAGCAGCAGCAACAACACGCAGTGTTGTTCCTTCCTTCCTTCCCTTATTTCTTTACTTATGTTCTTTATTTTTTTTCCAATTTTTATTTTTTCCTTTCATTCTTTCTTTTATTTCTTTTCACTGTATTTTATAAAAATTTTTTGGCCATGTGCCAATCATACCAAACCATATACACACTACCATACACACTAGTCCCCGTGTAGACAAAGCCAGTGCAAAATAATGCAAAAAAAAGAGACAGAAAAATTAAAGCATAAGTTAGGGGGCGTTGAGAGAGAGAGAGATCGGCTGAGGGTGTAGCAGCAGGTTGTTTAACAATATGGCATTTTATTTGAGCTGAACAATAAATGCAGTTTATTTTGTTGCCAATTGTTTTGCCACCGGCAAAGTAAAAGAGGATTTTTTTTCAACAGTCATGTTTGTTGTTGTGCTTTTTCACAGAATTTATTTCTTTCTTGTATTTCTTCTTCATCATCTTGTTTCTTGTTTTATTATTCTGCTTTATACTGTTGTTGCTTTGTTTTTGTTTTCGTTTTTCTTTTATTCTTATTGTTAAAAGAGAAACGTTTGTATAAAAAGGAAATTGTTTAATGAAAAATATATATATGCTGCATACTTTTAAGGTGTTGCATAAATTAATGTGTATTCCTTTGCATATAAACAAAGCATATCTTAAAGGGGCAGTGCAAAAAAAAAAACACAAAGGGTAGGGCAAAGTAGAAAAAGAAATTTTTAAAATTTTGTTTTAAACGAAATCGAATTTATTGAAATAATTTTAATCACTTTTCATCCTTGAATTCTTTAAATTTTATATTTAAAAAATTGTTAATATTTAAAGAATATCTTTTAGGGGCTTCCAATAAGGCAAGCAGCAAATCTAAAAATCCTTTGAAGAAAATATTTCTCGACTCAGGTTAAAAAAATGTAACAAACAGCAGATCAAATCTATTTTATTAAACCAGACAAGTCACAAGACTTGGCAAAAACACTTAGGTTACATGCATACATACATACATAATTGGTCATTACAACTTTTCAATCAGGATTATTGACCTAGTTTCTCACGCTCAGGTTAGGTGAGATTAAATTGCCAGGCGCATCAAAGATTATAGCTTACTTAAGTGCCATTGTGTAAATCCAGATTGACATCTCTCAGCTATACCGATAGCTTTATGAAGCTGTGACACCACTCATGTTGTGCGCATTAATTTTTATACGTAAGTGGTGGGACCTACAGTTTAACGTCGACTCCGAACAACAGCTTTTTGGGAAACTTTATTTCACTCTCAAAGTTTCTGCCAAAAATCTGCTGTGAGGAAATCGCCATTGAAATATTTCCTTTTTTTCATATTTCGTTTTGATGCCTGACCTAGGATACGAACCCGGGCTTTACGTCAAATAAGCCAAGACACTACCTAATAGACTACGGCGACTTATTGGGTTATGGCGAGTCGAAATCAGCAACAACATTATGCGTGCTGTTAAGTAAGAACAAGAATGAGTAGCAAGGACTTATAAATTTTTAATGAAATAGGCACTATACAGAATAGGCTCAAGGTTATTATAAACTATAACCTTGAATTACTCAAGAGATTTTAGTGCATTAAAGACCAAATTGAAAAGGTGGATGAAGGCTTCGCACCAAGTATTGTTACATATTAGGAAGAATAGTAAAATGTTTTCTGGAAATCCTAATGAGTAGTGAACTATGAGTATTTTAAAAGTAAATAAGTGGCCTTTCACCATACATGTACACCTGAATCGCATTAATGATGTGGTGAAAAAAAAAATGATAAATGCATGTCATGCGTTAAATACATCGAGACTGTGGAGGAGTTTTTGTGTCATTGTCAAGTCAATTTACCAAGTCAAGTTGCCAAGTTAAGTTGCCAAGTCAAGTTGCCTACCCAAGTTGCCTACCCAAGCTGCCAAATCAAGTTGCCTACCCAAGTTGCTAAGTCAAGTTGCCTACCCAAGTTGCTAAGTCAAGTTGCCTACCCAAGTTGCTAAGTCAAGTTGCCAACCCAAGTTACCAAGTCAACGCGGTCATACTTTTAGAATTGCCAAGAAATGCACAAATTTTATAGCCTTATTAAGACAGATTTGTCTGCTCTACTTACAATTGAAGTCGCCGTAGCCTAGTTGGTAGTGGGTTGGCTAAATAGACAAAAGGTCTCGCTTTCTCTCAACAGATTTCTGGCAAAATCTCTAAGCTTAAATAAAAATTCCCGTGAAAAGTATTTTTCAAAAATCTGTCCTACGGAATCGACTTAAACTGAATGTCCCGCCACTCTTGTATCAAATTAACGCACACCTAAGTGGTTGTAATCCTGGCTGAAGGGTTGTAATGCCCAATTATGTATGTATGTAAGTAACTACGACTGAGTTCATTATCAGTTCTGTGTGGGGCCATTGGTTTGTTTGAATTCAATTGAAATTTCTTGTATCGGCTTTGTTATTACCTTGTCCAGAAACCCATATGAAAGTGGATAGTCCGTTACTGTCGTGGAGGCACTACTGTCAGTAAAAATGCGTATATCTACACTCGATTTTCTTTGTTAACGCATTCGGACAGCGCTGATATTTATAATAAATATTTTAGCCTGGTAGTATTAGAGTAATCGAATTGGCTAGCACCTGAACCCTATTTTCTTACAGAATTTTTTATTGTTATTTAAAAGCCTACAATTATAGGCTGTGTTACCAATTTAAACTTCATATTTATGCTCCATTTTGACTGCACTTTATTTAAAAGTTTGTTTCTTCTTCTTTCTTTAATTCCCCACTATGCATTAAAAAAAAACTTTTTTTCTTTTATACTTCATGGCTTTACTTCATTACCAAAAAACAAAACATGGAAAGAATAAAATGAAAACAACAGAATATGTAAATTTTAAAGCCTGCTTTTAGGTTGATTGTTGCCTTTAAATATAAAAAGCCTACTTTAAGGCTTTGCAGGCGTACATATATGAGAATAAAAATATTAAAAGCGGCATACTTTTAGTAAAATGATTAAAAATAAATATGTGACCTACTTATGCTCTCAGCTTGCTTGCCCCAAAACCTTTTTTCCCTTGTTCTGTTATACTTAAAAGCTGTTTTGGTGTTTTTTTCATTGTTGTTGTTTTCTTTGTTATTTCTTTTATGTTTTTGGTGTGTTTAAAAATTTAAAACTGTTCTTTACTCGTTAACTTAAACATTGAATGTGGCATAAACAAATTTCCAACGTATATTTTACTGCCTACTTTGGGGGATTGTAAAGCAGGTTTTTTTCCTTTTCTTTTTTTTGGTATTTCTGATGGCATTGTAAGTGTTGCTTCTAATAACCTTCATCTTATTTAATACTTCTGTATGCATATTGTATTACGGTATGGTATGGTATAGTATGCCCATACGGCTCGATGTGGCAACTTGTGCAACTTGTGGCATTAAAATATTTACATGCCATGACATTTTTATAGTTTTAGTATCTCTGGTGGAAAATTTTCTATGAATTATTCCGAATTTTTTTATTTTTTGCTATTATTGTTGTTGTTTCTTTAAGTTTAAAATGCAACACTAACGTTGCTTTTAACTTAAGCAACCGCAACAGCAATAGAAATGACGGCTTATGCTGCTGCTGCTTCTTAGGAAAATGTCACCATACGTGGTAGTAACTTTGTAATACATTGCAGTGTATGTGTATATGTATGTGTAGAAGTTCGTATGTGTTAGTTTGCTGTGTCACTTATTGAAATATTAAATTTAATAGCATTTGCATTCGTTTTCCTTCTTCATTTTTGGTCTCTTTTTTTATATTTTCACCAGCTACAAATGCATGCAAACCCACATGACAAACATTATCAATGTCAGTTTAATGCAAAATTTATGTTAAAACGACATTTAAGAAGGAAAACAGCCAAGTATACTTAGAACAAAACCAACTAACCGCAAGAAAAAATGGTTAAACTGTGTGGCAAAGTCACACACAAAAAAAAAATATGCAAATTTGATAGACATTCAGTTCGAAAAAGAGACACTCTTTGGCAATCTTTTAGTGACTTTTTCTCTCTATCTCTTCTCATTCTTTTAAGGGTATAGAGTAGTGCAAGGTTTTCCTAATAAATTGATAATCATTAATGTATTAAGGAATTGGCACAAGTGGCAACATTATTTCTATTCTAATAAGAGGGTTAAGTACGCCATTGAACTGAATTTTTGAAGACAATGGAAAAAAATTTAATTTTCATTAAATTCATTCGAAATGAAGAAATTTGAAAACTTTTAGTAAATGATTATGAATATCTTGCAGACTTTGAAGTCGCCGTCAGAGATCAGCGATGAATCGTTTTTCCGCTACTTATAAGCACTTATGCAATTTTGAGTATGAATGAATCAACAGAATTGATTGATCAACAGAATTGATTCATTTATACTCGCTACAACATTGATTTATAAGTATAAATAGCAATGAATATGAGTACACCGTTGAATCAAACCCACAACATTCGAAATACATTTGATTCATACGCCTACTCATTCTGATCAATAAATTTAGAAAAATCCTTATAACAAATAAAAAGATTTATCGAGCTTGAGGTCAATTTTTTCTATTTGTTATTTATTTACTTCCAATATTTCGATATCCTACGGATATCATTCTCAAGGAATAAGTAACAATTATATTTGTCCTAGACGTCTACACATCATCCTTAATATTGCAATATTAAATGTGAGGATGTGTAGACGTCTAGGACAAATATAATTGTTACTTACATACACACAACATTTGAAAAATGTTTGATTCATACGCCTACTCATTCTGATCAATAAATTTAGAAAAATCCTTATAATACTTATAAGTCATTCGAGTGACTCGAATCATTCATCAAAATTTACAGCCTTTGTTGTTGTTGTTGCATATACAAACAAAGAAGAAAGGAAAGACAAAGACAACAAGCAAAGCATACACACAATCTTCTTGTGAGTACGAACACTACGTACTCGAATCATACTTACTTTGTGCTTCGTGTAAATGTTAAGTAGAGACGAGTTGAAGTCAATAACATCATAAGTATTGTTAAGTATGAATACGATGAGTACTTCCTACTTTGAGTATGAAGTCGCCGTGGTCTAGTGGGTAGTGTGCTGGCTTATTAGACAAAAGGCCCCGGTTCGTATTCCAGGTCAGACATCAAAACGAAAAATATTTCTTCGGCGACTTCCTCTCAGCAGATTTCTGGCAAAGACTCTAAGAGTAAAAATTGCCATGAAAAGCTTCTCAAAAATCTGTCGTTCGGAGTCGACTTTAAACTGTAGGTCCCGCCACTCATGTATAAAATTAACGCACACAACATAAGTGGTGTGAGAAGCTAGGTCGTAATCCTGACTGAAGGGTTGTAATGGCCAATTATGTATGTATGTAGTATGAATATGATATCAAAATAAGTATGAATGCTATAAGTATTTGAATATTGAATTGAATACTTATTGCTTTCCTTAGGTCACCGTTGGCTTTTTAAAGGTAAAGCGATGATTCGAGCCCCAGACCAGATATCAAAACAAGATATAAAAACTATTTCTTGGGGAATTCCTCTGAGCAGATTACTGACAAAACCTCTGAGAGTAAAAGGAATCTGCCATGAAAAGTTTCTCAAAAAAATCTGAATTGACTTTAAACTGTAAGTCCCGACACTTATGCATAAAACTAACACACACACAATATAAGTGGTGTGAGAACCAGATTCAATAATCCAGACTGCAGGGTTGTAATGACCTATTATGTATGTATGTATGTAGATTTTGATAAAATCATTCAAGACAGCTTGAACGTCAAAGGACACATTTGATAGCACTCCTAAAGAGGCCATATGGAGGGCTTCAAATGGAAATTTGATGACAGCGATTGCAATCACTCAATCAACGCAACCTTCTGTGGGGCATAAAACCGTAAGAGTCTGCCAACTGAGAAAACGCCAACAGAGCGGACTTCTTTCATTGCTAATGTCGAAATTGGTTGTGGATGAAAAAAAGTAATCATAAAAACATAATTGACAACTTTCTCACGTTTAGGAAACGCCTGACTTACATCGGAGGAAAATATGCGGCAACTACATGTGCACTTGCCCGAATAATGCCTAGGTTAGGCCCAAAACAGGAGAGGAGACGGTCACATATCACTGAATAGCATCATCAAATATCATGAAAGTTCTTACAATCTGTTAGGGAATTATGAATTTGACAAGAAGTTATACGGTCTGCTGATGAAGGTAGTGGCAGCGGTTGCTATATATGCAGGCTCTATATGGGCCCGAGCTAAGGAAAAGAAAGCCTATAGAGCAGGAATAGTAGAGGCCTACAGGATATCCGCTCTCAGAGTAATGTCTGCCTTCCGCAGTACCTAGTAGTGTACGTCGGAGGAATCACACAGAAAGAAACAGACACAAACAAAAGAGAGTGAGAACGCGACCACACTTATGAAGCCCTAACACCTCTCAACCAGACCAAGCCTTGATATCGACTATTCACACAGAACTCAAGATCTTAAAGAAGGCACTGCCAAGGATCCTCAACCTCAGCCTACCAAAGGCTGGACAATTACAGAGAAGGTGTTCGATAGTCCAGATCCTCGTCAACGACCTAATCTCGCAGTGCGCCGTGATAAAACCGACAAACAATCTTAAGCTGGCCTTAACCAAGCCCAGCAGCCAATATGTTCTCCTACTGTCCACAGAAGGCCATAGACATCTAGCAACAGAACAACCCGATCCGTTCCCCCAACGCCTCTTTTCTTCCTTCCTGACCCATACATCGATGAGGCCATAGAGGTGGCAGACAGAACCTAACCTAGCGAGTACATCCGCCGTTTCATTGCCCAGTACTCCGCTATGATCCGGAACCCAGCATAGACGGATACGGTCTGGTCCAAATGTCCTCACCTATTCTTTGCTTTCGCGAACGAGACGTGATTTGCACCAGACCGACGCAATGGCTCTAAAGGTAGCCTGACTGGTGACGAAGATCATATAAGATTTCGAATCAGAAGATGGGCCACCAGCTATGGCCTCAATAGCCTTCAGTATTGTGAAAATCTTCACCTGAAAAACACTGCAGTTATCATTCAACTCGACCTGTAATAAGTGGGATTAGTTTCTTCGAGGACGGCCGATAACATAACTTAATTTCTTTCTATTCCCTCTTTTCTTCCCCACATAAGCTTATTTCCTTGGGCCAACAGAATATTCTGCATTACTGAAGGTAATCTCCTAATTAAGGCTTTTTTACTCGCACTGTTTTTGTCGAGTGTTTTATTAAAAACAAAATTTTAAATCTATAAGTGAGTCAATATTCGAAAGAACTCTCTTTCGCTCTCTGTCTCTCTCTAGCTGCCGTTGGCAACAATTACCACAATAGCCCTTCAAGTTTAATTTTGTATATTGAAACCATAAATTTCAATGATCACAAAAATGAAACTGTAAATACCAGCAAATGGTGGTCTGAAAGGATACAGTTTTTCTCCAAACTGTTTATACACTCATACAAGTGTATTATACACATGCATACATACGTATGTATGTATATAGGCAGGTATACTATAAGCAGTTAAACTCGTATGCGGATATGAAACTGAAATTATACACCACGATATAATAAATCATTATGTGTGTTTAATAATCATGAGTGGGAATCATAAAACATATACACTAACGAACACAAAAACACACACACACATACATATATATATATATATATCTCCAATACATTTATAGTCATGCATACATTTAAACTCCTAAAATTATACCCGCTGCCTTTACGTATACCGACAATTTTGCAAATATTCTGACGTAAAATTTACTCACTTAACCATACATTGGTGCTTGAGCACACACACACACACACACACATGGGGAAATAATCAAATATGAGCACTCAAACTACACAACACATGCAGTTATGTTTGTATGTGAGAGGTGGTAGAGATAAAGAGATGTTTTTCTTCTTAATGCAGTACTCACTAATGCCAGAAAGAACCATGTGTGTGCGTGTAAATACTTATACACTGACGTATACATCAAATAAAGGCTTAACACATAAAAGCTGTTACATTTGTATGATTATCATCAACAACAACACACATACATACGGTTACAATTGGGTAGGGAGAAAAAGACATTAGGTATCGTGATTTAAAGGCCATTGCAGATGACAGAAAAAGACCAAAGCAATACAACTTATGGTTATGAAGCAAGATTTCGCATGAGCTTAATGAAAAAGCATCGAGAATTGAATTTATGGAACATATTTTCAATGACATTTGCCAGAGTTGCATTAGTTAGAAAATTAAGAACGTTATTTAGGCTTCAATAAGCAAAATATGGCGCTTCCATATTCCCAGTTATACTGGAATCATTGCCTGCTGTCAAACTAAATGCGCATTACATACGATCTGTCTTCTTTAGAAAATCTTAATAAATTATTATGAAATAATTTTTTTCCTTACCCAATATGTACATACATAAACATAAACATTCCCATATGGTTGCCAGCATTTAAATACTATTTTGGCAATCGCCAAACGGTATATTAATGCCGTTGTTTTTCGTATATGATATGAGTCTACAGGAGATTTGTTTGTTGGCTGGTTATGATGGGGTATCATTATTATGACCATCAACAACATTACCCACCACCAGTATTATTATCATTATTATCAACACACACACATACATGTATCCGTACGTACGTGTTATGAGCATAATAAAATATACATAAAAACAGGGTGTTGCAAAGTTTCCATATTGACACGGAGAAAATTTAATACAAAGGAATACAAAAGCAAAACAAATGTTTTCATGTCAAATAGTATAAAACAGTGCGGTTTTGCTACAATAGTAGAGGCCTTTGTAGCAATATTTTGAGTTCCATTTTAAATGGAAGACATTTTAGTAAATTAATTTACATCCGGTCTGTTATAAAATGTTTTCTACATTTAAATTTTAATAAATAATGGGTGTGTGTGGGACATCATCAACATTTTTTATTCGTTTGAAAGAGCTTTTTGTTTGTCTTAGACCGGAGTTGGGAATCATCGAAAGCTACTTTTGTTCCTACAAAAGAATGCACCACTCACCATTACTGGTGCCTACGTACTAAACCCACCCCCTATATTTTTCAACAACTCTCCCGCCGCGGGACTGCCGTAAGGTATACTTCGCGGAGGGCTGATTAATTTTTAAGCTTTATCCATACATAATTGGCCATTACAACCCTTCAGTCAGAATTACGACCTAGCTTCTCACACCACTTATGTTGTGTGCGCTAATTTTATACATGAGTAGCGAGATCTACAGTTTAAAGTCGACTCCGAACGACAGATTTTTGAGAAGCTTTTCATGGCAATTTTTACTCTCAGAGTCTTTGCCAGAAATCTGCTGAGAGGAAGTCGCCGAAGAAATACTTTTTCGTTTTGATTAATAATTAATACCATGAAGAGCGGATACAAAAAAATCGGTTATCATGGTGCGTTAGGTGTTACCTCATTTTCAATAAACTGATGCCAATGATGCCTGCGTTCTACAAACCGCTCTAATTAATCACTCGTAATGGTTGCATTGGTTTATGAAAGACCACCTGTGGATATTTAAAGCCTTAAATACGGCAATTTTGCTTATTAGCGTACCCACCAAGATGAAAATTAGCTCCATCCGCAAAGATTACATCGACATCTTTGTGGAGGTTCTCGTTGGCCCATCTAGGGAACCGAAAACAAAGCAGATGGTCATCCAGCTTTAGCTTTTGAACCCAATGAACTTTGCAGAGTTCGACGTAGGTTTGGTTAGGTTAGGGGTTAGGGGACAAATCTTCCATAAGCCCGTTTGGTCCTAAACTCATTTCTCCGCGTCATCTAAATCTTAAGCAGCACCTTCCTTCTCATCTACACAGTTTGGGCATATAATATAGGGGAGGCACTATGTCCAAATCTGTGCAGGTATTTCATGAAACATCCATGACTAGTTAGGAACTGGGTCACGTAGTAGTTCAGCTCGCAATGTTTGTTCTCCATCCAAGGACTTATATCAGAGGTAAGGTGAAATGAAAAAGCTATTGATGCCATTATGTGTGGAATATCACATCGTTCAAATGTCCATCATGACTTCTCTAAGTGAAGAGCATCTAAAGTGTCCAATTTCTTATGATTCTGATGCATAAACACGGCTGCAGGTCAGACATCTTCAATATCTATGTTGTTAGGAGTCGACTATCCATCGATATTATCACCTCCTGACGTCACTTATGTAGTATGTGTTAATTGTATACGTCTAAAATCGATTCCGAACGACAGATTTTTAAGAAGCTCTTCATGGCAATTTATTATTTTCTGTCAAAGTTTTGAGAGAAAGTCGCCGCAGTAATATTTTTTCCTTATTTCGTTTTATTGGCGGTGTTTAATAAGCCAAAACACTACATACAGCTACTTCCCTATGCGAAAGCTGAGAAGCTGACTAGCTGAGGTAGCAGTAGTAGTAGTCGTACGAGTATAGTTGGGTAGCTGCGTAGCAGGTTACCTGGCTAGCTGGGAAGCAGGCTAACTGGGGAGCTGAGAAACTGGCAAGCTGGGCTAGCAGTAGTAGTATTAATAGTAATAGCATAAGTAGTAGTAATAGTATAGCTGGGTAGTTGCGTAAATGGCTAGGAAGCTGGTTACCTGGGGAGCTGCCTAGCTGGGCTTCCAGTAGGAGTAGCAATAGTAGTAGCATTAGTAGTAGGAATAGTACTAATATAGCTGCGTAGCTGGCTACCAGGATAGATAGGATGCTGAGCTGGCTACCTGAGGAGCTGATAAACTGGCTACTAATACTGGTACTAATACAGCTTAGTAGCTGGTTACCGGGATAGTTAGGAAGTAACAATAGTAGTAACATTAGTAGTAGGAATAGTACTAATATAGCTGCGTAGCTGGCTACCGGGATAGATAGGAAGCTGAGCTGGCTACCTGAGGAGCTGAGAAACTGGCTAGCAGTGGTAGTAGCAACAGTAGTAGCATTGGTATTAGGAGTAGTACTAGCCTAGCTAAGTAGCTGCGTAGCTGACTACCGGGATAGCTAGGAGGCTAGGTACCTGGAGAACTGAGAAACTGGCGAACTGGGCTAGCAGTAGTAGTAATAGTAGTAGCAGTAGTCGTAACAGTAGTATTGGTATAGCTGTGTAGCTGGGCTATCAGTAGTAATAGCAATAGTAGTAGCATAAGTATAACTACTGGGTAGCTGTGTAACTGGCTACCGGGATAGCTAGGAAGCTGGCTACCTGAGGAGCTGAGAAACCGGCTAGCAGTAGTAGTAGCAATAGTAGCAGCATTGGTAGTAGGAGTAGTACTAACGTAGCTGAGTAGCTGCATAGCTGGCTACAGGGATAGCTAGGAGGCTGGCTACTTGGGGAGCTGAGAAGCTGGCTAACTGGGCTATCAGTAGTAGTAGCAATAGTAGTAGCAGTAGTAGTAGCAATAGTAGTAGCAGTAGTAGTAGGAATAGTACTGGTATAGGTTACTATCTAGGAAGCTGGCTACCTTTGGAGCTGAAAAGCTGGCTAGTTGGGCTATAAGTAGTAGTAGTAATAGTAGTCGCAATAGAAGTAGCAGTAGTAGTAGGAATAGTATATATATATTATATGTGACTATCTATGAACTGTGGAGCTGAGAAGCTGGCTAGCTGGGCTAGCAGTAGTAGTAATAGTAGTAGCAGTAGTAATAGGAATAGTACTAGTATATGTGACTATCTAGGAAGCTGGCTACCTATGGAGCTGAGAAGCTGGCTAGCTGGGCTAGCAGTAGTAGTAGAAGTAGTACCAAATCCACTCAAATATCTCGTGCAGAATCGCCAACCTGACATGAGCTGTGTGGCACGTAGCGGCGTTCTGTTGAAACCGCATGTCTTTGGTATCCAGATCATCTACATTAGGCCAAAAGAAGTTGATAATCTGCTACCTACAGTGTGCGCCAGTTTAATATATGTCTATCTCATTTCTTTTAACATATTTTGTGTGAGTCCTGTAGCATCATTTCCACACTATATCCTAAGCTTTATAATTTATAACCTTTCCCTTAACATTATTTCTCTTGTAACCCTCTGTATAATTTCCCTTCCTTTTTTTTTTTTGGTAATTCGTTTCATTCTCTTCTCTTCATTCCTTTAATAAATAATGATAAATCATATTCTATCATAATGTCAGCTAAAAAACAAAAAAAGGAAACAAATGTAAAGAAAAAAAACAATCATTTTTGCATACGATGCTTTCATCTACAAAACAAAACTCGCTGCTACTTAATAGCAAAAGTTTACTGTGGAATATTTTTCATTTACAGGAGTACGACTATGAGTACGAGAGTAGCAAATAGATGATCTCTCCATAAAATTTGCATAATTTTTGGTTGATTTTCAAACTGATGCTGGCTGATATGTTTCAGCAAATGATGGTGGAGTAGAGAGCGTTTCATTGTCTGCGTTTGAAAGAGACGCTTAAAAAGGAAACAAAGTGTAGAAAGTGATGAAAATAAGTGTAAGGATAATATATTGTGTGTGTATATTCTTTATTTCCTGTTCGTTTTCTTTTTTTCTTGCTTTGTTGTTTCAATGGAAACAAAAGGGGAATAACAATTACATACTCGAACATCTGGATGGTTGAGATATGATAATTTATTTATGATAGTTGATGCTTAAGGTATTTAAATAGTTTGTGGAAATAAAATAAATTTAAATCCTTGAAGACAGTATACATATCTTGTCCAGAATTCGAAACAGTTTTAAAGAGTGGGCCATTTAAAAATGCTTTAAAACAATTCATATGGCTGCCGGGGTTAGCCTCACAGTACCTCATTCGATCGTGCCAATTTTCAGGCACTTTTTCGATTGTAAATATCACGAATATTGTTTTTCAAATGCTTAATCGTCTCTGGTTTGTCGGCGTAACACTTTTCTTTAACGGCGCCCCATACAAAAATTTCCAACCGTGTCAAATCGCAGCTTATTGGCGACCAATAAGCAATCGTTCACATCAATGCCATGAAGAGCGGGTACAAAAAAATCGGTTATCATGGTGCGATAGGTGTTACCTCATTTTCAATAAAATACGAGCCAAAGATGCCTCCGCTCCACAAACCGCTCTAAGTAATCACTCGTAATGGTTGCATTGGCTTATGAAAGACCACTTGTGGATATTCTAAGCCTCAAATACAGCAAATATGCTTATTGAAGTGCCAACCAAGATAAAAATTAGCTCCATCCGCAAAGATTACATCGACATATTTGTGCAGGTTCTCGTTGGCCCATCTAGGGAAGCGAAAACAAAGCAGATGGTCATCCAGCTTCAGCTTTTGAACCCAATGAACTTTGCAGAGTTCGACTTAGGTTAGGTTAGGGGACGTGTACTTGTCAACTGTGACAAGTACAGTGTCCTAAAGGAGGGAATGAGGAGAAAGGATGAAAGTAGGGTATGTAGGAGAAAGGGGGAAAAAATAAAGACTGTAACCCAGTGCTTAATACAATTGGGCCATATGAAGACCGAGTAAATTTGTATGTAAACCGCAAGCTACCTGGTAACCATTACAACCCTTCAGTCAAGTTTACGGCCTAGCTTCTCACACCACTCGTGTTGTGTGCGTTAATTTTACATACGAGTGGCGGCACCTACAGTTTAAAGTCGACTCCGAACGATATATTTTGTTGTTTGAAAAGCTTGTCATTGCAAATTTTGACTTTCAGAGTTTTTGCCAGAAATCTGCTGAAATGAGTGGAAGTCGCCGAAGAAGCATTTTCATATTTTTGTTTTGATATCTGACCTGGGACGCGAACTCGGGCCTTTCGTCTAATAAGCCAACACACTACCTACTAGACCACGGCGACTTCGACGTAAACTGGTGTGTAAACTGGTGTGTAAACTGATTGAATTCTTAAGGTGACGAATTGATGTGGATGTGGATTCTCACGCACTCTCTCTCTCTCTCTCTCTCTCTGAGAGAGTGTTTGTTTTCCAGACCATACATCTAAACAAAATACAAAAAGTGTTTCTTCGGCGATTTCCTCTCAGCAGATTTCTAGCATGAACTCTGAGAATAAAAAAAATTTCCATGAAAAGTTTCTCAAAAAATCTGTCGTTTGGAGTCGACTTTAAACTGTAGGTCCCGCCACTTATGTACAGAATTAACACGCATAATATAAGGGGAGTGAGAAACTAGGTTAATAATCCTGACTGAAGGGTTGTAATGACCAATTATGTATGTACGTATGTATGTTGGCTTATTAGACATGAGGCCATGGTTCAAACCCCAGGGCAGACATCTGTGGCAAAACGAAATATGAAAAAAAATATTTCTCCTATGACATCCTCTCAGCAGCAGATTTCTGGTAAGAACTCTGAGAGTGAAGTAAAATCGCACATGAAAAGTTTCGTCAAAATCTGTCGTTCGGAATTGGCTTTAAACTGTAAGTGCCCGCCACTCTTATACGATGTTAGCATTCACAACATAAGTGGCGCGAGAAGCTAGGTTGTCCTGACTAAATGGCTGTAATAAGCAATAAGTATTCAAAACGATGAGTAGGTTCGAGTCGTACTTACAATTTCAGATACTTATACGCATTCATACTTATTTTGATATGATACTCATACGACTCATACTCAAAGTTGGAAGAATTCATTGTATTTATTCTTAACAATACGCAGGATGTTATTGACTTCGACTCGTCTTTACTTAACATTTACACGAAGCACAAAATAAGTATGATTCGCGTACGAACACTACTATACTCACAAGAAGATTGTGTGTATGCTTTGCTTGTTGTCTTTGTCTTTCCTTTCTTCTTTGTGTGTATATGCAACAACAACAAAGGCTGTAAATTTTGATGAATGATTCGAGCCACTCGAATCACTTATAAGTATTATAAGTATTTTTCTAAACTTATGAATCAGAATGTGTAAATGTATGAATCAAACACATTTCGAATGTTGTGAGTTTGATGTCAACGTTGTACTCATACTCATTGCTACTTATACTTATAAATCAATGTTGTAGCGAGTACAAATGAATCAGAGTAGTTGAATTTCAATTCTGTTGATTCATTCATACTCAAAATTGCATGAGTGCTTATGAGTAGCGGAAAAACGATTCATTGCTGATCTCTTGTTTGCATATAAATGCTACGTCTAGATATTTATGAGTTTCTGCATACTAAGTTGAATCCATTACAGACATTCGAATGCTATTCGCACTACTCATTTATGAAATTAGCCCATACAGCATAAGTGGTATAAGAAGTTAGGTTGTTATCCTGACTAAAGGGTTGTAATGAGCTATTGTGTATGTATGTATGTTGTACGTCTAGATATTTATAAGTTTCTGTGTACTATGTTGAATCCATTACAGACATTCGAATGCTATTCGTACTACTCATTTATGAAATTAGCCCACAAAATATAAGAGGTTTGAGAAGCTAGGTTGTTGTCCTGACTAAAGGGTTGTAATGAGCAATTATGTATGCATATAAGTGGTACGTATAGATATTAATGAGTTTCTGCATATTAAGTTGAATCCATTACAGTCATTCGATTCTCACTACTCATGTATGAAATTAGCCCACACAACATAAGTGTTGTGAGAAGCTGGGTTGTTATCCTGACTAAAGGGTTGTAATGAGCTATTGTATGTATGTATGCGTGCAAACAGGTAAAGTCTGCGATTGATACCTATTATCTAAGTGTTAAAAGAAGATTTTATATCGAAGAGCTGTCTTTATTAGGTTGTGTAGATTTTTTACTGCTTGGTAAACAGTACTTCTATTCTAGCTTTAAGTCTATTGTATTAAGTTTATAAGACGCAGAACTTTTTTTATTAATAATTCACCATATTTTTTCACTTTCTTTATTTCTTTGCAGTTTATTGTCATTAAAAAAAAAAATTGTTATCACAGTATACGTCACTGCCATAAACATAAGAGAATAGAAGAATAAAAAAACAAAACAAAACTAATAAAACTAAAAAATATAAAAAAGAAAGAAAGAAAATATAGTTTTTAAGGAGTTTCAGTTTTAAGGCACCTCTTAAACTACCAGCAGCAGCATTTACAAACAATAAAACAACAAAACAAAAAAAGGATTTTTAAAGGACACCTGCAAGTAATTTAAAAACAAAACAAAAAAACCATTTCACCAAACCAAAGCACAAGAACAACAACA
This sequence comes from Sarcophaga peregrina, assembly GCA_014635995.1. Lineage (NCBI taxonomy): Eukaryota > Metazoa > Arthropoda > Insecta > Diptera > Sarcophagidae > Sarcophaga > Sarcophaga peregrina. The sequence goes on from CM025791.1 coordinate 84,001,495, forward strand.
AAAATAATAGAAAATAATTATTAAATAATAAAACAAAAAGCTCTTGGGTTGTTAAAGCACTGATAATAATATTTAAAATAAAAAATATAACAACAACAACAACAACTTTTAACAATAAAAAAAAACAAATACTCGCCATATTGAAAAAATAAATTAAAAAAATTAAACAAAAAAGAAGAAACAATTTTCCAAGAAAATTTTGCATTTCTTTACATAAAACAAAAAATAAAATTAAAACCAACAAAACCTTTCGGCAGAGTGAAGCTTTTAAAAAGCTTTTTACACACACACACACCAACTAAGCAACTTACAACAGGACTCTGCTTAAAGGCTTAAATGATTGAATAGTTAAAGAGAAAAATAAGAATTCAATACCAAATAATAATAAACCACCTATAATGCTGCTACACAACGATTTTTTAAATAAAAAGCTTTACATCAATCACAAGACGAGGCGAAAAAGCTTACTAAACTTGAAAGCTCAACATAAAATCAAATTCAATTTAAACAATTTCACGCACAAACCATATATAAGACATGATAAAAGCTTAAGGGGGATATTTAAAAGAAGCTTTAAGCTTAAAAGATCCTTAAACAAGGCAAGCAATACATTACTTAACAATCATCATGAATATGATCATCAAGAGCAGCAGCAGCAGCAGCAAAAGCAAAAGCAGCAGCTGCAGTTGCAGCACTATAAAGAAAAAAGGTTGTCTTTTTATAAAACTGACTTGAAAAGCTGTAGTAGGCTTTCTAGCTTTCCAGCCAGCAATATTTTAAATAATGTTGGCCCTCTCAGCACATGTAGACTAAGAGCGAGCAATTTGAAAGGAAATGCTCGTACCATACAAAATGTATTGAAACAAAGACTGGCTTTACGTAGACGCTATTTGAGGCGTAAAAGAAAAAGAAAATTTTTTCAATTGCTTTACTATCACTATCGCAATAGCATTTACCAGCAGCAGCATCGGCAGCAACAGCACCAGCAGCAACAGCATCATTTCGAATCATTTCATAATTATCTGCAATCAACAACAAGTATATTTAATAGACTTTCATTAGCAACTGAAATTGCAACTGCAACAACATCACTATCTATAAAAAATTTTCTCCAGCAACAACAACAAAGACTTAGCAACAGTATTATTGTATTACAATTCATCATACCAACAATATTACATTTAAGTTACAATACAGCAACAACATTGTATCACAGTACAGCCAATAAATTGTCAAACATTGTACAACATATGGCAACGGCTGTTAATGCTGCAACAACACTGCCAATTATACAACATCAACTACAAAAGCAGCAATTTAAACACAACCAACAGCATCAGCAACAACAGCAACAGGAGCAACAATGTTTATTAATATTGCCGTATAATAAACAGAGAACATATTCACAATTTCATAATAATTATGAAAATCAAATAGAAAACATAAACAACAGCAACAACAACAACATCTACGACAACAACAGCAATATTGTAGTAAAGCTTTACTTAATAATAGTCCTTATGATGAGCTGCCACAACAGCAACAACAACTACAGCAACAGGAACAGCAAGAACAACAACAACATCAACAGCAATATCAACGGCATCAACAACATTTTCGTCGTGAAAGATTACTGAGGTTGACAACAGACGGCCTCAATAAATACACCTGGATATTGTTAATAATTAATTTGTATTTATCTGCTAAAGGTAAGTACACATACATACATTTAAGCACACACCTATACATACATACCTACATATATATGTATGTGTACATACATGTATTTAGTTTTAATTAAAATTCTGTAAAATTCATAACTTGATGTAAACAACAACAAATTGCTTTGTTTGTTATTTCTCTGTTAAACACACTTTGCATAAATAATAACAATTACTAGACAATTGTTAGGCAGATCTTTGTAACGGAAATCTTCAAAGCACAATTACTCTCATCAAACGTATCGCGTCTTCACACAAGACTGACTGAACTCATTTGCTTGGTTTGCCTTGCCTTTTATGCTTGTGGCTTTGCCTTCTCGAGATCTCTATAAATGTAAACATCATTATTTAATTATTCTTGTTTGTATATTTGTTTACATTTATTCTTGTAGCGTTTGTTGTTGTATTTTTGTTTATTTGTTTATCATTTTAGGCTGATATTCGTTGTTAGATTACGCAGTGCAATAATTTGTAAACAAATTTATTGCTTTTTTTGTAGCTTTTGTTTACAGTTGTAATGATAAACGATGTTGGCGTCGTGCTTAGCCGGTTCGTAATCCTAACTAATTCGTTGTAATAACCAATTAAGTCCTGCCATCCTTCTTATTGTATAAACCAATCTGTTGGTAATAAATTATGAGCCTGTAGGATATCTTTACGAATGATAAACGATGTAAAAGCAAAACATCAGTGTCTAGATTTTTCCATTTTCGTAAGAATATTTTTATAAAAAAAAGTGCAGGAACGGCTTATCATTATAAAGAAAAGAAACAAAAAAATTTTTTTAATGCATGAGATCATGATGAGGGGGAACACGCATGTTTACTCCTTTCAATGGATTCGAGTACAATAGGAGCTTCTGCTTCATATTTAGCTATCTTTGCAACTAGCCTGTTAATATATTGAGATTTTTACGTATTTTCAAATTTTGCATGTAGCGCGGTGCCACTGTAATCATAGGCGAGGTATTGTTTTTGGGCCTTCCTCCAATATAAGAATCAATCGCCGCTCCCTATAACTGAACAGCACAACATATAATCACCGTATTGCAGTAGGAAATATGACCACGATTCAAACAGCACGTCAGACATCAATCAACGAAAATTAAGAAAATATATTTTTAGGGGCTTCCCCGCAGCAGATTTCTGGCAAAAACTCTGAGAGTAAAGAAATTGCAATGAAAAGTTTCTCAAAAATTTTTCATTCGAAAACGATGTTAAAGCGTAGGTCTCGCCACCCAGTGATGGAATTAACACACATAATATTGGCTGTGTGCTAAGCCGGCTCGTAATCCTAACTAATTCGTTGTAATGGCCAATTAAGTCCTGCCGTCCTTCTTATTGTATGAAGCAATCTGTTGGTAATAAATTATGATCCTATAGGATATCTCTAACGAATGATGCGCCACACACATCTTATCGTCATTTTTACTAGAGTAACCTTCTATTCTAGATCGTAATAATCAAACCGTAAAATGAAGGCTATCAGTTTCTTTTAACAGGGCATTTTATATTTTGACAATTGATAACTGTCGTCGATAACAACTGTCAAAAAAGTTGCCATTTATTCAGACTGTTTTGAGAAATCTCCGTGGGCGAATGTTAAACGTGGAAGTAATAAAATTCTGTTATCGAAATGGATGTTCCGAGCCAACGTAGCCTCACTCCATTGCGTTCAGGAGCTCATACATAATTGATCATTCCATTCCTTCAGTCAGAATGACACCCATTACTTATGCTATGTGTGCGTTAATTTTATACATGAGTAGCGCGAACCACAATTTAAAGTCGACTCTGAATGACAGATTTTTGAGAAACTTTTCAGGGCAAATTTTTGATTTATCTTAATAGCTTTTACCATAAATCTACAGAGAGGAAGTGACTGTTGAATTATGTTTTCCTATTTCCTTTACCTGGAAATTATCTGACTTAGAGTTTCAGCCGTGGCCTCACGTCTATCAAACCATTACATTACCTACTAGACTACGGGGACTACAGTTCATTCTCGGTTTGTTTGAGAAAACCATTAGCAACTCGCTCAGAAAAGTACCCTCGTCGTACGAGAAAAATCTCTGCTCATCTTTTGCCTATTGAAACCATTACAATACACATGATCTCTCTAGTAAGAGCAGTGTCAAGGATAAACAAAATTTTTGTTAACCTTAAGTTTTTAGACCATGTCAGCAGACTACTCTCCTGCAGCACTAGAGGCAGTTGAACATTTCATTTAGCATACCCAGGGATTTTGATATCATTGGCATTTGCAAGCAACTGAAAACTTTTATAGGTGTTCTCATATGGTGAACTCTCTTCATCTGTAAAACACCTTCCATTGCAAAGAGATAAGGAGGCATTGATTGTATAAAATCCTGCCTGATATTAGAAGGTTTGGAGAGGTACTTTTCTACCTTGTACAGGGTGGCTAATATATTATGCAACAAAGTAAATTTTTTTATACTTTTTTTTTAATTTTATAGTTCAAAAGGAAAAAATGTCGGAAATAACATAAAATTTTAGAATTAGTTTAGATTTGTTCGAATTGGCCAGCTTTGGTATGAATTATGGCATTCAAACGGCTGACAAAGCCATCACAGGCTGCACGAAAGTGACTCTGTGGTATTTTGGTCCATTCCCGGCGAAGCGCCGTCTTGGGATGATCGACACTTTGGTTTTTGTTAGTGAGAAACTTACTCTCCAAAATGCCCCAGGCGCAAAAGTCCAATGGATTGGGATCCGGAGATTTTGGTGGCAATTGTGCGGTAGAAATGAAGAGAGGAACTTTCTTTTTAAGCCATTATTGGATGACGCGTGCTGAGTGCGGTGGTGCTGAGTCCTGTTGGAATGTCCATGGTCTGCGGCCGAAATGTTTGTCTGCCTAGGGTTTCAATACTGTCTTAAGACATTTTCCCGATAATATTCGGCATTTATTTTGACCCCACGGTCTATGAATACGAGCGGGGAGCAACCATCGGCCGTTACGACTGCCCACACCATTACCATCGGCGGCGGTTATGTTCTGGTGGCTAATCGCAGGTGTAAATTTAAAGCTGACCTCTTTGGGGAGTAAACCCGATCATTTTGTTTGTTCACAAACTACTCAGTTTGAAATGGCTTCTCATCGGAGAAAACCAAATGCGGTAACTGGCCACTTTCGTGCAAGTGAAGTAACTCCTTGGCTCTTTCCAGTCTAACTTTTTTTTTCCATCGGTGAGCTCTTGCTCTTTTTGGAACTTCAATGGCTTTAGTCCTAGCTCATTATTCAATATATGTTGCATGCGTTCTCGCGATATGTTCAACTCACGAGCAAATTTTCAACCACAGCGGAGTGGATTTCGATCAAATCTAGCCTTCACTTTTCGAATCATTTCTGGTGTTGTCATCGTTTTTTTCGTCAACTTTTTGGACGTGATACAATACTGCCAGTACCACGGTAACGAGCAATGGTATAAGAAACAAAAGATTTATTCACATTTAAATGCTGGAGGGCTCTAACGATAGCCACCTGTGTGTGGGTTTCCAGGCAAATATAAAGCAATCACCCTATCGCGCTTGAATTCCATCACGAATATCTTTTTCTCTGAATGCAATAGATGAAAATGGTTTTGTAAGCTTGTAAATAATAAAATGAACTGTCGCTGGAATAAATCTGTCAGCTGTCAGACGAGCGGTTTACAAACGATAACAACCTGAAATTTGTTGCAATACATATCAGCCACCCTGTATTCGTTGTGGGAGTTGGCATTGGCAACAAAAACTGCTTTATAATGGACAAATAAATGGTGTGTGTCGATTTAGTTTTCATTTGTATTATTCATAATTTTTCTTATGGGAATATCTGGTTGATGGTGGACTTAATATGACTGAAACAGTACTTATAACATCCATTTAGAGCCTTGGCAAGTGGCTTCATTCATTTACAATATTCGCTTGTAAAATCCTGAAGTCGCCGTAGTCTAGTATGTAGTGTATTGGCTTATTAGAGGTAAGGCCACGCTTCTAATCTCATGCCTGACGTTTCGAACAATACGATTATTCCTTAAGCGACTTCCTCTAATTGGAATTCTGGCAAAAACTCTTACAGTTAATAAAGTTAACATGAAAGAGTTCCTAGTAGGTAGGTGTATTGGGTTATTAGACATAAGGCGACTTCCTCTAAGCAGATTTCTATCAAAAACTCTTAGAGTAGGTTCTCAAAAAATCTATCGTTCGGAATCTACTTTCAACTGTAGCTCTTACCATTCATGTTTAAATTTAACACGCACAACATAAATGACGTCAGAAGTTAGGTCGTAATCCAGACTGAAGGGTTGTAATGACCAATTTTGTATGTACGTATGCAAGATCCTTATATCTCTGTAGTTGTAGAAAATTATGGTGTCTCTCTCACTTTTTCTGAACAGGAGAGAGCAATACTGAGGCTATAAACATAATTAATGCAACGCAGCAAACACAGTATGGAAGTATGAGTACATGGAAACGATTATTTTATTGGCGGCGTTGTGTATGCTGCGTGGTGTTTATTGTGTTCATAGCATGAGAATGAAAGACTGCAAGTCAGTTATAGCAATATTCATACGTAAATATTTGGAATACTAAACTTAAGAGTCTCTCAGAATTTTTTTTATTAACCTTTGATTTAAGGCTTTACCATATCTTTGCATTCTAGAATGGTTTGGTTTTGTGTACTTACCAAGTAATGTTTTTAATAAATTAGTTTTCCTATACTTTACTTAAATGTGCGATAGAGTGTATATTTCTAATACAGGCGAACCTCTATAATTTGAACTTCTATTACTTGAAGTCTCTATAAGTTGAAACACATCTCGTGGTAGCAGCATTTAGATCATTTATAAATTTACTTCCCAAAGTTGAAGTTTCTACAAGTTCAAGTTTTTTTTCTGGATAATGGTGATTCAATTTATAGAAGTTCTACTGTATTTTATTAAAAACCAGATCCCCATGTCATTTGCTAATTAAACAATCCTTTGGCTTTAACGAATTCATTTCATACTCAAATGACTTGTGAAAAATTCGTTTCTTTTTTTCCCATATCCTTGGCTTCAAACGAATGAGAGAGAAAAAAAGTGTTCAATTTATCAATTGCGTCGTGGCTGATTTTTCCGGATTTTTTTTTTCACATCAATTCAGTTGCTGTTTGGAATGGAATGGGCAGCAGCAACCAAAATTGTATGACTTTGTCAGCTCATTTTAAATGAAGATTTCAAATATTTCAACTCATCAATTTCGTAAAAGAAAAAAAAAGGAGTTTTTTCTTCTTCTACCAACACAACCATCACAAGTCATCAACAGTTTAGATGTCATTCTCTCTCTCTCTCTCTCTCTCTCTCTTTCTGGTTCTGATTCCATATGAAATATTAAATAATTTTCTTTGGTTTCTTTTTGTTTTACTCCCGAAAATAGAAAAGAATTGTCGTAAAGGCAAACAAACAAAAAATATAGAAATTTCGAGTGTGTTTTTATATTTCAAATAATATTTTAAAAAAACTCTCTCTCTCTCTCTCTTTCTCTCTTACTTACACATACACATGTCAGCATAATCCCTCCATACTATTATGCTGAGAGTATAAGAAGGAACAAAAAAAACAAAAAGAAGGATATTCTCTGGATTTCATTGGATGCTGTTAAATGAAGCGAACTGACAAATGTGTTCACTTAACCACGTTATCTGCGATTCTAAAAGGATATGGAAACATTTATAAATTTTACTTTGGATAACACAACAGTGGCAGGCAAGGATAAGGCAGCGTAGTTAACGGCATTTGAGAAAAGAAAGTTTTTTTTTGTTTTGAGTTTTTGGCAAAATATGAATGAAGTTCAGCTGTTGAGCATGTCTTGTTAAAAGTAGCAACACTGTGAAGCATAATTAAAGGGAGACTGAAATCTAGAAATGCATTTTTTGGAAGGAAGATTTGTCTCGATGTTTCTAAAACACTAAAGCTGGATTTACCCCTGGTTTCTGAATAAAATTTTTGTTCCGAAACAATTGTTTTCTAATTTGACAGTTCTCTTTGTGAGAGAGAGAGAGAGAGAGAGCGAAAGAGAGTAAGCTAGCTTCGACAAATTTCAGCGCAAATTGGTTTAGTTTTTGTTCCGAAACAATCGAACTGTGCTGCCAACTGGTTTAATTTTTTAAGTAAAGTTGAACTAAGCTGCCACATCCTATATAGTAAGAAGCCCTTTAAGTTTTTCCATTTCCTTCACTAAGATTTGTTTTAATTTGCAACTACTTTGTAACACAATTAAAAATATGATCTCACTCAAGCCAAGAAAACAAACGAATGGCAAACATCTGCCATCGTGCTGCCAAATTGTAAAACTAACACACATATGGTAACCTTGTTTTTGCAGAACAATTGTTAGAAGTGGGTGAATCATTTTGGAACAAACTCTAAAAAACTGAATTTGTTTCGGAAGCAAATGCTTGGGTGAATCCAATTTAAGGATATCAGATGATCAACAACTCGTATGAAAAAAATACTCAAAAATAGTTGGAAATTAAATTTTCAATCGTCTGAAATCGATCAAAGAATAGAAACATAAGGTTACTCTTAATGGAAGCACGAGTGTTTAAGCAAAATCCTTTTTAAATTTCCGCCTTTTATATGAAAGGGCAATTTCAGTTTGATCACTTAGTTTATAGTTAACAGACCTTTATAGTAGAGAACGGTAGCAGTGGGAGAGAAGCCACTTAGTTTAATGCATACCAGAGATCAGCAATGAATCCTTTTTCCGCTACTCATAAGTACTCATGGAATTTTGAGTATGAATGAATCAACAGCAATGAAATTCAACTACTCTGATTCATTCGTACTCGCTACAACATTGATTTCTAAGTATAAGTACCAATGAGTATGAGTACAACGTTGACAATAAACTCACAACATTCGAAAAATGTTTGATTCATACGCCTACTCATTATGATTCATAAATTTTAGAAAAATACTTATAATATACACTCATAAATGATTCGTAAATGCAGGTTGCAATGAGTATGAGTACAACGTTGACATCAAACTCACAACATTCGAAATATGTTTGATTCATAAGCCTACTCAGTCTGATTCATAAATTTAGAAAAATACTTATAAGTTATTCGAGTGATTCGAATCATCATTCATCAAAATTTCTTGCCTTTGTTGTTGTTGTATATACAATCAAAGAAGAAAGGAAAGACAAAGACAACAAGCAAAGCATACACACAATCTTCTTGTGAGTATAGTAGTGTTCGTACGCGAATCATACTTATTTTGTGCTTCGTGTAAATGTTAAGTAGAGACTAGTCGAAGTCAATAACATCATGCATATTGTTAAGTATGAATACAATGAGTACTTCCAACTTTGAATATGAGTAGTATGAGTATGATATCAAAATAAGTATGAATGCGTATAAGTATCTGAAATTATAAGTATGACTCGAATCTACTCATCGTTTTGAATACTTATTGCTGATCTCTGATACATACTACAGTTGTCGTAGTCTAGAAGATAGTATGTCGGCTTATTGGACGTAAGGCCACGATTCAAACCCCAGGTCAGACAGCAAAACGAAATTATGAAAAAATATTTCTTCGGCGACAGATTTCTGTCAAAAACTCTGAGAGAAAATAAAATTTCCATGAGGAGCTTTTCAACAAATCTATCGTTCGGAATCGATTTGGGACCTACAGGTCCCACCACTCATGCATAAAATTAACGCACACAACATAAGTGATGTGAAAAGCTAGGTCATAGTCCTGACTGAAGAATTGTAATGACCAATGATGTACATATGTATGTATGTAGTGACCTTGTCGTAATGTATTGCAAGTTCTTACGAGGTTTATAACTTTTTTTTTTGTTCACATTCCTATACATACATAAATGGGACTCATCGCGAAAGATAATTTTTTTGGATGAAAATTAAAAACCAACTGAACAGCCATTTTGATGAATCAATTCCTTAATATGCATCTGTTATTTAATACTATACCCATCCCTGGTAACTTGGTAAAATCTATCGAATAAATAACAATTAATTTTGAAAATGAAGCTAAGTCCTGTTGGAATATCCAGTACAAGTAAGCTGGATATTGGTTTATACCTTAACTGGTTGTTGTATTGACTATAGGGCTGAGGAATTTTGCTTATTAAGTGTTGCTCCTTCTCAAAAGGTTACTTAGTCTGGTCTTCTAGTAAAATTTGCTGCTTATATTTATCTTTTTGGGGATATATATAGGATGTTCCTTTTTGAGTAGGATAAAATGGTGGGGAACTTTGCTAATTGAGCTGAAATCTTTCGTGAGATATAAAGGAGTGTATTCATCCAACCAACACTTTTTTTGGTGGATATATATAGGATGTACCTTTTTGAGTAGGATAAAATGATGGACAACTTTGCTAATTAAGCTGAAATCTTTCCTGAGATGTAAACGAGTGTATTAATCCATCCAACACGTTATTTTTGGGGGATATGTATAGGATGTACCTTTTTGAGTAGTTTAAAATGGTTAGAAACTTTGCTAATTAAGCTGAAATCTTTCCTGAGATGTAAAGGAGTGTATTCATCCATCCAACACATTATTTTTGGGGGATATATATAGGATGTACCTTTTTGAGTAGCATAAAATGGTGGGAAACTTTGCTAATTAAGCTGAAATCCTTCCTGAGATGTAAAGGAGTGTATTCATCCATCCAACACGTTATTTTTGAGGGATATATATAGGATGTACCTTTTTGAGTAGGATAAAATGATAGGGATCTTTGCTAATTGAGCTTAAATCTTTGATGAGATGTAAAGGAGTGTATTCATCCATCCAAGACGTTATTTTTGGGGGATATATATAGGATGTTCGTTTTTGAATACCATAAAATGATGGGGAACTTTGCTAATTGAGCTGAAATTTTTCGTGAGATGTAAAGGAGTGTATTCATCCATTTACCACGTTATTTTTGGGGGATATATATAGGATGTTCCTTTTTGAGTAGGATAAAATGATGGGGAACTTTGCTAATTGAGCTGTAATCTTTGGTGAGATGTAAAGGAGTGTATTCATTCATCCATTACGTTTATAGATATCCAACATCCATTTTATTATCTGGAAAGGAACAAAAGATTATTATTATCTGCAGTTGCACTTCCTTTGCTTAGATTAGAACATTAAAAACGAGCTAATGCCACATGACAAGTAATCTGCAAGAATATTTTAACACTACCTAAGTAGCACAATCATTAACCAAGTATTAACCATGTTGAAGCAGCATTTCCAAAAATTTTCACCTTCTTTTTCCATGAACTTATTTAATTTCCCCGCACTGTTTGCAATCCAACAACTTCATCCATAAACTATAATTTCATAGCCTCGAAGCAAGCAAGTAACTGCAATAAATTGTATGTTTTCATGAGCACAACAGCGGTAGCAAATACCGAGCAAGCAACACAATAAAACGTTGCATGTTGCATGAACAAAAAAAACCTCAAAAAAAGAGGAAAAAAATAACGAATATATTCAGACTGGAAAACCTGTAACTACTTCAGCGCTGCTTAAGCTGTCGTTGCAACAATCCCTAGAAAGAAGAGAGAGAAACAGAAAATGAACGTAAAAAAATAATAAAATATCGCTGAAAATATATTTTCAAGATAAAAGCAAAAAAAAAAAAAAACATCAGCAACAACAACAACAACAAGAAAAAAATACTCGTAATATACAAAATTAAGTGCAAAAATATATTTTAAAAATATTATACCAACAAAAAAATGTACTTTTTTTTTTTGGTTTAACTTGACAGAAAGGAGTTGAAAGTGTAAAGGAGTGAACGAGCGAGTGAATGAGCAAGTGAGTGAGTGAATGAGTGTGGGTATGTTATAATTTATAATGCCATAAAATATAAAAAAAGATAAGAATATTATTATGAATGTCTCGAAAACCTGAGAGTTTATTTTTAAATCAAATATACTATGAGAAACAACCCGCTGTGCTTCGTTACCCCCATTTAGTTATGTTAGATTAAGTGGGACCTTGCCTTTCAAGGAAATCACTCGCCTAAGTAGAGGAGTAGCTTTTAGGTCCGTTTTGATGTCACAATACGAAATATTTGATCCTCTACTTAGGTATTAATTGTGACATCACAATGGACCTAAAAGTTAGGTTGAGTGGGACCTGGCTCTTCAAAGAAATCAGTCACAGATGATCCTCTACTTAGGTGAGTGATTTCCTTGAAAGGCAAGGTCCACTTAACCTAGCTTTTAGGTCCATTGTGATGTCACAATTAATATAAAAGTAGAGAATCAAATATCATCTGTTGTTATATTACAACGGACCTAAAAGATATATTAGGTAAGTGATTTCCTTGAAGGGCAAGGTCCCACTTAAACTAGCTTTTAGATCCATTGTGATGTCACAATATAAAATTAGAGGATAAAATATCTTCTATTGTGAAATCACAACGGACCTGAAAGCTAGGTTAAGTGGGACCTTGCCTTTCAAGGAAATCACTCACCTAAATAAAGGAGAAGCTTTTAGGTCCGTTGCGATGTCACAATAGAAGATATTTGATTCTCCACTTAGACATTAGTTGTGACATCACAATGGACCTAAAAGCTAGGTTAAGTGGGACATTGTCCTTCCAGGAAATCAGTCACTGTTGATCCTCTACTTAGGTGAAGGATTTCTTTGGAAGGCAATGTTCCACATAATTAACTTTTAGGTCCGTTGTGACCTCATCTAAGTAGAGGATTATCAGTGAGTGATTCCCTTGAAGGGCAAGATAATCTAGGAATGTTATCCAAGTTTTAGAAGTCGCCGTGGTCTAGTAGGTAGTGTGTTGGCTTAGTAGACGAAAGGCCCGAGTTCGAATCGCAGGTCAGACATCAAAACGAAAATATGAAAATATTTCCTTCGGCGATTTCCTCTCAGCAGATTTCTGGCAAAAACTCTGAGAGTAAAAATTGCCATGAAAAGCTTCTCAAAAAGAAAAAAATCTGTCGTTTAGAGTCGACTTTAAACTGTAGGTTCCGCCACTCATGTATAAAATTAACGCACACAACACGAGTAGTGTGAGAAGCTAGGACGTTGTACAATGGGTCAATTCGACCTCCGGGTACTGTACTTGTCACAGTTGACAAGTACACGTCCTCTAACCTAACCAAAACTAACCTATCCAATATTGGGATTTGGTTGTCTCTAATGAGAGAGTATATTAAAAAGATCCATGTTCAGTCCGTATAAAGCCATTAAATACGAAATGAATCTACCAAAGCTACAGCGAAACATCGGTTTTCGCAAGCTCAAGATCTGCAGCTTACACCAGACATGACTCTAACTCCGATTATGTTAGACATGGCCTGGAGGACTTCCTATAAAAAATATATGATTGATGATGCATTATAGTGAGCACACAACAAATCGTTTTAATGATCCAGGTGTATACATATAGGACTGAGGTCTTAAACTCTATGATTGACATACTCCCTTCAACCTATCTACCTATATTTTTTACGAGTTCCGCAATACTAATATTATGGTATATACAACCAGATATTCGCTTGTACATATGTACATACATAACTGTACTATCTATATATGGATTAAGATATTTATGTATGTGTGCGTGTGTGTATGTATATCTTGTTTAAATATTTGTTTATTAGTACTTGTGTTCTCTTGCATAAAAACCCAACTTATGAAATATTGTGATTTCCACTGAAGCTTTATAAAAATAAAAAAAAACCTGGAGTATTTTATGTATAAATTTCATTTGTATGCGCCTGAAGATAGACTATGAATTTTATTATAAGCATTGCTGTCAAAGGTAGGCTTTAGTTTTTAATTTTTTTGTTTTTATTTACTTCAGTGCACAACTTTAATATGAATTACAAACGAAATTGTTGCTTAACATTGTAGCACAGAATTTCAGCATTTAAAATTAAGCGAAAAAAGAAATCCTTTTTTTTTGTTAAGCGAAAGATTAATGTCCTTTAATAACAATTTTTCTCATGGCCCCAAAAAAATTAATTTAAAATTTTACTCAAACACCTAGAAAGCAATAAAAAAACCTGCCTTAAAACCGAACGTACATATACCGAGAGAGCCTAAGCATTTGATGGCAGTCAACAATTAAAATGAAATTAAAAGACGGTTTCGTGTTGCATGCTTTGGCTATGGCTTGAAACACTTTATAAAACTGGCAGCTGTTGTTGTAGCCAAAGAAAATGAACGAAGAAAGAAGAAAAGAAATTCTTGGTTTTATTGTTTTACTTTTGACAGCCAAAATAAACAATTAAAACAATAGCTGGCAACAACAATAAAAAAAAAAACGAAAAACGTACGAAACAATATTGCAACGACAGTTAAAATAAGAACGTAGCAACAACAACAAACAAACAATTCTAATGAAATTTAAAAGAAATGCAACAATGGCAACAGAAAGAAAAACTTAGAAGCCACACTTAAACACATACGGGCATACGAGAAAGACAGGCTAAGAAGTTTACAAGTCGATTCACAAGGACTACTTGATGTTGCCTACACCTTAACCTAAAGTTGATACTTTTTCTTTTGCTACACGCCAATATGGAATAGGAACAGATTTTGATACTATTTTGCCATGATTTTTATGAGTCTTATGTGGCAGTGACATTAGAGATGCAGTGATCGATAAAGATGAGCAAAAAATTGAGAGAGAGATCTGCAGAGATCACAACAAATTCTAATCCAAAGATGTTGTAAGCTAGGGCTTATAGTCTATGTAGTCTAACAGGCTGACTTATTGGACGTGAGCCCAGGTCAAACATCTCCAAAAAAACGAAATAAAAAATTAATATTTCTTCGGCGACTTCGTCTCAACAGATTACAGCAAAAAAAAAACCGGGCGTGAAATAAAATTGCCATGAAAAGTTTCCCAAAAATCTGTCGTTCGGAATCGACTTTAAACTCTAGGTTCCGCCATTCACAAACAGTTAAGTAGTGTAAGAAACTAGGCTGCAATCTTGACTAAAGGGTTGTAATATCCAATTACGTATGTACTTGTCGTATCAGCAAAGATGACCACTTGTATCGTCCTACTGAAATATAAATCTTTGTCCGTTGAATTATTCCTGTTGATTAATTCGGGTATTTTTAATGGAATTCTATCCTTCATTGTTGAAGCTCAAAATACAGAATTCCCCGTCAACCCTACTAGAACAATCCTGGCTTCATCACCATCTACAAAGCTTTACCTTGTTTCCCTCAAGATCTTTGCCTCTTAATATTATCGTATGCGGTCCCAGCTCCATTGATAGTAATTGTTGCCTTCAGAAATTGTTCGAATTTCTTGAGTTTTAGCGGCCAACCTTGCTTAATAGTATGGGTTTGCTTAAAATTATGATCGTACTCTAAAGTTTCCTTGGCCTAGAGAAGTTTTTCGTTGGTTGGCAGACAAGGTACATCAGATTCTGAAACTTTCTTTCTTCTCTGCTAGATCCGTCGTCATGTGAAAATTGACAGCAGTAAGTAGGCAGCAGAAGTCGCCGTGGTCTAGTGGGTAGTGTGTTAGCTTATTAGACAAAAGGCCCGGGTTCGAATCCCAGGTCAGACATCAAAACGAAAAATATTTCTTCGGCGACTTCCTCTCAGGAGATTTCTGGCAAAGACTCTGGGAGTAAAAATTGCCATGAAAAAGCTTCTCAAAAATCTGTCGTTCGGAGTCGACTTTAAAACTGTAGGTCCCGCCATTCACAAACAGCTACATATGTGGTGTAAGAAACCAAGTAGGTTGCAATCTTAGCTAAAGGGTTGTAATATCCAATTACGTATGTACTTGTCGTATCAGCAAAGGTGACCACTTGCATCGTCCTACTGAAATATAAATCCTTGTCTGTTGAATTATTCCTTATCTGTTGATCAATTCTGATAGTTTTACTTGAATTCTATCCTTCAATGTTGAAGAATGTTGAAGCTCATTATACAAAATTCCCTTTCTATCCTACTTTACATTGTTTCCCTCGAGATCTTTGCCATTTAATATTATCGTATGCGGTCCTAGTTCCATTGATTGTAATTGTTGCCTTCAGAAATCGTTTGATTTTCTTGCTTTTTAGCAGCAATCCCTCCTTAATCATGTTGGTTTGCTCGTCGTACTCTAAAGTTTAATAGGCCTAGAAAAGTCTTTCGTTGTTATATTGACAAGTTGATCAGATTGCCAGAAAATGCAGCACATCAGATACGGAAACTTTCTCTCTTCTCTGCAAGATCCGAGGTCATATGAAAATTGACAGCAGTAAGCAGGCAGAAGAGGGGATCGCTGAAATCCAGAATGTTTCTGGAAATTTGGAACGGAAGTTTAGAAAAACATTTCTCGAACGTAACGAAAATATTTCTACAGCAACTTTATCTCCGCAAACTTCTGGCAAAAAACTCTGGGAATGAAATAAAATTTCCATGAACTGTTGCTTAATTATCTGTCGTTCGGAATCGACTTTTAACTGTAGGTCTCCCCACTCATCAGAGATCAGCAATGAATCGTTTTTCCGCTACTCATAAGCACTCATGTAATTTTGAGTATGAATGAATCAACAGAATTGAAATTCAACTACTCTGATTCATTCGTACTCGCTACAACATTGATTTGTAAGTATAAGTAGCAATGAGTATGAGTACAACGCTGACATCAAACTTACAACATTCGAAATAGGTTTGATTCATACGCCTACTCATTCTGATTCATAAATTTAGAAAAATACTTATAATACTTATAAGTGATTCGAGTGGCAATGAATCGTTTTTCCCCTACTCATAAGCACTCATGTAATTTTGAGTATAAATGAATCAACAGAATTGAAATTCAACTACTTTGATTAATTCGTATTCGCTACAACATTGATTTATAAGTTATAAGTAGTAATGAGTATGAGTACAACGTTGACATCAAACTTACAACATTCGACATGTGTTCGATTCGTACGCCTACTCATTCTGATTTATAAATTTAGAAAAATACTTATAATACTTATAAGTCATTCGAGTGACTCGAATCATTCATCAAAATTTACAGCCTTTGTTGTTGTTGCATATACAAACAAAGAAGAAAGGAAAGACAAAGACAACAAGCAAAGCATGCACACAATCTTCTTGTGAGTAAAGGAGTGTTCGTACGCGAATCATACTTATTTTGTGCTTCGTGTAAATGTTAAATAGAGACGAGTCGAAGTCAATGAGATCATGTGTATTGTTAAGTATGAATACGATGAGTACTTTCAACTTTGAGTATGAATAGTATGAGTATCATGTTAAAATATGTATGAATGCGTATAAGTATCTGAAATTATAAGTATGATTCGAATCTACTTATCGTTTTGAATACTTATTGCTGATCTCTGTTCAACACAGCAGTGGCGTGAGAAACTATGTTGTAATCCTGACTAAAGATTTGTAATAAGCAATTACGTATTTTTGTAGTATGTCTGTGGATCGGTTCTGGTCCTTTCCGCTTCAAACACGCTTGTGTTTGATAGTAGATATCAGGTTCGGATCATTTTATTCTCACCTTTCTTGACGTTTTCTTGTGGCTTTACGAATACAAGCACTACCACAAACCCAAGGTATGAAAAATGACAGTGTAGCATATGCCAAAAAAGCAACAATAAAAGGAAAAAAAAACTGTTCAAAACTTAAAACAATCTTTGTATAGAAGTTTACAATATGTTGCCACAATTTTTCTTTGCCGTTACACCGCACACACATACATATGAAAGAAATAAATAAAAAAAACCCTGAATGTGTTTGTAGATGGCTTTTAAAACTGTTATACACACTCATCTGTGTATGTATACTCATACGAGTTGCGTGCCATTTGAACATGACTTTAAAGCTCATGTGTATGGTACATACATGCAAGCCTTTGCCTTAACATATGCAATGCATTTAAAGTAATGCAAGTGTGCACTTAACCAGAGAAAGAGAGAGAGAGAGAGAGTGTGAGTGAGTGAGATATAGTGAAACGAAGGAAGAAAACGAAAAACTTAAAAATTTGTTAATCAAGTTTAAACTTGACTCTTGTCATTTTTCATGCCACCAATTTCTTTTCTTGGTGAGCTGAGTATAGAAAAACAAAAAAAAATTGAAAAAAGAAAAGATTTTCTTTAGATAAAAAAGCTTTCGTTCTTCTATAAATTTTAGTTTTCTTTTTTTTTTTGTTTATTTATAAATAATATATTGAATGTAGACGTTGCTTTTAGCAACAATTTGTTTCGAACAATTTTTATTTTTTTTCAGCAAAAAATTTTTCTATAAAAACTTATGAAAAATGTGGCATGGCGAAGTGAATTGCTTTCATAAGTTTTTTTGTTTTTTGAAATACAGAAATAAATAACACGTATTAATAGCTTAAAGAAAAACTAAAGGAAAAAATGAAAAAGAAAAAAAAATAAATGTTAACAGAAGGCCAGCTGCTAAAAACTCTGAAATGCTTCCCTAATTCATGCATTTGATGACTATGACAGTTTGTGCTGATTGAATTTGAACAATGGCATGAGTTTTAAGGTTTTCTGCATTTATAAGCAAAATTATTGATTGCTTAAGGTTTCCTTTTTTTCCTTAAAGTAACTATGCATTGAAAAAATTTTGTAAAGTTTATGAAAACGTTACTGTAACTAGAAAAACATCAGCATATTGGTTTGATTGTCTTCCATTTGATAATTTCGATGATAAGAAAACTCGGTGAAAGTGGATGGCACACGATCATAAGCCTGCTACAGATTCTGTAAGAATAGATTTTCTGCTAAGTTTCTTACAGGGCACTGTGATGTTAAATAGATTCCAGCCGAACTATTGCAGGGTATGTTAGGGCGAGGAAAAGTTGGAGACTCTCGAATATCTCCTCTGAAACTGTGCAACGCTTAATAGAAAAAGGTCAAGGACCTTAGACAGGGGCTTCTTCTAGGATTCGGTTTCTCTGTTGAGCGTCTGTTTTAAAAGCTCTCCAGAGTTTTATAAGTAGTTTGACCTAATTGACACTTGCTAGGATATCTAGACTCTATTGTGTGTTTGTGGTACTATCTTCTTCCCTCCGATATCTATCTCTTCCCTTTCGTAATTCTTTTCTCTTTTTTTCTAGCAGCCTATCTCCTTTTCATTCCTATCTCTTTAGGACGAACTAAACTGGATCAGTTTGACCTCTGCGTATTGTATTAATGACAAGTAAATGCCTTTAAATTTACGATAGTAAACGAAGTAAGGTGAGGCAGGACTTGTGTCAACAAATTTAATGTTTTGTGTCTATTCGAATCAGAACAAAATTATTCAATATGACCCTTTACAACGTAGACAAACGATTTATTCTGATCGATTTCATCTATCAACAATTGCTATTCCAGATATTTCCAGTCACAATATTTCCTCTGAATGGAATGGTTCAAAAACTCCTATCTACCTTTATCTCCTGCCGTGCTAACGTATGACTCACTACTCTCTTCATTTCAGTATATCGCTACTACTCAAGATATTTGTAGTCCAAGTACTTTCTCTGAAATATTCAGTAACTCATGTCTACTTGAGTTTTTCATGGTAACGTATGCCTCACTTATCCCTCCGTATCAGCCGATAATTTTACTGTTAAGGGGAATAAAGTCAATACTTGGCTATCAAGATAGCCTTATAGTGTGAATTCATTATTTGATTAATTTGTCGTTGGGTTACCACTCTGATCGCATGAGATTGCCGTGATCTGTACAAAAGGTGTTAGTAGTCTGGTACGCCTTTCTCTGTCAGAAGTAAGGCCTATAGTTCTAGGCAAATTAATGCGCTTGAACGTTGGATGTACATCAGAAGAATCAGTATTAGTTTCCATATTCGTTGTAAGTCGCCGTAGTCTAGTAAGTAGTGTGTTGGCTTATTAGAGTCGTAGCCAGGGTTCAAATCCCGGTCAGGTATCAAAAACGAAATATGAAAGAATATTACTTCGCCGACTTCTCAGCAAATTTGTGGCAAAAACTCTGAGCATAAATAAAATTGCCATGAAAAGTTTCTTAAAAAATCTGTCGTTCGGAGTCGGTTTTAAATTGTAGGTCCCGCCAATCATGAACAAAATTTACACACACAACGTGAGTGGTGTTCAGAAGCTAGGCCGTAATCCTAGCTGAAGGGTTATAATAGCCAATTGTGTTATGTGCATTGTAGTCTCGTTCAGACCTAAGCTTTGCTGTCAAAAAGCTTTTTGCTTGAGAAGGTTGTCATTACCAAAGATAGATCCATCGGTAGTGTATTGCAGTTGCATACGTAAACCTCTAAAGTGATTTTCTATGGCAGGTTATATGACAATATTTCACAGAGTTTGTTGTATATAATTAATGCAGATGGCAACCCTATCATTCTAGAACTAGCTACAGTGACCGAGTTATTTGTTCCAGCTTATCACCTAAACTTAATGGATGAAACTATAACAAGAAAATTAAAAAAAAATCGATTTGTGATAAGTTTAGTATTAAGAAAGTTTCCTTATTAAGTCTTAGTCTTCATTTCAAGGAGTTATTTTGATGTCTGGTAAGAAAATGTCCCCAAACCTTACCTTCATCTTACTCTATCCTAGGATATAGCCCGACCATTTGATGTTACACTTTATTTGCACATTTAAGGGTCTTCCTGAATAGTTTATTTATTTTGTTATTACATGTTTTTAAGTAAGGTTTACAACCAATTTTCTCACACCAGCCATGCTACGTGTGTGTGTTAACTTTATACATGACGGCTGATATCAAATATTTTTCACGGCAATTTTATTTACTTTCAGAGTTTTTTCCAAGCGGAATGATTAGGGAAAATTAAAATTGAATATTCGACATATTTTATCTGCGTTATAAACCACTTACTAGGGCATAATAAATAACATACTCTCTACAAGACTACAACGCCTTGGGGAGATGGATTAGGGCCTTTTAATGTCTAAAATTCAAAACCTAAGATAAACATTTTATAACCTTCGCCCAGATGATAATGACATTCCATCCATAAGCTGAAACTGCCACTGCAACAAAATTTTCTTCAATTTATTTATAAATTTTCTGTTCTGTGCTACAAAGTATTCAAAAAAAAAACGAACTAAACAGCACGTTACGGGAATAACAAATACGGTTGGAGACGATTGTAAAGAATAATTTTTTTTTTTTTTTGAAGTTGAAACAGCAGCAGCATCAACTGACAATATCTATAACGAGTTAAACAATAGCGAATGGAATATTTAACCACGTAACCGCAACAACAACACAAAAATTGCAAAAAAAAAGAAGAAGGAATTGTAACAGCTGACACTGCCATCAGCATCAACAGCAGTTGAACGAAATTCTTTTTCGTTTTTCCCGTTTTTCCCTCTTTTTTTTGTATCATTTCGTGCCACACAATATTTTATGGAGAAAAATGCAAATGACTGCCAGTAATGGTGGTCAGTGGAGCAATAAAATTAGAAAAAAAAAAAAATTAAAAAAAAATATCGAAAATGGAAATAAAAAAAAGAGAACACAAAACGAAACAATAAATAAAACTAAACAAGAAGAATTGCCATAAATTTTAAATTATTTAATTAAATTCGGAAAATTTATCGCCTTAAAATAAAATTAAAAAATTTAAAAAAAAAAAATAAAAAAAATTTATTGTCGTTGAAATTTATTTTAATTTTTAAAATTAAAAATAATTGCAAACAAGAAGAAAAACACTCTTTGACATCAATTTACTGTTACGTTTTTAACCTTTTAAAAGCGTTAAAAATATCTGTTCATAGATTGCAAATAAAATCAAAATAAATTTTGTGTTTAGTTTCAAATCAATTTTTTATTGTTCGCACAATTCCGTGTACCACCTTTAACGACTTAACTTAAACAACAACAATTTGCTTTAATTGTTATTCTTCTTTAACAATCTTCCGCGTACACAATAGCAATTGTTTGTTAGATCTTTAATACAGAGATCTTTAAACTACAATTATTATCTTCACTCGAAACGTGTCTTCACACAAGACTGACTGACTGAATTCTTACTGAATCCCACGTGGCTTTACACAAGACTGACCGAATTTTTTAATACGGGGATCTTCAAACCACGATTATTCTCTTCACATGCAACGTGTCTTGACACAAGACTCACTGAATTCTTTCTGAGTCCACGTGTCTTCACACAAGACTGACCGAATTCTTACTGAATCAAGTTGCCTGCTTTGCCTAGCCTTTTATATCGCAGGATAAGCAGTCTGATGAGTGCACTTGAAGGAAATCTCTATAAATGTAAACAAGTTGTTTACTTTTATTTGTGTATTGTGCTTACTTTTGTCCTTGCAGATGAAGTCGCCGTAGTCTAGTAGGTAGTGTTTTGACTTATTAGACGAGAAGTCAGTTTTCGAATTCCCGATCAGACATCAAAAACGAAATATGAAAAAAAAAATATTTCTTGGGCAACTTCGTCTCAGCAGATTTCTGACAAAAACTCCCATGAAAAGTTGTTCAAAAATCTGTCGAACGGAGTCGACGTTGAACTGTAGGTCCCCCCACTCATATATAAAATTAACACACAAAACATGAGTGGTGTTGAGAAGCTAGGCTAACGGGTTATAATGGCCAATTATGTACTTCTTTATCCCCCTTTTTTTATACTGATGTTGTTGTTATATTTTTGTTTATTCGTTAATCATGTAAACAAGTCCACTATTTTTGTTTTTGAGGCTTTTGTTTATCATTTTAAGAACAACATTTCCATATTCCAAGCGAACTATGAAAAATTTATAGTGTCTCAGAGAAGTCTCGTCATATGGAGAACATGTTTTAATTTTGAATTTATTTGAAGAACTTAACATGCCTTGACACTCTAATGCTCATGTTAAATATAAACCCAGTATAAGCTCACATTGTTTCAAAGTTTCTGAAGCTTGCAATTCGAGGATTTGAAGCACTCTGAAAAAAATCAATCTCATGGCTGAACTATCAAGTCCTTCATATTCCGAGCAGGAAAGTGCGAACGACACTGACATTGCGATAACCAACAGATGTCCAATACTAAATTAACCTCATTTGTCAGGTGCACCGTTCCCAGATTCGTACTACTCATACAGTGCCTAAGTCGCCGTAATCTAGTAGATAGTTTTTTGGCTTATTAGGCATGAGGCCTCGGTTCAGAACCAAAGTCAGACATCACATACCAAACGAATTATAACAAAAAATATTTCTTCAGCGACTTCCTCTCAGCATATTTCTGGCGAAAACTATGGGAACGAAATAAAATTGCCATGAAAAGTTTATTATGTTCCGCAACTCATTTGTAAAATTAACACACAACATATGTTGTATGAAAAGGGTTCTACAAAAAATATGGCAATTACCCTCCCAAAGACAAGAGTGTTTCACGATCAATCATCATCAATCGTGCTTGACAAAGCCTTATGAGCATGTTACCCTGTTACACCATGGGATTTAGAGATCATCACTCGCACCAACACTCTCACCAGCAACGCCAATATCAGTGCGATTATGTTAGTATCAGTTTCACTTGATATCACTCGAACTAGGTTCGTCTTACTCACAGTATGCTTCGTCCTACGCACAGTATGCAATATTTAAAGCCTTACAATTTAAGTCTCGAATATAGCCTAAACCTCCACTTGGAATGAATACAGAGTTCGGAAATCTGACAAAGATTAAGTTCTTGCTGTTTCCGCATTCAACTCCTGGGTAAAGATCAACGCTGCATTGTTTCGAAGAATAGATGCCACAGATAATATTCCATGGAAGGTAATTTAATCCTATAAGCCCACCCAAGTTTAGAGTCAGTACCACAAAGTAATTTAGAACACCCAAGATCGTCACTTTAACTTCTTGCATGATGTCATCGAAACCTAAGCGTGCCTATTCCGCTGAATCACCTACCAACTCTACAGAGATGCATTTAACGAAGACATCAAGGGTAGCTAGATAGCGTGAGTTGGCGTGACTTCATTTACGTCCATGTAATTTCCTAAAGGCATTGAAAACATCACAGTCAAGTGTAAATGTCAAGGCTTACTTACTTCCTTAATAAGTGATTACAACATTTTAGCCAGGATTACAACCTAGTTTCTCACACCACTTAGGTTGTGTGTAATTTTCTTCAAGAGCGGAGCTTTAATGTAATATCGAATACGAATGCTAGTTTTAAGAAACTTTTCGTAGCAATTTTATTTTATTCCCAGAGGATTTGCCGGAAGATTACTGAAATAATTATTTCTTTATATTTCGTTTTTATTCAATATGTTTTAGCCAAGGTTTGAACCACAGGTTAACAAAACACAACGAACAAGATTGCGGCGACTTAAGCTAATCTGGCTAACCACTTAAATATCTCCAATATCAAACGATGTGATTAGTTAAGATCAAAAGCACTTAGGATTTGAAGATACTACACTTAATTAGGAGTATAAAAGGCAACTTTATATTACCGCGCTTGTCCTAGCCAGCATTTGGGAAGCTTGGCTTGGATTCATTATCGTAATGCCGTGTATTACTGAAAATATTTTTCAGAATGCCTAGTAACTTTACTTTTAAATTTCTTTTAAAACTATAAATATTACATGGTGTATACCCCTAAAACTATGCTTTATAAAAACTTATAAAATCTAATAAAAGTTCAATGAACTTTAATGCTTTGAAAATTGCATTCATTTTTATTTATTTTTCTTAATGTTTTTCTATTTTTTCATGTTACTGATGCTGGAAAAAATTATAATATTTGTTGCTTTAAGCAGCGTCATTTGTAAGCGTAGACATCATTAAACAATTTCACTTAATTTGCAAATTATGCAGAGAACAATGGCCGCCACTATACGGAGGAGGAAAAAGAAAAAGTAGAAGAAAATAAAAAAAAATTATTATAAATTAGCTTAAACGATAAAAATTAACAAGAATTATTATTTAAATTATGATAGTTTACGGCTTTAATTTGCAAAGAATCTTGGTAAACTAAATATGTGCCTAAATGTATGCTTTGATCTATGTTCTCAGAGATTGGGAAGCTATATAGTTTTTTACAATTTGTTAATAAATAGAAATGAAATAAAATTCTATCGTACAATATTTTAAAATATTAAAACAACATTCAAAAGTCCTTAAAGTATGCTTTAAATACTTTCTTGTTATTACATCCTTAAGGTTATGCTATTAAAACCAGTAAAAAAATGTTGTTACATACTTTTAGACAGACAGATTACAAAGATAACATGTTATTAGACCTATGAAAAGCTTTGATAAAAGAAAAAAAAACTCTAAACAGACTAACAAAACTTCCGTTTGCGTCTTACTTTCCGGCTATAGGGTACCGAAACGCACGAGCCTAACCTAACCATGGCGAACATCCAAACACAGAAAACTTCTCAAGGGAATTTGCATATTTAATGCGATTTAAATATTCTCATGATTTCCGTATGCAAAATAAAAAGCACTGAACGCGGAACGTGGAAAAAAAGGTGGAAAAGAGCGTGGAAAAAAGAAATTTAATTCCATTATAAGAGTTTGTATTGTATTGTGTTGTAATGTGTGTTGTTTGAGTTCGCTGTAACAGTTACTGCTTGAACTGGTTGCAGTGATGCTCTTAAGGCTACAGGGAATAAAACAAGGATTTCATAATTTTTTTTTTTATTCTTTCTCTCTTGCTTTTGGTGTGCATTTTCTCTTTGTTTTTCTTTCTTTCTTGTTTTTTTGGTTTAAAGCCTTATGATTGTGGCGTAAATATCATGGCTATAAATCTCAGGAGTTTAAATAGCTTTACAAGACAAAAAATATGAATTGAATTGAATTATACGAAGCGGAAAACTAGTGCCACTAAAAACTTTGACAAGCCTTACCGGCCATAGTTGCTAAAAAGGGCGTAAGAACCTGTAGCCTTAAATTTAAAAATTGAAACACAAAAAAACAAAAAAAAAATTAAAACTTTTACTCTCCAGAGGAAACACAATGACCAGCTGCAAAATGAAAAAAAAAAACCGTGGAAAAAATGTCAACAAGTTTTTGGGCACAATCAGTAACCTAGTAAATAGAAGGTGTAGTAAAAAGCAGATATACTTTTACATCGCACTGTAGTTAGAATCCTAAGCAACCGAAAAAATATTCACCACTTTGTTTGGCAACTTGTTGGCTTGCATTATTTCCCCTCTAGTGTTGCTCTATTGCGTCAATTTATATTGGTCGACCGTGATCTAGTAGGTAGTGTGTTGGAGTTCGAATTCCAGGTCAGACATCAAAACGAAAATATGAAAATACTTTTTCAGCGACTTCCTCTCAGCAGATTTCTGGCAAAAATTCTGAGAGTAAAAATTGCCATGAAATGCTTCTCAAAAAATTTGTCGTTCGGAGTCGACTTTAAACTGTAGGTCCCGCCACTTATGTGTAAAATTAACGCACACAACATAAGTGGTGTGAGAAGGTAGGACGTTGTACAATGGGTCAATTCGTCTACCGGGTACTGTACTTGTTAGAATTGACAAGTACACATCCTCTAACTTAACCTAACCTGACTTATATTGGCAAGCTTCTTCGCAGGTAAGGAATTTTTTGCCAACAGGATTATACGCCATGGACAGTAACAGATTCATAGATAGCAACAGTAAAAACCAAGTTTCGATATTTAGGAATGAGAATCCATTCTCCTTTGGAGTTACGTACCTTCTAACCATATGCCCTCCCTTTAAACTTACCAAGGTATGCACCCCTATCGTATCAGTATAGCTACGTTGATAGAATCCACTACTGGATCGTTACTTATAAGCTACGAGGTCGTTGAAGACGTTTCCAGTATAGAAAACCCATCGGACATATCGATGATTTCTGTTCGTCCGCCTAGTTCTTTTAATCTCCAGTTCCGTGGCATACCACTATGGTCCGGTACCCTTACATATAACATGCATATCGCACTGTTCCACTATTTCCGTAATAGATTCGTTACAGCTTTAAAGCATCTTAGAGTTCATAACATCAGAACCCAGTGCTCTTACAGTCATCTGAATATCAGAAAGCATACTTATATTCTCTCTAGAGATGTTTTAAGCTTCGCACTTCCGCCTAAACAACGCTGCAATGGTCTGATAGCATTATCGATGGAGTTATGCCTGCCTACTTCCTAAAGTTCCCACCACCCACAGTTGCATCTGGTTTCAAATCATCCATGAAAGACAAGACAGGTCGATTTGAAGTGCTTTATAACACTCTAACCAGGTAGATGTTATTACCCGCCACGATAAATCTGGCTGTGTTATTAACTTCCACTAGGATATTGACCAGTTAACTGGTCTTAACGCTATGCTAAGTCTTTCACACAATGCGTGTTATCGTCTACTTTATACTAGACTGCGTATTACTGCCCCCTGCCGTTCTTATATAAAATTTAAAAGAAATGTAAATACGCAAAATAACTTAAAGTCCCAATAGCCTTAAAGTATGCATACAATTTTTCTTTTACTTTGTTTAGCAATTCCTTAAGTTTCTGAGAACTCTGTTTCACTCTCTATCCTTCTCTCTTATCTTTCACTTTTTTTTTTTTGTTTGTTTTTGTATCTTAATTATGCTGCAGAGAGAAAAAGAAGAAAATTGTTGTAGTTGCATGTACATGTCATGTCTAAATTATGATTTAAAATAAAAGAAAGAAAAAATAGAAAAGCTTGGCATAGTTTAAGGAGTAAAGTTACAGTATTTTTCTTTTGTCCATAGTTTTCTTTTCTTTCCTTTCTTGGTTTTTGTTATTTTCTTCATAGACTGGCATATATTTTAATT
This sequence comes from Sarcophaga peregrina, assembly GCA_014635995.1. Taxonomy (NCBI): domain Eukaryota; kingdom Metazoa; phylum Arthropoda; class Insecta; order Diptera; family Sarcophagidae; genus Sarcophaga; species Sarcophaga peregrina. The sequence continues at coordinate 84,028,962 of CM025791.1, forward strand.
TTGTCTTGTGCATTACATGTCTCTAAAGTCAATGTTTTGGCCTAGAGCTAAAGCCTGCTTTTAGGCTCAAAAGCATAAGATTTCAAAATGTTATGTTGTTTTTTTTTTGTTTTTATTTTTATTTCGTATGATTTTAATTGTTTAAATTGTTTATAATATATGCAAACAACTGAATCAGTGAAGTTATTTTAGTAACAAAATTATGACAACTAGCTGGGGGCTACAAGAAAACTAGTTTAGCTGCCATGTTTTAGGTTTCCTTATGAGTATTAGAAATAATTTTAGAACCTTAAAGATTTTGCCAAGAATTTGTAGGAAAATTTATTCATAAATAAAATTATGTTTTTCTTACATAGAAATACATAATACAGAAAATTAAAGCATACATGCCAGGGATATAAAATGTATTAAATGAAGTGTACTGTACTTAGGCGACAAGCGATTTAAGTTTAGAGATTTTTTTAAAAGGAATCCAAGAAGCTTTTAAAATTTGTATCTTTTAACGTTAATATTAAATGTATAACAGTTTTGTAAAAAAAAAACTAAAGCATACCTTCAAGGCAGAATATTAAGATTTACTAAAGCCTAAGTAAAGGCGCAAGAATTAAAACAAAAATTGGCAAATGTTCTTAAAAATGATTCTTCTTTTAGTCTTTCTTATCCGCATACCTTGATATGACCATGATGTTCACTAACCAGGTTGATGCCTAATTATTTGATCACTGGTAGGAACCACATTTAATTTCAAAATGAATATGGAGATCACTTTATTCCTGATATATGTAATGCTTTGCTTTGCAGGATCAAATAGTAAAAATCCGTTGCATAACCTAGGGCTTTTAATAATTGCAACATCATAAACAGCAGTTTTTAGAAGCGTAACTTACCATTTATGGATGAGCATCTATGAACTCTTATCTGTATTAAGTTTATGATTTGAGATATGTTTGTATTCTTTCTAATTTATTAATATTTATAACTTCCTGTATGCTTTTGTAACATATTTCCAGGCGCAAATGCACAAACCATCCCCTTATCTTTTTTTTAACAAATATCTATAATAAAAAATAATAAAACATACTTTAAGGATATATCATCACCAGGTTTTCCATTTTTCTTTTATTTATATTTACAAACAAATGTTGCCACTCATGTTGCTATCTTACCTACATTTTTATATCTTTGCCTTGCTTGCTTTCCTCGTCAATACTGCCACTTAATTACAGATCATTAAACGCTAAATAAGTATCAATGCTGGCTGTCGTGTCTTACAGTTAAATCCTGAAGCTTTGTCATACTCTAACATCTCCTTGTACGCTGGTTACCCTCTAAGGTCGTCCGGAGAGCAGCATTCTTTTTAGAGTAAAATTTATTGCTGAATGTTGTATTTGAGATTCTTTATTTTTTTTAATGGCTTTGTAAGCACGGCTAATATAAATTGGTATCACATTATGGCTGGCAGATGAAACAGAAAGAGCAATAAAAATAAATTTAATGAAACAAGAGAACACACGAGTCACGTGCCTCAAGTGTTAAGTCAAGGAAATTAATAAAAGATTCCATGTGCTACATGAATAGCACACACAATGTCTGAGGAGGAGGAGATTTGCTAGCAAACAGCACATAGTGTGGCTACTTTAGTTGGGGATAAATTATTGGAAGAGAACTGAAAATGCAATAAAGGAGGATAAGCAACCAGTTTATTTTATACTTCCTCTGTTCTTCAGACTTCCAGAATCTGTAAGAGTACTTGAGTCCAGGATATGTTATATCCTTCAGAAAAAGAGATGGAAAACTTGCTTCATTGTTAATTACAAACCTTAAGTCAGGATTACAACCCAGCTACTCACACCACTCATCTTGTTTCTAATACTTTTAATCATGGGTGCTGGAACCTAGTCGTTGCCGCACGTTCGATTTGGACAACTTATCATGGCAAATTTTTTCATTTACCCGCAGAAAATTTGCCGGAAAACGAGGTTAAGAAAAAACACTTACTTACTTACTTAATTGGCCATAACAACCCGATTAACGGATTTCGGTCTACCGCAACACATTCTTCCAGACGCCTCTGCTTCTTACCCGCCTACGCCAGTTGGTCACACCAATAAATGACAGGAGTTCTTCGATTTGGTCCTTCCAACGCATACAAAGTCGCCCTCTTCGCCAACTTCCGCAACTCCCGCCATCAAATACTCGTCTCACCGGAGCATCCTCCTCCATTCGAACGACATGATCGAGCCAGCCCAGCCGCTGGATATTAATACGCTGTATAACGTCCATATCGTTGTGGAGCTCATACAACTCACTATTGAATCAGATGCGAAAATCATCGCCAACTCGCACTGGACCGAAGATCTCACGTAAGACTTTTCTCTCGAATACTTTCAAGGCTGCTACAACAGTGCTTAATAGGGTCCATGCCTCTGCTCGATAAAGAAGCACGGTTAGGATGAGCGTCTTGTAGAGTATTAGTTTCGTTTTACGAGAGAGGTCTCTGCTACTCAATTGCCTATTGAGACCATAATAGCCATAATAAGAAAAAACACACCAAAATAAATAGTTTGCTTCTAATTATCTAAACTGTGGTTTGAAGCACGAGCTCTCATCTAATAAGCCAACACACTACCTACTAAACTCCTACGGCTTCATTGCATTCTCAACTAATAAGCAGATACATTTTTTCCCTCCCAGAAATTGCTTTATTTGTTATAAAAACACATACAACTCCCTGAAGTATGCAACAAATGTTATTTGTTTTAACTACTCCTTAATGTATGCAAATGAAATTATAAGTTTTTTTTTTCTACAAAATAATAAAACTTTAAATTATAAAATAAACATCAAAACCGAAAAGAGATAATGCCGTACTTTATTTGTTGTTGTTATTGTTTTATTTACTTTAAAAATTACCGCCAGAAAAGACAAAGAGAAATAATTGAAATCTCACTCTCTCACTCTCTCTCTCTCTCTCTCTACACTTTATTTATTTTAATAACATACTTTAAGGGGGGAAGAAATAAATAACGAAGGAAAATAAGAAAGAATGCCTAACAACCTTAGACGCTTTCAAGTGTCTGTGTAAACTACACAAACAAACATGGGCTGCATGCCTATAAGCATACTTACACTCTGGTTAAATGAGTTCCTTTTTAAGGCCTAAACACAATCACAGCAACAACAATGTGGGTGCTAGGGTAAGTGCATAGGCAAGTGTGTGTGTGTGTGTGAGTGATTATAAGATTTATAAACGTGTTGTCGTTGCCGTAAATGTCACTTTTGCCACACTGTTGCAAGTGTAGTATGTCAAAATGACAATACACTTGAAGTATGCAACTTTACGTTTTGTTTTCTTTATGTTTTTATCTCTCTATTACAACATTTTTAATGCCACTTTTTTCTTTAAGACTTTGACTTTGTTTATGTGTATGTTTTGGTTTTTCACAGAGTATTCCTCTTACTTTGTTGCTGCTGCTGCTATCGTGTATTTATTTAAAGGATGTCATCTTTTTCTTTCCTTTTCTGTACTTCTTAAAGCCTAAGTAGTTGTTGCATTCAATGATATGATATGAGTGAATATGATAAAAATGACAATAAGTGGTTAAAAGAGGCCTTAACACCCTACAGACTCTAAACTGTTAGTAGTGGAGGCTTACTTGGATGATTTTGGAAAACAATTTTATAACTGATGTCAGCTTATTTCATATCGTTGTTTCGAATCCTTCGTTCTACACATTCTAAGTCGAAAACCTGACTTTACGTCTAATAATCCAAACAATCACAATTACTAGGTAATTGTTCGACTGATATTTGTAACTCAGATTTTAAAAGCAAGATTACTCTCTTCAAGTACACCGTGTCTTCACACAAGACTAACTGAATTTTTACTAACTCAGTTGCCTGCTTTATCGTGCCAGTAAACATTGTTGTTTACATTTATTCTTGTAGTAATGTTTGTGTATTTTTGTTTACTTGTATACTATCTTTTTATGCTGGTGTTTGTTGTTATAAAAGGCAGTACGATAATTTGTAAACAGGTTAGTTTACTGCATTTTATTCTTTTTGTAGTACATAGATCTCTTATTTTCGTAAATATATTTTTTCTACTTAACCCTGGACGGTAACTCTACGTCGAATCGATGAAGCTCATTTACACTTTATCATATATCTCTTTAATGTTTGACCAAATTTCGCTCTATTCGACGAAGGGTAACCTCGTAAATGGGTAAATGGGTGCCTCGGATACGTTTAAGCACTACAAGCTTTCGTAATCAATCAACATTATTTATAAAAAGAGTGAAATCTGGCAATACATAAAAAAATTATATGATAAAGTGTAAATTAGCTTCGTCGATTCGACGAACAGTAACCAATTCGGGTCAAAGTGTTTGTCGATTCAACGAAGAGTAGCCTTAATGTACAAAATAGAAGAGTAACCGTCTAGGATTAAAAATACTATCAATAAGAGTAGGGTATCATGCCTTTCAGGAATTTAGTTCATAACTCTTTATCAAGGCTATTTTTCTTTTACATTCTTACTCTATTTTAGATACCTCCCCCCCATACGCCTCTGGGTAACTTTACTAAACTATCAAACCGAAATGCTTCAACAATTTTAACGTAGTTTTTCCTTTTTATAATTTTCCTGTATTTTCTATGTATAAGAGTGTCTTTTCTTCATAGCCTTTGAGTGGAAAGATAAATTTCAAGTGTAAAATATGTTAGTTGGTCTTTATGAGTGTTTTTTAATTAAAATTAATAACGAGTGTATGAGTGTTTATTACTGATTGAGGGTAAATAAACCTTTTGAAGTGCATATGCATACGTAAAGTAGTTACAAAGAAAGAAATTTTTTTTTACGTTGCTTTAGAGATTTTAGATTTAATGAAAGTCAGGTGGAAATTATTATTCTAATTGGCATAATAATAATTGCAATTGAATATCAATCAAACAAATCAAATCAAAAAAATGAAGCAATTAAGCATGGAAATCATACATACGTACATGCATACATTACAACCCTGCAGTCAGTATTCCCCCCCTCTTACCTACATTCCCGCCTTTCATCCTATATCCTCTATTTCGTTCCGTTCCTAAGGGCTTTGTACAATGGGTCAATTTCGACCTTTGGGTACTGTACTTGCCTTAACCGACAAGTACACGTCCTCTAACCTATTACGACCTAAGCCTGGCAATCAAATGACAAAGAGAAGAGTTTTGGCCGGTTTTCAAGAGTTTAAAAAACACTATTGTTGGCTTATTAGACACGACCCCTCGGTTCAAACCCCTGGTCAGACATCAAAACGAAGATATGAAAAAATATTTGTTCGACGAGTTCCTCTCAGCTGATTTCTGGCAAAAGCTCTGGGAGTCAAATAAAATAACTATAGAAAGTCGTTCGGTATCATTTTTAAACTGTAGGTCCCGTCACTCACGTATAAAATTAACACCGACAACATCAGTAACCCTAACTACAGTTGATATGTATTGCAACCAACTTCAGGTTGTTATCATTTGTAAACCGCTCGTCTGACAGCTGACAGATTTATTCCAGTGACAGTTCATTTTATTATTTACAAGCTTACAAAAGCCTTTTGATCTATTGCATTCAGAAAAAAAGTTATTCGTGATGGAATTCAAGCGTGGCTGGAAAACCACAGGTGACTATCGTTAGAGCTCTCCAGCATTTAAATGTGAATAAATCTTTTGCTTCTCATGGCATTGCTCGTTACCGTGATACTGGCAGTGTTGTATCGCATACAAAAAGTGGAAGAAAAAAAACGGTAACAACCACAGAAATGATCCGAAAAGTGAAGGCCAGATTTGATCGAAATCCACGCAGCAGTGGTAGAAAACATATCGCGAGAACGGATGCAACACATATTGAAAAATGAGCTTGGACTAAAGCAATTGAAGTTCCAAAAAGTGCAAGAGCTCATCGATGAACAAAAAAAAGTTAAAGAGGAAAGATCCAAAGAGTTACTTCGCTTGCATGAAAGTGGCCAGTTACCGAATTTGGTTTTTTCTAATGAGAAGCTATTCCAAATTTAGCAGTTTGTGATCGCATTTATTTGCCAAAGAGGTCAGCTGAAAATTTACACCTGCGATTGGCCACCAGAACTCAAGGGCCACCGATGGTAATTGTGTGGGCCGCCGCAACGGTCGATGGTTGCTCCCCTCCTGTATTCATCGACCGTGAGATCAAAATAAATGCCGAATATTATCGGGAAAGAACTTAAAGACAGTATTGAAGCCCTGGGCAGACAAACTTTTCGGCCGCTGACTATGGACATTCCAACAGGACTCAGCATCACCGCATTCAGCACGCGGATTGCTTAATTGATCATTACCATCCCTTTAGTTGCGATTACAAACTAGCCTCTTACACCATCCATATTGTGTGTGTGTTGAATTAATCCATGAGTTGCGGAGCTACGGTTTGATGTCAACTCTGAGCGATAGATTCGAGAAACGTTTCAAGGCAATTTCATTTACTCTCAGAGTTTTTGCCACAAATCCCTGAAGAAATATTTTTTCGTATTTCATTTTGTTCGAGATGTCTGGCGTGGGTTTTGAAACCATGTGATCTCACGTCTGGTAAGACAACTTGGTGCCTACTAGACTATGGCATCTATTTAATGCTTTCATAATTAATGCTTTCGACCATCTTATTTAAAATGTTGCCACAATCAATTTGTTTAAATCATAAATTTGATTGCTTTTAACAGCTTAAGGCGTCTTCCGGCATGCCTGATCAATTTCCTTTAAATTTGTGTCAGTATTTGTTGCAACTTTAATAATAATTATTTCGAAATAAGATAATTTATAGCTATTGTTGTTGTCGTTGTTGTTATTGTTGCATATCTGTATCTGTGCCATTATTGTTTACGTAACAAATTTTAATTTATGGCACGTTAAGTAAAGGCTTCGGCTTATAAATTATTCATTAACAAATGATTACAATTGAAATATTATTATTGCCTCTTGCACTACTATTACTAGTACAACTACAACTACAACAAGTACAACTACTATTGCTATTGTTATTATTGTTGTTGTTATTGTTTTTATGATCATTATTCCCAGCAAGCATTCGGAAGATTGTTTTAATAAAAATCACCTTGCTGAGTCTTTTTAGAGTACTTTTGGTAATCAAAAACTTATTAGTCAGTTACACGATTAAAAAAGGACTCAAAAATGATTCGAGTCAATGAGTAAAATGAGTTCGATTTAAAATACAACAAAATGCATTTGGAAATTAATCATTCAGACTTTTAACATGAGTCTATTATTTCTGTGCAGGAGTTTGAGAAGTGATAGTAATTACGTGTTTTATGATCATATTTTGCGCATGTAGATGATTAAAAACGGCTTTTCTGTATAAATTTTCTTTTATATAAAAGATGGCTAGGAAATAAAGTAAAATTTTTTTTAAATTGTAAATTTTTCTTTGTTTTTTTAACGAAAAACAATATTTCTTTAAATAAATTTTGATGTCTGATATACATACACCACGAATGTAAACTCAATATTCTTCTTTTTTTTCATACTTAACGTTCACACGAACGTGATTTTTGAAATCGCCGTAGTGTAAACGTAGGACTCAGTGAACCTAAAAACAACTCTTGAAGAGATTAAAAGGAAATTATAAGTACAACTAATAAATGCCGCAAATTTTAATTATAAATGACATAAAAACGAGTCCAAATTAATACGAACATGACTCATAAATGACAATAAAAGGACTCATAAAAGACTCGTATGTGATTAAACGATGACTGAAAGACGACTCGAAAAAGAATCATAAAGGAAGACTAGAAAATGACGCAAATTTTAATCATAAATGACATAAAAATGATTCCAAATTAATACGAACATGACTCAGAAATGACAATAAAAGCACTCATAAAAGACTCGTATGGGATTAAACGAAGACTGAAAGAAAACTCGAAAAAGAATCATAAACGAAGACTAATAAATGACATAAAAACGAGTCCAAATTAATAAGAACATGATTCATAAATGACAACAAAAGGACTTATAAAAGACTCGTATGTGATTAAACGATGACTGAAAGACAAGTCGAAAAAGAATCATAAATAAAGACTAATAAATGATCAGAAAGTATTTCGAAAATGATAATAAAGCTACTAGAAAAAGAGTCGAAAATTACTTTCAAATAATATAGAAAATGACTCATAAGTGACTTTTTAAGAAGAGTCGCTCGTAGTCAGTTTTTTCTCCCGACGAAAGAGTCTTTTATGATCAGAAAATGAATTTGATTAAAAATTTTCAAAATTGCTGGCTGGGTTATTATGAATATTTACATATCCCAGCTCTGGGTTTTAAAATTTTCAACTTGTATTTATAAAAGAGCCAGCCAGCCAGCTATTCACATCAAAATTTTGCAAAACACCATTACACTAACATTTCCAAGCCGATAATATAAAAGATGAATGGGAATACATAGCATTTTTATTTATTTTTATTTATTTTTTTGCCCCCGTTTTAAATCAATAAAATTTAATCAACCATTTACAATATGTAATCATTAAAAATTACACACACATAGTCACCTATACATGCGAGCAGATACAACTTACAATACACACATTAGCAAACACATAAACATACACTTGCTTTGCCATAAACTTGTATAATAAACACTAGATTTCTCTCTCTCTCTCTCTCTCTCTCAACTACAACTACAACTAAACGCATACATATCGTATGTAATGTTTACATAAATATTTTTCAAAAACGAAATGTTAAATGGACATGATAATGTTTTGCAACAATAAATATTAATATGCACACACACACACACAACACATACGCCTAGACAATATTTTGATAAAGCAAATGCTGCTTTAAAACATTTGTTTGTATTTGTTTATACAGCCTCTCACATATCAGTATTCCTTTGGCCATAACAGCCATATGCTCGTCTATTGTTATAAACACTGGCGTCAGTTTTATTATTGCAAATAAAAACAATACCAACCAACACGATGAACAACAAAAACAGCAACAACAATAGAATAGAAAATAAATTAAAAACTTAAAATGGCAACAACAACAAAAAATAAATTTCAACATCAGCCAAAGCAACAAATTTTAGATGCAAACGTTCGCACTTTAAAGAAGATTTTTAAATAAACAATGACTGCCAAAGTCGAGTCAAACCGTAATTAAAAGGTATCGGACTTCGTAAATAGATCTCTAGCCTATAACTGATATCGCTGGAGATATTAAGCCATCCAAACAAACGCGATTCACCCGTTGTTAATTATGCGAATGGTTCAGCAAATAATACTCATCTAGGTTAGGTTAGAGGACGTGTACTCTAAGGTTAAGACAAGTACAATACCCAGAGATCGAAATTGACCCTTTGTACTCATCTAAGTCCCTCATAATCATGTTAGTATTATGCTCTGATATTAGGCCACGATTCAAGCCCCAGTTAGGGCAAAAAAAATATTTCTTCGGTGACTTCCTCTCATCAGATTTCTGGCTGAAAAGCTCTGAAATTAATAACAATTGCCTTAAAACGTTTCTCAAAAAATCTGTCGGTCGAAGTCGACTTTAAACAAAAATAAACACACACAAACAACATAAGTAGTGTGAGAAACTAGGTCGTAATCCTTACTGAAGCGTTGTAAAGAGCAATTAGATATGTATTGGTATGAAACTGTCTGGGGAAGCTGAATCCGTATTAGTTCACCCTTCTCTGAATTCTAGATCATGTGGATAATCGGCATTGAATTTCTTAAAAGACCAGCTTCCACATTATCCATGATGGGCCCGAAATCTTCTGCTTAAAAGTTTTAAAAAGATCCACTCATTGAAATTCTAAGTGCCTTGTCAAGCCAGTGGACTATCTATGTTTATATGGGGTAATTATAATGGGAGAAAGCTGTCTAGAAATAGCCTGTAAGTAGTAACTGCCCTACTAACTGGGTATTGTAGACCAGAGATCAGCAATGAGTATTCAAAACGATCAGTAGATTCGAGTCATACTTATAATTTCCGATACTTATATGCATTCGTGCTTATTTTAATATCATACTCATACTACTCTTATTCAAAGTTTGAAATACTCATCGTACGCATACTTAACAAAACGCATGACGATGTCGATTTTGACTCTCCATGACGAAGCACAAAATAAGTATGATTTGAACGAACACTACAATACTCGCTAGAAGATTGTGTGTTTACTTTCCTTACTGTCTTTGTCTTTTCTTTCTTTTTTTTTATTTTGTAAATGCAACAACAACTAAGACTGAAAATTTTTGATGAATAATTCAAATCACTCGAATCATTTATTTTTACATATTGTAAGTATTTTTCCAAATATGTGAATTTGATTGAGTCGGCGTATAAATCAAACATATTTCGAATATTATGAGTATGATGCCAAGTTGTACTCATACTCATTTCATCCCGTACTTATAAATCATTGTTGAAGCAAGTACGAAAGAATCCGAATAGTTGAGTATTCAAGACCCAAATTTTTTGAGTATGAGTGAGTAGTGATAAAACGATTCATCGCTGATCTTTCTTATAGACCAAAAGTCGACATTAAAAACTAACTAAAGAGTAACGCTTCAAGTCCAGTATGCAAAGGGAAACAAATATCCAGAACAGTAGCTTCAAACCTATGCATCGCTAATATTTTCTAAAAGGAAGCATTTGAGTGGGAAGCACAAGACAGGCAGCGACAAACTACTCATTAGGGCAGTAGTATCAGCCAGGAGCAGTAGTTTCGAGGGATACGCTGTCGTGTATGAACTTTCTTGAAGATAGCAGGCAGTATGTATGCATAGTAGAATCGAGTGATTGATAATTCGTTTTTCTAACATAAACTAGTTTTATTTAGTCAGATTTTTTATTACTTTTTATGAGGTCAGTGTAATACTTCTTGTATGGTAATACCGGGCTTTTCTTTTTGCAACTAATCTGTGAACTAACTACAGAAGTGCATGCTTAAATAGGGTACTTTTATAAAGCCAAATGTAAATTCTAGAAGCTTCTAAGGTTCATTATTGCTACTTGCCCTCAAACTTTAGTTTAGTTAAAGGTATCTTTTGAGGCAACTGTAAAGTTACCTATAATTTATTTTCGTTATTACAACTTACAGATAAAATAAAGCTAACTTCATCAAAAAATATGACAGTTCCGAAGCAATGTCGATAACACTGTTCAATTAAACGAGTTTTTTAACGCAGTGGCAACGACAACCTTCGTTTTTTGTGTATATGTTCATTTTGTTTATATTTGAAGTTGCCATATTGAAAATAATATCTGATATGGCAAGTTCAAAAATAAACTTAACTTTAAAAGTTAACGGTAAGATGATCCTCTTTTAGCTTAACGTTCACTTTTACCATATTGTCCACTTAGAATAATGAAAAACAATTTATGTGCCTGTTAAAATCCTCCCTTTAGTTAATGGCAAGTTGTAATTACGTCCCGAAGTCTCTTTCGAAATCCTTTATAAAAAAATTTTTAACTTTGCACTGCATTATCATAAAGAATAAATTTTTAATAAATTTTGTAATTTTCTTATTCTATTTACAGTTTGTATAGCGGGATACAATGAGAAGAGACTGTTACATGATCTATTAGATACATACAATACACTAGAGCGGCCGGTTTTAAATGAATCGGATCCATTACAATTAAGTTTCGGTTTAACTTTAATGCAAATTATTGATGTGGTAAGTATTTGCCATACTTTACACACTCACATAATAACGTAATCCCTTTGAAAAATATTACACGTGTTTGCAACCATTTTGAGTATGATAAATCACATGGCAGCAAATTAAATATCATGCGAGTTTTTTTGAGAAAAAAATTATATTCAAACATCAAAAAGATAATCCCCCATTACGTATACTATACTGCACATTACATTGTTATTATTAAAGAGGAAATTAATTAAAAACGTTTTATTGTATGACAATCTATATTATTTGCTTATATGTTTTTTTTTATTTATTTTAATTTAATTTTTAAACAAAAAACAATAATAAAAAAAATATTCAATAAAACAACTCCCATGTAGAGGACAATAAAAAAACAAAAAACAAGGAATTGTTTGTCCTTTAGCTGTGCTGGTTATGGTTAAACAATAAACAGCTTAAAAGTATGCTTGAAAAAAAAAATAAAATAAAATACAAACAACAATAAATAGTTGTAAAATGCCTGTATTATATGCAAAAGTTTTTAACATATGCTATTTGCCTATAAGTAGGCAATAATTTTTTAAAAGCATATTTAAGTGGATAAAGTAGCGAGAATCCATGGCTGAGCTGTAGTGTAGTAAAAAAAAAATTGTCACTTAAGCTGTACATAATAAATAAGAGATTTTAGCGAATTATTATTCAATTTCCATATAAATTATAGAAACAGAATTTAATCGTATTATAACTCTCTGGCTTGTTTAAATATTTCTACATGCCTTGCTCACATGATTACATAGATGAAAAATAGTAGGTTTTCTTATAAAATTCATGACCAAGTGCAAGCCCCAAAAGGAAAGTGGTGTAGAGCTTACAAAATCTCTACTATAAATCGTGGTAGGTAGTGTGTTGGCTTATTAGACGTAAAGCCAGGGTTCGAGTCCCAGGCCAGACATCAAAATAAAATACGAAAAGTATTTTTGGGGCGACTTCCTCTCAGCAGATTTCTGGCAAAAACTCTGAGAGTAAATAAAACTGCCATGAAAATTTTCTCAAAAATCTGTCGTTCGGAGTCGACTTTAAACTGTAGGTCCCGCCAATCATGACTTTAATCCCCCAAAGAAAGCGTAGCAGCTTGTAGCATGATTTTCAAATTTACAAATATAAGAGGCTTCTTTTAAACGACAACCATGAAAGACAATATAATTTCGACAACAGCGCCATCTTTTGAGTAGAAGGAAGATTCCTCACCTTTACACAGTATGCAGATGGCGACAAATGGACCTATAATCGAGAATCTGTTACAGAAAGCTTAGCTGAAGTAATTTAATTAGCAATAAAGTGGAAATACCTTGTGTAGTTATAGAGTTCTAAGCACAATTATATCCGAATGGGGGGTGAACCAGACAACTGTGCAGCGGTTTTATATGATAAGTTCTGCAGTTTAGTGGCTCCAAGACAAGAAGCTTGAAGGCATGCGTTCACTGGCAGGAGGAAGGATATAAGGTTTTCCATTACCAGCTTAAGTATTCTTAAAGAAGCTTGATCTGAGTGCATGACAGAGTCTTTTAGATCACTGCAAAATTTACCAGATTGAAATCTATACCATTACGGAGGCTGAAGATTTACCAACGCAGGCTATGGTACCTATGAATTCGACGAGTATGATATGAGAACTGCATTCGACTGTCGTCTATTTTGTTTAACGAGAACAGTTTAATAGTCAGTTCATCCTGTGGCTTATATGGCTCGATAAAGGTCTATAAGTCCCAGCAAACTTACAATTCTAAGGCAGTTCTGGCATCTTAAATGAGGATGAGGCTGGAGTTACGTGGACTAACTTGTGCGTCTGATTTGAAAGACGTGGTTGCGTGTATAATCTACATACATAACATAATTGGTCATTACAACCCTTCAGTCAGGATTATTGGCCCAGTTTCTCACACTACTTATGTTGTGTGTGTAAATTTTATACATAAGCGGCTGGACCTACAGTTTAAAGTCGACTCCGAACGACAGATTTTTGAGAAACATTTTTGGCAATTTTATTTACTCTCAGAGTTTTTGCCAGAAATCTGCTGAGAGGAAGTCGCCGAAAAAATATTTTTTGTATTTCATTTTGATTTCTGGCCTGGGACTCGAACCCTGGCTTTACGTCTAATAAGTCAGCAAACTACCTACTAGACCACGGCGACTTCACTGTGTATACTCTACAATAAACTCAAATATCCATAGACTGACTGCTAAGTAATCAGGCAGTTATGAGATCTGAGGCGATTAGGAGCGATGTAGACTTACTTGCGTGATGTCTAACCATAAATAAACGAATAGCATTCGATTGTAGGGTATTACGACAGCTGCCGAGATAAGCATGAAAGATTGAAGAGGATTACAGTTTGTATATCTCGTCTGAATTATTTTTTTTTTCTAAAGTACAGACATGCGTACATAGGATTAGGACCTAGCTTCTTACACCACTTGTGTTGTAAGTGTTAATTTTGAACATGAGTGGCCACATCAACAGTTTAAAGTCGGCTCCGAATAGCAGATTTTTGAGCAACATTTTCATTTGTCAAGAAGCGCCGAGGAAATATTTTTTTATATTTTGTTTCCTTGAAGGAGTTTGAACGTAATATTCAGTCAATATACTACCTACTAGGCTACGGCGGCTGCTAGCTTTGGTTAAAACTTCTGTTAAGCATCTATCTAAAGCCTTAGATTCGGATATTGCACGTAGTATAGGTTGATTTAATGGTTGGCACTCTCGATTCACCCAGAATAACTATGAACTTGAATGTCTAAATAAGTAGAATCGTTTGAAATTGTTTGCTTATTGAACTTAGAATATTGGGTAGTCAGGCATCGCCTAGTATATGCGTTAGTGATCCTATGAAACCGATTATAGGGTTCCTTTACCTAATATTTCTGTATTAGAAATAAATATACACGAGATATCTTATATATTAATTTCCTTTTTCTTTTTCCTTTGACTGTACTTTTCTATATATTTGTACACATTAAAGTCTTCACATACTTTAAGGCAGCACACTTTATGAATTGCATTTTCCAACATACTTTACGGTGATGCTGCACTGTTAATCAGTTTGTTTGCTATTTTTGTTTAACATACTTTCAGTGAAGCTTTCTTTCCATATTTCTTCAAAATCCTGTGTGTAATTTAATCCTTGATTGAAATGCTCTTTAAAGACATTCCGTTTTCTTTTAGCATTCTACGTAAAGTTCTGCTGAATTTAATTTAAATTTTCATAAAAACGAAAAACAAAATTTTCCATTTCATATGAAATGACATTTTTTCATTAAGCTTAACTGTGGCCATACAAAAAGAAAAACTGTTAAGAAAATGGCACAAAAGCTAAAACAAATACATGCACACTCTCACATACTTTTTATACTGTCAGTGTTTTTAAACAGGACACAACACGCAGCAGCACATGAAACAAAACTAGGGAGCGTGAGTGAAAGAATGAAAGAAAAGAAAATCAAAAAATAAACAAACCGTCATGGAACTACACATACATATACAGACGCATACAAATATATGCACATTCATACGCATCCCTACATATTGTACGTATGTATGTATATGTAGCATACTTTTAGGCTTTTAACAACACCATTTCACACACAATATGTGTTTATTTGTGTGCAACTTACACAGGCACACACACACACATACACGCATACATTTGTAATTTAAACATTTATTGCATCCCATAGAATTGTTTGTTGATTTAACCCATATTTAGAGAAAGAGAATAGAAGAGCATAACATCAGTTAGACGAACTGGTCTTTCTTGCACTCTCACATGCGTTTACCTATACATAGAAACATTTGTTTACATGTATGTGCGTGTATATGGATGTGCTAACAGTAGAGGCACCTTTAGTCCATTTAGCCTTAGAAATAAAAGAATTGAAATGAAAGTGTTTCCAGTTTGAAATGAAAATAAATTGAAATGCGAATCATTTCATATATCCAGCAGTGACGAATATTAATCACTGGAAAGGCATGAAGCCGAGGTGAAAATTTTTGATTTAAATTTAGAAAAGAACTAATTTTTCTTCTTTAATTTTCATACTTTGAATTCATTTTTGGAATGCTGAAATCAAGACTACTAGTCAAGTAGGTAGTATGTTGGCATATTAGACGTGAGACCACGGTTCGAACCCCAGGTCAGACATCTCTAATAAAATGAAATTTTAATATTTATTCTACGACTGCCTATTAACTATTTTATATTCATGCACTTAAGACGTTAGTTGTAGGCGTAGCATCAATTGTGGTCGTAGCATCATAGTTGTGGTCGTAGCATTCCAGCTGTGATCGTAGCATAACAATTGTGGTCGTAGCATAACAATTGTGATCGTAGCATAACAATTTTGGTCGTAGCATAACAATTGTGGTCGTAGTATAACAATTGTGGTCGTAGCATAACAATTGTGGTCGTAGCATAACAATTGTGGTCGTAGCATAACAATTGTGGTCGTAGCATAACAATTGTGGTCGTAGCATCACAGTAGTGGCCGTAGCATGACAGTTGTAGTCGTAGCATGACAATTAAGGTCGTTGCATTCCACTTGTGGCCGTAGCATCACAGTTGTGGTCGTAGCATTACAGTTGTGGTCGTACTATAACACTTATGGTCGTGAAATCACAGTTGTGGTCTTACCACAACAATCGTGGTCGTAGCAAGACAGTTATGGGCGTAGCATCATAAAAAGATCGTCCTTGAATTTTTGTTCATAAATTTATCCCTAACAAAGGGTCCTTCTCCTGGTAGGTAAGAAGTTCTTGAGCCTGTAAGAGCTATTCAAAAAATATTCGGCATTTCTAAAGTTACAGTTATGACAGCAGTAGAGTATTTAAAAAATGGGAATAAATATGCCCAGGCGTATAAAAGACAGAGGATTATCCCAACCCAAATGGAATTTCTTTCTTTTGCGTTTTCTTCCAGGTTTCACTCGCTCTATTTTCATCTATCTCTCTCTCGCTCTATTTCTCCTCATCCTTTCTCATTCTCTTGGCGATTCTTTTTTAGGTTCGTATAATTTATTATGAATTGAGGTTGTTATGGAATTCACAAACCCTCCCAAATGACACATGCACATACACATACACACACACACTCACATAACCTCATATACAGTATAAAAGATGTTAAACTTGTATGCTGCTGTATAAATAAAAAGGACCATATCATCTCTCATCCTGTTTAAATAAACGAAGTTAAACAAAAAGACAGAAAAAAAAGGAGAACTTTTTTTTTTTAAATTCACATAAAAATTTTGTTAAAAAAAGGAGAATGTAAAGAAAGGAGGAAAAAAAAGGAAAAAAAAAGAAATACAGGACCTGGATGTTAACAAGTTTTTCCAGCATATTTATGTGTCACATAGCCAGGCTATAGAAATGAGTAGGAAAAAAAAAGATGGAAACGAACAGAGAGTATTTATATGTTGATGTATGGATCTGGAGCATGTTGACACTATAATGCTGTATTTCATGCATAAAATGTATTCTTTTTAGCCATTCTTGTCCCGGTTCTTTCTCTTCTTTCTTTCGATTTTTATTTATTTTCTCTTGCCACATTTAATGTCTCAAAAAAAAAGGAAAATAAAACGTTAAAAATCAGAAAGAGTTTGACTTGAAAGGTTTTCAGTTACTATTCCTTAGAAAATCTACTGCGTTGTTATCTTTTAGTTTCTTTTCTTCTGTTTTCCTACGCCTTACACAAGCTGTAATGGGAATAGAAAGTGAAAGCGTCTCATAATGAAGACGAGCTGGCAAGCAAATAATGAAGAAACGTGTTCAACGATAATTTTATTTAAACACGTAGCGAAGGAGGAAAAATTTCACTTTCATTTCATTGACAATAACACAGTTTCCACGGTGGCAGCTTAAAAATGTCTTGCAACGAACAAAAAAAAAAACAAAAGTAACTTTCGTCTCGTATATATGCAAGGGAAAGTGGGTGCATTGAATTAAAGCTGAGAAATTAAATTCTAAAGGAAAATAGTTTGGAAGAAAACGAAAAAATTTAATTTAATGTTCGCTCACCACTTTATCAATGAGGGGATATCTTCGAAGAAATTAAAAACTTATTTCTGCGGTCAAGAATTATGGGAAATAAACGTTTGTGTTTCAAACCTGTGATCTGACATCAAAGAAAAAACGCAAAAATTTGAAAAGTATTCCCTACAATGGACGACCTACCCCCTCAGCAGTTTTCTGGCAAAGTCTACTTCGCGAGTAAGGCAAGTAAGCCAAAATATTATGTACTAAGTCGCATGAAATAAATATGTCCAGAATAAATTATCTCATGTGATTTTTTGTGGTTTTGTGAAATCTCTATGAGAAACTCATGAAAAAATTTTAACGAAACGAAAAATAATCTGTTGCCAGCACTGTGCCGGCCGTTTGATAAAAGTTTTATTTAAGACCTTATCAGAAGACACCTTCTTTTCAGTTGCCATAGCCTAGTAGGTACAAAATATGAAACAATTTTTGCGGCAACTTCCTTTCACTAGATTTTTTGTCCAAGTCTTCGAGATTGAAATAAAATTGGTATGGAATCCAAGCCAATCCAATCATTCGTATACAAATTAACACTTACAACAGAAGTGGTGTGAGAATCTAGGTTGTAATCCTAACTAAAGACTTGTAACGCTCAAACAGTGAGTTAACAAGTGAGTAATGTTTCTTGATGCCCTGCTTATGTCTAAGAAACGATTTTACTGTGATCTGCTGTAAATCATTATTGTCGGTTAGTAGTTCCATAAAATCTATTGTATTGCCCTCAATCTATATGGAGATTCTGTTTGCGTGTCATCAAGAAACACTACGTCGCTAGTACTTGATACACACCTTCCACGATGTATTAATGCCGCATGTTTGTATCACGGTTTGTTAACTTTCCTGAAGATCCTGTGAATTTCTATATTGCCTGGAACTCTGGAGATGGTAACCATGATTCAGATTTCCTCCCGTAAAGTTCCATATCATTTGTACGTCAAACTTATATAAGTTTAGCGCTCAGGTGGCAGCCTAACTATCACAGGTTCCCCATGTGCTGAGACAAAAAATTCTCTCTTCACCCAGAATGATCCTTCTTCAAGTATGGACTATAATCTCTTATATTCTTCATTCACTCTAAGTTACTAAGTTATGAAGCAGTCAGTTAACGGATGATGTTCAAGGGACTGTTAAGGATGGAACTGTCAGCGTCCCACTATTTATCAGATCAAAGATTTCTCAGTGTACTACCGAAAGTATTCACAGCTACAGTCCTTACTTACATGGAATCAATTCAATGGAATCTCTACTATCCGGTCTATCTTAGACGCATTTTATCGCTTCAAATAATGATCCCGTAGGTTGCTATTAGTTTGACCCTCATGCTATACATCTACTGCATAATACTTGAGCTGCACTCTTAATATATCCTTTCTAGCCCATTGTATGGCTTTATGGCATGTTTGCCCTCTCTTGCAAAGCCGTCTGTATGAATCTTCCATCTTAGTTTACTGTTCAGTTACATTTCGAGATATTTTTTCTACCTGTTTCCTCAGCCTTAACTCGAATATTTTCCATTTCGGGAAGTTTTCTTTTTATTGTTAAGGGTATATTTTAGTGTCCATAATCGGGTAGTGTTCCAAACCTAACTTACAAACTTAAACTAGTTCTGGCATTTTCATTTTACTATCGATATCATTCTCACTTCTCAATGACATGATAACCTCGAATACGTTCCTTTCAAGAGCTTTTTATACTCGTGTTACCCTCGGAAGATATGTTATGCCTTCACTCAAGTTCCAAAAGGGGGTACTGATTCTCTCTTTAACTCTCTTGGGTGGGTCATGGTAGGTAGGTAGGTGGAAGTCGCTATCCCCCCGATGGAGTTATGAGCGGACTACAGTTTCATACTCTCCTCTATTCCAGGAACTAATCGGAATGCCAATAACCATGCATGACAGTTCATCTATATCCTCCATATAGAAGGCAATCGGGTACTCTTTCTCCTCTGCCGGGCATGTGCACAGTAGGTGAAGAATCCTCCTCATTATCTCCACAGCTTCTGCAAAAATCATTTGTGAGGTGTCCAAAACCAATACGCCTTGCATGCATTCCTCTCACACAATGCCCCGTAATAATCCCTATAACATTGGTGTGCTTACTTCTTTGGAGTTTAACCAGAGTCCTATCCAGCCTTGGCCAGATTTTTCGCGCCGTTCTGCCCTTTTCCGAAGCTCCCCACCTACTGTTGACAAGGTCTACGATTGCAATGTAGAGAATTCATCAGGGAGTTCCTCCCATTCTGACCGATTCAACTGCAAAATATCCTTATGTCCCGGTGCCCATGTAGTACAAACATCACATCAGTTCGCCACCTCATTGAGACATCTGCGACAGTCGTACATCGACTTGGTGTTTATTATGGAGTCCTTTTGGCCTTTTGGCCACTTCAAGCTCATATCCGCTTCCGGATTTTGGTTTGTGTATCGAGAGTTGAGGAGACATCTATACCTTTCGTCTATTCCTTTCGTTTGACACGTTTGCCAGTGTCATCTATGCCAGCGTGCCTATATGTTCTGCGGTCTCAAGATCTCTCTTTTTAATCTTAGAATGCGCTTCACATAATTCGCCACCGAGGCCCAATTCTCTTTACTCCCAATCATAACCCCGACAATGTTAGTGACCGTGATCGTTCCCCATGTTGACGTCAGTACAGAGCGATAGCTTTGCATGCATGCACATTCGAAAACAGTGTGCTTTGCATCATCAATTACTTCCCCTTCCCTGAAAAGACAGTAAGGGGAAGCGGTCTTGGCCATTCTGTGTAGATATTTACTAAAATAGCCATGATAGCATCTGTGTAACGTAGTAATTCATCTCTCCAAAACTCCGACCAATCCATGGCTTTATGTCCGGAATAAGTCTCGCCGTCCACCTTCCTCTATCTTCATCGTTTTATTGTCGTTGGAATTCTGAAATGGTTTTTTTCCCAAAGTAACCGGTTATGTGATTTCCAGCCAATTTCCCGTTGTAAATCTCTATCCGCTCTGCAGCCAGAAGATCCATAGGGTTTGTACCTGGGGCTGGGGCGGACACTGTCCAATATGCCGACGCTATACGCAATGCAGCCGTTCTCTCTACCGATACAAATGAGTTTGCGCGCTTTTGAACCTCTGGCGTTTCGTCTGGTGTTTATAACACTAGAATTCAATGCTTTGATGGCCGTTTGGTCATCGGTGATTTTCCTCCTGTGAATATTTTTGTCCACAATAATTTCCACCGCCTGAATTGCTGACATTCCTTGGGTCATAGAAGCCGAAATAAATTCCGAAAATTTACATCCAAAGGGGGGAATTTTTTCCTTTAAAAATGAAAATGGTAACAACCTGGTGTTAGATACAGAAACCGTGTTAAGGATATGGAGAGACCAGACTTCTGTTTTCAGATGATAAAGGTCACAAGCGTGCCCAAGCTTACAGCTGTTGAGGTTCTAATATTCTTCTAACATATGTTGTTGAGTCCTTTCATTTCTCTACAATTCCTTTCATTTCATTATGGTCTAGTAGGTAGTGTGCTGGCTTATTAGACGTAAAGCCAGGGTTCGAGTCCCATACCAGACATCAAAACAAACAAAATACAAAAAAAAAGTATTTTTTCGGCGATTTCTTCTCTTTCTCTCCTTGTTTCTCAAAAATCTGTCGTTCGGAGTCGACTTTAAACTGTAGGTACCGCCACTTCTGTATAAAATTAACACACACAACATAAGGGGTGTGAGAAACTGCGGGCTTCTTGGGGACGATTGCTGTAGACTAGTCTAATGGTGAAGGTGTAGGACTGGCCATTTTATAGTCACTAGCAGCAACTCGTTTTCTTACCGCATCTTCCCTCTTTCCACCTTTCCTAGAAACCTGCACAATGCACTGCATGAGTAGGGGTCATCCCCTGAGTGCTAGTTTTATAAAAAAAATAAGTTTTTTATGTAAAATATCAAGTGTTGTCCTTTGTAATCCCTTAAATCTCCTCAATCACTGTCGTATTCGATTAAAAAGTCGAATTGCAATCAAAGTTCTTATAATTCAACTTTGCGACTAAATTGCCACTAAAAGTCAATTGATTAAACTAAATTTAATTTTATATAGAGTAACATTAACACACACATACCAACATACACCCATACAACGATACATGCAACTATTTTAAGTGTCTCGCCATTTTTTACTTACACATCGCATCGATAAAAACGTTCATGAGAATGAGAAATTTTTAAAATTGAAATTAATTGACTGGGAATGACAGACATTTCCGTTTTGAAACGGGACAACAACAACAACAAAACAAGAACTAATACAACAAATATTAAGACCGGTATCAGCCATATTGAAAGGTAATTGTAAGGATAAGAAGAAGTTTTTTAAAGTTTCACAGCGTGCGGCAATTTAAAGTGCCAAGTATGATGATGAAGTGATGACAAGAGTTAACTCATGGGTGTTATGCTATGCGGATGATGATGATGCTGCTCAAATCATCATGGCATTTGTTGATTACATAGCGATAGCAACAAATTGCTGACTAGGATTTGGTGGAAAAGTTTTTAAAATGTTCTATTAGGACTTTTAAGTGATTTTTAGTGTCAATGAGTTTTTAATGCACAAATAATTTGAAATATTTTTTTCGTACTGCTTAAAAGAGCAAAAACATTTTTTGGGAAATGAAACTTTCAAAATAGAAATATCCCTAGAGAAGAGGTTAATAGCGGGTGATTTTTTTTTTAGCTATTATCTTTTTGGCAACGCTCACACTTTAGTAAAGATTTTTAAATCAACAATGACTGCCAAATTCGAACCGTAATTAAAAGGCATCGGACTTCGTAAATAGATCTCTAGCCTATAACAAACATCGCTGGAGATTTTGAGACAAAAGCAACTTCTACAATTTGCATCCATAGAAACACGATTCTCCCATTGTTAATTATATAGGGTGATTTTTTAGCTATTATCGTTTTGGCAACACTGGTTTAAACAGCTCACTCATGTTTCGTGTGTTGTTTCACTGTCAAACATCTTCAGTTTGGTCTATAATTTAACCATGAATCGTCTGGCAAACGAACAACGCTTGCAATTCATTGAATTTTATGATCAAAATGCGTGGTCTGTTAAGAAAGTTCATTGCGTGCTTCTTCCATTTTATGGTCAGTTTAATCGATCCACCGAAGCGACTATTCTGTGGCTATTGTGACTAAATTCCGCACCAAATTTACATTGCTGGACATTAAACCACTTAGACGCAAACTGAAGAAAATATCGCAGCTGTATCGGCCAGTGTTAATGATGACCATCAATTATCGATTGGTTGCCATTTGCAGCAATTGGGCCTTTGTTACTTAAGAACGTGGAAAATTTTGCGGAAGGATTTACGTACAGCTGATGCAAGAATTAAATGTCGCCGTGGTCTAGCAGGTAGTGTGTTGGCTTATTAGACGTAAAGCCAGGGTTCGAGTCCCAGGCCTAACACCAAAATAAAATGCGAAAAAAAGAATTTTTTCGGCGATTTCCTCTCTGCAGATCTGTGGAAACAACTCTGAGAGTAAATATAATTGCCATGAAACGTTTCTCAAAGATTTGTCGTTCGGAGTCGACTTTAAAACTGTAGGTCCCGCCATTTATGTATAAAATTAACACACACAACATAAGTAGTGTGAAAAACTAGGTCAATAATCCTGACTGTAATGTAATGACCAATTATGTACGTATGATGCAAGAATTGAAGCCAAACGACCTATCGCAACACAGAATTGTTGATGAATGGGCTCTTGGAAAGTTGGCCAAAGATCCACTTCTTTATCGAAACATTGTGACTAAATCCATACGTAAATAAGCAAAATTAACGATTTTGTAGTGAAGATGAGCGAGATGAGCAAAAGCTACCAATGCATCTAGAAAAACTCACAGTTTGGTACGGTTTTTGGGTTGGTGGCATCATTGAGCCGTACTTCTTCAAAGATGCTGCGAATCGTAACGTAACTGTGAAGGGTGTAACTGTGAATGGTTTTTTACCCAAAATGCAAGAGCCTGGCTTGCATGACATGTGATTTCAGCAAGACATTGGCACATACCACACAGCACGCATAGCAATGGACTTATTGAGAGGAGAGTTCAGTGAACATTTTATTTCACGTTCGGGACCGGTCAATTGGCCGCCTAGGTCGCGCGATTTACATACATACATAATTGGCCATTACAACCCTTCAGTCAGGATTACGACCTAGCTTCTCACACCACTTATGTTGTGTGCGTTAATTTTATACGTGAGTGGCGGGACCTACAGTTTAAAGTCGACTCCGAACGACAGATTTTTGAAAAGCTTTTCATGGCAATTTTTACTCTCAGAGTCTTTGCCAGAAATCTGCTGAGAGGAAGCCACCGAAGAAATATTTTTCGTTTTGATGTCTGACCTGGGATACGAACCCGGGCCTTCCGTCTAATAAGCCAACACACTACCCACTAGACCACGGCGACTTCCTCGCGCGATTTAGCTCCTTTAAATTATTTTTTGTGGGTCTATGTTAAAGCTAATAACTATACAGACAATCAATTCAATTGACTTATTGGAAGACAACATTGAAGCATTTATTCGTAAGATACCGGCCGATATGTTGGAAAGAGTATGCCAAAATTGGACTAAGCAGATGGAGACCATTTGAGGTGCAGTTGCGTTCAACATTTGCATGAAATAATCTTCAAACATTGAATTATATGGACCGCACTATCGATTCAAATAAAGATTTCATGCATTTTTCTGAATTTTATGTTTTTTTTTTTTTGAAAAATTTTCCTATAGCCTTTAAAGAATCACCCATTAGTATGGCAGCAGCAATAATAGTTTGGATGAAATAGTTTTTTTTTATTTTTTTGTTTTTTGGTTTCATTAAATTCTGCTGTGCCGTTCACAATACAAATTAAAGCCGCGTTTTTTTTTTCTTGCTTGTTCGTTAGTTTGTTTCACACAAATGACCAGTCATTTGAAAAGCAATTAGTTGAGGCAATTGTTTCTATTTCTGTTTCTATTTCGATTCCTTTTTTTTAATTTTTAATTCGTTTTTCTAACTGCTGTGTTTCTAATCAAATACTTTTCCATTTTCAGTGATTTGAAAATTTAATAACAGGCACTGTTTTACCAATAAAAAGTTGAAATGATTTTTAAATTCATCGGTCCACCGTAGCGTATGAGTTGATTTACGAAACGAATATTAATCATACGCACCCCTTTACGAAAAAATAACACTATGCAACAAAATAAAAAAAAATTAAATAAACCCGGCTAATAACATACTGTAGGTTGTGAGGTTTTGTAGAGTAGATCATAAAAATATTTTTTTTTATATTTCTCGAACCCTTCAAACTTGTGTTATTTGACAAAAACGATTTTTTTTGACTCTACGCACAAATTTCTAGATTACTTTAACATTTCTGAACCAAAAATTCAAAAATTTAAATCTTATTGGAATGGGAAGATAAGGACCTTTAAAACGGTATACATATATCTATTATTTGGCTTAATATCATATGAGATTTGATGAGATAAACTTGAAAATTCGAATTTTTTTTCATATTTTTTCAAGTTTGTCCATTCATTGCAGCAAACTTTAATAAGAAAAATATAGTAAAAGTGATAATATTCTTAAAGCCTATTCTCTTGTGAAGAGATTGAGCCATCATTTGATAAAATTGGATAAAAATTGCTTTAGTTATTAAATAAAGAGTCTAACAGTCGTGTTATGTTTTTTTATGTGTCATCTCATCAAATGAATTTTTAGTTCAAAAATTTTCAGAATTTTTGATGGATCTTGATGCAAAATGTGTCAATTTTATGTTTGCAGGACTTCCAGAAGACGGCTAAAGTTTGTGTTTTTTTGCAAATATTAGTATTTCTCTTTGCACAAACATTAGCCAACTTCTGGTGGTTGCTCAAACTTGAAACGTGGACTATGTAATTACTCTGGTGTATTTTCACTGTCGCACCATGCTATTTAAGACCGCTATCAAAATTTGACGAATGAAAATTACAATTTTTTTTCATATTTTTTCAAGTTTGTTGCAATTTTCTTCAAAAATATGAAATAGGTGATGACATTCTGAAAGTGCTTTATCTTGTGAAGAGATTAACACTTTGTTTGATCAAATTGGACAAAAATTACCGCCCTGGCTCGGTCGTTCGAATTAAGGAGGAGAATGCTCCGCCGATATGGGTATTTGATGCGGGTATCTACGGAAGTCAGCCAAGAGGACGATCTTGTATGCGTTGGAAGGACCAAATTGAAGAAGCCCAGCCATCGATTGGTTTGACCAACTGGCGTAGGTGCGCAAGAATCAGAGACCCCTGGAAGGATGTATTGCAGCAGGCCAAAATCCGTTAATCCGGTTGTTAATTGGCCAATTAAGTTAGTAAGAAACTGTAGTAATTCACAGTACTTACTGACCAATGATGTGACAGGCAATGCTTTTTGCTATAGACATTCCCCATGTGCTTGTCATTGGAAATCATAAGGGATGGGTAAATGGATCTTGTGAGATCATATGGTGACCATATGCTGAACCACTGATTCACTGGCACAATTTGGTACTATTAGTATTAATGGCTAAGTGGTTCTTTTGGGACCATTTGGTGACATTGGGACCATTGATTCACTAGCACCATTTGACAATATCTTGTAGCATGATTTTACAGTTGTCAATACCAACGCAACATTTCATGTGCATAAACAAACGGATATCCAAGTGCAATGAGCAGCGAACACTTGCCTTAATATTGCTGACCGTCACTGCAGCGTATGACGCCACAATAGTAATGTGCACACGCGACGATCATTTGATACTTTGTTGAGTGGTCGCCGGCTGTATTGATATGCGTATAATATGCACTATGTGTGATCGTGTGTGGCTCTCTTCATACTTTACTGTGGGAATTATTATGGACAGCGGGCATCCACTTGTCCCACGATAAACACACACACAAGTTAAGTATTGAGTGTACACAAAAACATGTGTTCTAGTATTAAGCTGAACTAAAATTGTATTAGAAGTAAGGGGTTGATTAGAAATTGTCAAATCAGCCAAAATTTTAGTATAAAAGAAGGGACCTTTTCCCTCAAGAAATCAATTAATAAAATCCAGCCGAACTGTGCGCTTCAAAGTGCACTTGACTCCAAGCAAACAAATCCTTTACAGTTTAATTTTTTTCTACAATCTGGCAACTATGTGGTTCTTGTGGGGCCATATAGTGACATTGAAATCGGTGCTACACTAGCACATATGATCGTATTTAATTCACTAATACATTTTACAAGTTGGTGGTTGTTGTCTACACTAGTGTTCTTATTACAAATGAGAAAGTGATTCTTTTTTAAAGCAATAGATACACCTCTTTCCGATAACATGTAACCAAATGCGGGCTCTGTACCTGCAATGCATTAACAACGCAGTTCCATTATGGCTATGAAGTACGGATATAATGTTAAAACTTGTAATATAAAGAACGGAGAAAAGTTTGTCCAATGTTGTGGGGCTATTGTACATTCCCGGACGGATTTCTGTTAATAAAACAGAAAGTTGAAGAGGAAAAATTTAATTTTTTTTGAAGAAAATTAAATGTACCCATGGAATCAATGGAATTAAGAGATAACTTTATTGTGCCATACATAGCTTCAGTCAAGATTACGACCTTCTTTCCCACACCGCTTATGATGCGTGCGTTAATTATATGCATGGGTGGTGGGACCTACAGTTTAAAGTCGACTCCGAACGACAGATTTTTGAGAATCTTTTCATAGCAAATTTATTTACTCTCAGAGGTCTTGTCAGTTGAGAAGGAGTCGCCGAAGAAATATTTTCATATTTTCGTTTTAAGGTCTGACCTGGGATTTGAACTCGGGTCTTACGTCTAATAAAATAACACACTACCTATTGAACTACGTGGACTTTTAAATAAAAATCTACTGTCTACTCCTATATAAGATAGGAAAAGAGGCAAAATAACTCTTTTCTCCTAATGGAACCTAGTGTATGGATGTATTGGTGATCAGAAAATCCAGATAAATACCCTAAAAACCTGTGGTGAACGGTAAAGATAATTTAAACTACATACTCCTAACAGCTAGAATTTCTTTTAAATTGGTGGGAAAAAATATTTTCTTTTTCTTCTTTTTTAAATAAATCTTTCGTACTCCTTAATATTTTTCATAATAAAATCATTTCTATCCATTGATTGAATTAATTGGCCTCATTTTCTTATTCTTCATCTATTTCCTTGAATTCCTTTCGCTCTTCGCTCACAGAAAGAGCTTCAGATTTAAGTTTCCGTTTCTGCATAATTGCTAATTTTAATGCATCTATGAAGGAATCAATCACACTTTCTTTTTTTTTACTCCTTTTCGCCGCCAGTAATTATGCCTTATTATTCTTATTATCGATTGTCCACAGCCATTGTTAATTAATTCTCTCTTTAAAATTGCCTTTAATTGGCAATTAAATGGTGAATGGTTTACGAATTAATGAAAAAGGAAACATAGTTTAATAAGACAACGTTTATAAAGAATGTAAGAAAATGTAATAAAGCGCCTTAAAGCAGGCAATTTTTTAAGTTTTTTGTTTAAGTCTAAAAGTATACTAAACTTGCATTTACAATAAAAACGTTTCCAAATTTTTTTTATTATTATTTAAAGAACTTAACACCAGACATGTTGCATGGCAAATAATATTTTTTATTATTTTCATTTATTGACCACACGTCTATTATTATTGAAATAACAAAATTATCATATTGCTTCATATACCTGAAGGTACGCAACAATTATTATCAACAAAAAAGAAATCACAATAAAATCTATGAATAAAAAATTTAAATTAAATACGGCTAGGGAAGCAATAAAAAAATATCGCACCTTTCAATAAATTTTGGCTATCAATGAAATAAAAAAATAACAACAAATCGTGTTAAATGTTTCACGCGCTAAACTATTGTTTTCATTTAAAGTTGTGTTTTTTATTTCAAAATATTTCCAGGAGCTGTATTGAATACGTAATTGAGTCTATTGACAGGTGTCAAGTTCATTTTGTCAAAAATTGTGTGTGCTGACATTTCTATTTTTTTTTTTTTTATTTATTTAAGGAGTGAGCAAGAAACAATTTGGATGAGAGCGTTTCACTGTAAAAATCATTCAATATGTATTTAAATTAAAAAAAAATGTTATTTACTGAGGTACATAATTAATCTCAATTAATTTTTTTCAATTTCAGTAAAGTTTAGAAGCTTATAAGTGTAGCCAAATTTTTTAGTGCGCACTCCTTATTAGCACATAATTTTTTGAATGAAATAAACAGAAAATGTAAATCAAACTGCGGCATATAATATATTATAATAAAAATGATACCAAATGTGAATAAAAAAATGGATATTTTCACGCCTAGTGGTAGACAATAAATTATAGGGAATTGCAAATGAAAGCATATTGAAAGGCTAATGATATTTTTTTTCTTCCTTCCATTTCGTCTGATAGTTTTAACTATCGGGTCCGCCATTTAACGTTTTTTTTTCAACTAGCGGTTATTTCGTGAATAGGTAACATTTAGCTCATGTCTGATTTGAGAGATAATTAGTTACATCCTTCCGCTGAACGAATATTAACCATCCAATGCGTTTTCGCTTCGCTAAAAGGGCCTGCGATCGACTTATAAAAGATGCCAATTTTGGCAAAAAAATCATCTTTTCAGATGAAGCTCATTTTGATCTTGGCGGGTATGTCGACAAACAAAATTGTCGCATTTGGGGAACTGAAAACCCGCACGCATACATTAAAAAGCCTACGGACCCAAAAGGAGTCGCTGTTTGGTTCGGATTTTGGTCCAGAGGCATAATTGGGTCATTTTTCTTCGAAAATTAGCAAGGAGTGGTCGTTACAATCAATGCAATCATAATCGGGCCATGTTGAACTAATTTTTGTTTACAAAACTTGAAGAGGAGGATATTGACAACATTTGGTTTCAACAGGACAGCGCAACGTGCCAGACAGGCGAAGCTACACTCGATGTTTTGCGCCCTGTTTTTGAAGATCGCATTATTAGCCGCAGAACTGATGTCATTTGGCCACCTCGAAGCTGCGATTTGACACCGTTGGACTACTATTTGTGGGGTGCCGTCAAAGATAAGTGTTACACCGACAAGCCAAAGAAAATTGACGCTTTAAAGGATAATATTCATGAAGCCATTGATGAAATACAGCTAGACACAATCAATAATGTGCTTAAAAATTGAACCGATAGTGTAGGCTACTGCATCGCCAGCCGAGGCAGCCTTTCGAATGAAATTATTTTCCAGTATTAACCGGAAGGATTGTACTTTCAAATAAAAAACAGAAATTTGAAAAATTATTCAGAAAAGCATTTAAAGCATTTTCAAAAACAATTCTGACCAATTCTGTACATGGCCATTATATTATTGACCAATTCCGTACATGTACATGGCCGTGAAAGTTCGAAAGTCTAGTGTTGGACGACGCTATACATTCCAGCCAACGTGTTTCTTATTGACAAAGAGGTCAACAAATTAAGTTCCAGATAAACCCTGCCCTAGCTCGTTCTGCTCTTTCAAAATATTTGCTGAAAATGATCTGAATTCCCATACAGAGAAGATTTGAGTTCCCATACAGAGAAGAATTTTTAATTATTGTAGCTTCTCGGAATACAGACACTGATCGACATGATGAGCTTATATTGGTTTGAACGACTTTAAAGACTCCTTATTGTTGCAGCTATTGCAACAACTTTTGAAAACCTTTTTGTCCATGCCAAATTACAGAACAGGGCGTAATAATTTGTAATAACAACAAGCAACTTATTTTACTGTCAATTACAATGACAAATATCCGTTTGCTGTGTTATCGGATTTTAAAACAAAATATTGTCGCTTCAAAATGTATTTTATTCTTCCCTCAGCCACCTACCACTTTAGACATGAACAATGGACACTGATGAGAAGAAAAGAGAAAGGGAGACAGAGAGAGAGAGAGAGTGTGTGTAATTAATTCATACATGCCATGGTAATAAATTATTGCATTGCATTTGCAAATGTATTTGTAAATAACAGTTGCAACATTTCCTGTTTCACCTTCTCTGTTTCGAAGGCCCATAATGTTAAAAATGTTTCTGCCTCTCTTTTGTTTTTTTTTTTGCATTACATTGCTTTATCCATGATTTTTGTGGCAAGCAAAATTACATGCATTTGCATGTAGGCTAGATGTCATGTTGCATGTTGCAATGTTTACTGTGAGGACATGTATAATAAATGTTAAAACAGCCATAAACATAAATTGTTGCCAGTAACTAAACAGTAATATTTTTTTGGAATACATAATGGATCGCCCATTTGTCCCTTCTCTCTCTCCCTCTCTCTTTGCTTTAAGCTCCTATCAACACTCTTTAATAATTTAAACCCTCCCCATAAAGCCTAAATGTAGGCAACAAAAAGCAAATCGCACAAATCTATGCAAAACCAGGCATACATTAGATTAAAATCTACTAAAACAAAAACGTTATGGAAAAATGTCACCTGCACATAGAAGTGGTAAATAGAAAATGAATTTAAAACGTATGCCTTTAGTATGCTGTGGCATGTTGCTGCATGTTTCGTTTGAAATTTTGTTTTTTTGTTTCGGTTTCTGGTCAGTTGTGAGAAATGATGTGGCATGTAAAACTGCTCGTGTAATTTATTTTAAAAGCAAAAATTCCACAAAAAAAAAATGGCGATTATTTGTAAGAGAGAGAAAAAATACAAGTTAATGGTTGTGTTGAAATAAACTCGAAATAATTATTTGCACTTCCCGTTATGCAGGGGGAGAATACAGAAGAATACTTTTAAACCAGACTGTATTTAAGGTTATACTTTATTAAACCATTTCGCTTGAGTAAAATAAGAAAAAGAAAAAAATAGAGCAGCTTTGAGTTTGTAACGATACTATTCCGCTCGGATGCTGGGGTAGTTCAGCGGCGTCCAGTGGTTACCTAAAGAAAAGAGATTTTCTTGAAGATTCCAAGCTATTTATTTATAATAACTGAAATAGCTTACTTACTACACTATCTTAGAGCAACTTCTAGTAAGAAATTAAGTTTAAAATTAATTAATAAGCCCTAGGGCCCGCCAAACAAAGGTTCATAAAATAACAGTATTAGTCCAGTCAACCAAAGGGAAGTGTCAGAGTAACAATCAAACAGCACACGCTCTGGATGATTGTGGTTCTGAGACCTCTGGTGTCGGTCCAGTTACAGTTGCCAACGTTTTACTGACAGTAAACATATCACTAGTGGGGACAACTACATCATTGGTGATCTACTTATAGTTTTCAGCGATAGTCAATATCACAAGATCGATAATTGCGGCTCTGTGACCTCTGGTAGTCTGTCCAGTCAACGGTTCGTCAAATAATAGTACCGAAAGCGTCAAGGGGAATTGAGTCAGAACAACATCAACGCATACTGTGCATACTGTCTATTGGATATCCCGTACATTCATAATCAGCAAAGTGGTTGACGATAACTCAATTGATTGTCTCTGACCTCTGCCTGTCAGTACCAAATAACTACAGCATAACAAACGGGTGTCAAGTACATCAACGGCATATGTTTCGGGTAGACTGGTTTCAGTCAAACGTTTTCAAATAATGTACCAAAGGTCAAATTGATCAACATAGTAACGGCTACGCTCTGGATGACTGTGGTTTATTGCCCTGATTAATATCTAACTATCCTATCGTAACAGTTTATGTACTCACAGCCAAAAGTCGAATATGTTTTCATTATTTTTGTTTCGTTCAAAATCTATGGGCTGGGTTTGAACCATGGCCTCACGTATATAATCAAGACAGTATCTGTTAGACTGCGGTGTTGTTATGAAATATTGTGGTGAAATTAGTCTGTTTTAACAAATCAATATGAACGTGTAAAGCATTCAACAACATTGTTTTCTGTTCGTGGATGGTACTGTTCTTTTACCCATTCTACTATCGACATAATTGTCCTACCGAGAGGGCTATTCATATTTAGGTCGATAAATTCCAGTTTCCTGGCTCAGTAGACAATCGATCAACACCCGCATGTTGGCATAATGGAAAATCTATCCAAAAAAACATCGCCTCCCTCTTTGAGGGTGTGTAGGAGAATTCTCGACCTTTCATACACCAAAACTTGTCGAATCCTGAGTCGTGACTTGCACTCGTATAAAATTCAACTAACTCAAGAACTGCATGGAAACTACCGTAGAAATAAATTTGCATTCCTTGAAAGGGCTCGGCGACAGTTGGCAACTGACTTTTATCTTCATTGAAAAAATCTTCAGGAATAAGGCCCACTTTTGGATGAATTAGATTGTGAACAAACAAAATTGTCGTCTTTGGGAGTAATACAATCCACATGAGATCCAAGAGCGTCGTGTACATACCGCAAAAAAAACTGCTTAGTGTAGATTATGAGGTGGTGTGGTAATTTTCCATATTTCTTTGAGAGCGATATTTGCCAGGCCCTTACTGTCAACGGCTAGCACTATAGGTCTACGCTTACCAACTTCTTTTGGTAGAATTTGAATGATCTAGAGTCTACAGTATGATGAGTAAGATGACGATGTATGAGAATGATCAGGATGTAGGAGTATGAGTATAATGATGTGTGAGTGGTTTAGGCACGACAGTGCTTCGTGTCACATAGTTTATGCCATAATGGATTATTCCCACTAGCGATTCGAAGAAATGGTGTGACCTTGTTAAGATTTTCATGTTGAATTTTGAATTGAGTGTAGTTGTGTGCGAATAAGTCCTAAATAACAATAGCTTTCGAAGTCTACATACCCCTTGACCAAGTCTTATGAAAATAGCTAATTTTGGATGCGCTACAACCAGAGAAGCGATGGCAGGTATCTGAACGATGTTCATGTACATAATTGGCCACTACTACTCTTCAGTCAGGATTACGGCGTAGCTTCTCACATAGCACTGCTCATGTTGTGTGAGTTAATTCTATACGTGAGTGGCAGGACCAACAACTCAACGACAACTTTGAATGACAAATTTTTGAGAAACTTTTTCATTGCAGGTTTATTTACTCTGCTGAGAGGATATCGCCGAAGAAATATATTTTTTCATATTCGTTTTGATCCCTGACCTGGGATACGAACCCGGGCTTTATGCCTAATAAGTCATCGCATTATCTACAAGACTCCTCAGACTATGAACGATATTACGGGTCAGAAATCATTAGATTTTTGGGTGGGAATTGAAGCCTTCTAATTTAAAAATTGATTGCCATGCTAGGTTAGGTTAGATTAGAGGACGTGTACTTGTCGGTTAAGACAAGTACAGTACCCGATGGTCGAAATTGACCCATTGTTCAATGTCCTTAGAGAAAGAAGGAAATAGAGGATATAGGATGAAAGGAGGAAACAGACACAAAACAAAAGAGGGTGAGAGCGTGACTACACTTATGAAGTCCTGGCACCTTTCAACCAACCCAAGCTGCTAATGAATCTGTGGAGAGGCTTGATGTCGGCTTTCGACACAGAACTCAAGCTCTCACGGAAGGCCCTGCCAAGGGTCCTCAACATCAACCTACCAAGGGCTGGGCAGTTACAGAGGAGGTGTTTGACAGTCTCCAAGTCTGGGATCTGTTCTATTGGGATAATCTCCGTCCACAAAGTCTATAGTTTTTAAGAATTTTTTTGTTGTTGTTAACACAACAAATCAATATTTTTTCTTCTGCCTTGCAGTTCCCATCAAATGTTTGCGCCAATTTGCGAAAAAAAAAATTGTTTAAAAATCTTTTTTTAAATGAATTTGTTTACTTCCTCTTATTATTAGTCATGGAACCTTAAAATTACTGTTAAAAAGCCATATCCTGTTAAACAGTTTTTACAATTGGTTACGAACTTTTTTTGGGAAACTTGATTCCCTGATTACAACATCAATAAAATAATGTTGAAATTGTTTTTTTTTTTTGGTTGTTGTAGTAACCCAACTGTTACGGTGGCATTGCCACATGCAATCGCTAGTAATAACAATGTGTTATTTTATGATGCTACACTAGCCAATATCGGGAAGAAAGAACAAAAACAAAAAATGCTCTTCAAAACTGTGGCAAACATAAGGAGAAAAAAAAAACCAAAAAAGTATGCAACATTTTTTTCTGTTTTTTAACCACAAAAGTATACACACAAAAAAATATACAAAATATGTGTATACATGTGTCCGTATATGTAGAGTATGTGTGGCATGTCATTCGATGGTATTACTGTGACATTCCTTCCTAAAAAAGCACAAGGCATTAAATCCCTGATAAAAGGAACAATGAAGAAAAACCCTCTCCTGTATTGCCTGTACCATGATGGAAATAATGCAATTTTCTCGTCATTTTTTGTGTTTTTTCTTCGTTTTTGTTTTTCCCTTTCAATATTGTAATAGTTTTCCTTTCTCCATTTTTCCAAAATGAATTTTTTTTGTTGAGGTAAAGAAAGTTTGATCAAATAAATGAAATGAGTATTGCCGGAGAAAAAAACATAAAATACGGAAACTCTAGCAAAAGAAAAGAGGAAAATATAAGTGATTTCCGTTGTGTATAAATAAAACCGCAAAATTTGATTGTTTTTCATGCAATTTTCTTCATCAAACTTAAGTTGCATTAAGAAAAACTAAAAGATTGAAAAATAAACAAATAAACGAAATTGAATTGAGTGTTTTTGAAATGTGGGGGGTTTTTTTTTTGTAATGCACTACCGCAATAGAAGAAGAAGAAGAAAAGTTTTGTTTCATTTACCCGCAATGCTATGAAAACAATGGTTAATAAAATCTTTGTTGTTTTTGTTGTTTTTTTGTGGCAAGAAATTGTGACTGACAATAAACGAGTTGTCAGCCACACTCTGAGTTCAGTTAAATGGAAAATCTTTATCATGAACATCGTTTTTCATTGTCAAAAATTATCACTAGCACTGGCTTAGGATGAATGTCTTCAATTTGAATTTCGAAGATAAAACAACAAAAAAAAAACACAAGATTTGATAAGACATTCAGTTCAGTTCATGAAAATAGGCCTGAAATATAGAAAATTAATGGGATAGTCTAGATCCACTCAATAAATTTCTAAAAAGGTTATACCATTCCCTGTTGGTCTTTAGAATCAAAAGAAACGTCTTCTCTTATATTTTTCACATCAAATCTGCATACTTTACCTTTAGTTTAGTAGTGTCACAGTTTAGGTTCTGAACTCGGATAGGAGATTTATTATGATTTCAAGATGTTTCTTGACAAAGCGTTGTATTTTTAGAGCAAGGACTGCAATATGAACAAGAAACACCTCATCTGCTGCACAATTTGTTGGACAATTTCTTTGTATATTTGACCGTAGAGAAAAAGATTCAAAATTCTTGTAAGTTTGACCTCCGCTAGCATTCTAGACCTTGTCTAGAAGACATTAGTAAATTTTTTATTCATGTAACTTTTATATTGTTTTATCTTATCCTTCATGTTTACAGCTGTACACGCCTGCCTTTTATCTTGATCTGTATTCCTAAGGGATCCTAACGTAACCTTGCCTCGGTCAAGTTGACCATTGCGCGGAGGTTCCTTCGGGACGCCAACCTATCATGGGTCAATGAGGAGTCCTCCTCCACCGCTAGACTTACCTGGCCCAGAATGGATGGAAGGCGTATCAACCGATTACTTGGTCTCGGTCGTGATGTCATCTCGACTGTAGTGGCCGTGCTTACGGGTCAGTGCTCTCTTTTAACGACTTGTGCCGTGGATGCAGGTCCACTGAGGAAGAGGAAAGCATTATTCACTTTCTTTGCCAGTGCCCGTCTCTTACTAGGTAGAGATATAGGGTATTTGGCTCCCCATTCCTTGTTAGCTTAACGGAGCTATCATCTATTGATATCAAGGATATAGCTTCGTTCATCAAATTTTCTGGCTGGTTTTCCAGTACGGGGAAGTCGTGCTTTTATTGTGCAGCTCATGCGCTGACCAAATTCTTCCTTTCCTTGATTTGGCAGAACTTGGTCAGTACAGGGACTGCGTTTCATCCGTGGCATCACAACGGGCCGCCTTGCGTGGTCAAGTGAGCTTTGTGATATCAGAGCTACCACCACGAACTAACCTAACCTAACCTAACCTAACCTAACCTAACCTAACCTAACCTAACGTAACCGAATCTCAGTTAGTTTTTCCATTGAAGTTTAGACAGTCCTGCCATACAATTTTCCTCAAAAAATCCACTGTCAACGATTTCATCAAAATACCACTGCAATTGCAATTTAATAGGTCTAACTAACAGTTATGCAGCCCTTGCGCTGACAAACTTTTTTCTTTTCCCTGATTTTGATGGATCTTGGTTAGTACAGGGACAGCGTTCACTAGTGGCATAACAACGGGCCGCAATGCGTGCTCAAGTGAGCTTAATGAAATCAGAGCTGTCAATCCGACCTAACCTAACCTAACTGACAGTTGATCTAATCGTGCACAGTTTACTATCTTTGAAGGAATAGAAATCCCAGAGAGATGTTAAACACCTTTAAAGTTTTAAAGGCAGCTTTGGTAGTCTTGGGCTAAATATTCCGAATGCAATCTAGAACTAATAAGTGAACCACTGACTGAACTAAGTATGTGATTAGGCAACATATAACGGCGCAGTCCTTATGATCATATTTTATAGAAAATCTCCGGGTGATCACCTTTGCAACAATTTCGAATGCCAGACTAGCCGTGAAGTCACCATAGTCTAGCGATTAGTGTGTTGGCTTATTAGACGTAAAGCCTGGATTTGTATCCTATATTAGGCATCAAACCAAAACATGAAACACAAAAATATTCGACGATTTTCTCTCAGCAGATTTCTGGCAAAAACTCTAAGAATGAATAAACCTGCCATAAAAAAGTTTCTGAAAAATCTGTCGTTCGGAGTCGACTTTAAACTGAAGGTTCCCCACCACTTACATATAAAATTAGGGCCCACAAGATGAGTGCTGTGAGCAGCTAGGCCGTAATCCTGACTGAAGGATTGTAATGGCCATTTATGTACGTTATGTACGTAGACCAGCAGTGAAGCTCTCTACGCTGTCAATATACTAGGACCCTTTGTAATAATAACTGGCTTTATATTCACATCAATGCAATGAAGTGGTAATACATATCGATTTATTTTTCATGCCCCTTTTTCCAGGTAGGCCCATAGTTTCTATGATGGGTGCGATAGGCCTTAATAAATTCACTTTATTCCGTTTCATTTAGCTTTTCGTGGACAATTTTGTTTCCCCTAACGAATTTTCTAATTTCTAATTTGCTCTAATGAATTAAGGATTTGTTAAGTAAGTGGCTACAACTGACCTCCTATTAAAGCAGAAGGCCCGGCTGGCAGCATTACGGTTTGCTGCAGTTAAATATTGGTCCTAAGTTCACTAAGGTCATTCTACAATTCAGATAAGCCATAGAAACATCCATGGCGTTTATTTGTTCTCTTATAACTTTCTGAATAAAACATTTAAACTTCAATTTGGAACTACTGGCTTAAAGATTCGAAGTTTGCCAGTAAGACACTTGTGGTTATTACTGATGACTTTAAAAATTTGGACAAAGATATAAAAGTTCTGGTATGAAACTTTTGTATAAACCGCCTGGATACGGCAGCGTGTTCCAATTTGAAAGTGATACAAAGTTTTTTTTGAATTCACCACGACATCCTCAGGATGCGATTTAGCTTATAACGAATGATATTTTGATATCCATCTTAAAAATGAATATTGTTATGTTTTTACCCTTCTAAAAAACTTTAAAAATATGAGTTAATTAGTTGCAAATAAAATAAAAATAAATTTGTGTTCCGTTGCAAATCAATTCTTTATTGTTCGTACAATTCCGTGTGCCACCTTTAATGGTTTAACTTAAACAATAACCATTTGCTTTTATTGTTATTCTTTTTTCACAATCTTCCACGTACAAAATAACAATTGTTCGTTAGCTCTTTATATGGAGATTTTCAAACCACAATTATTTATTTTCTTCACACACAACGTGTCTTTACACAAGACTGACTGAATTCTTTTTGAGTCCACGTGTCTTCACACAAGACTGACTGAATTTTTTCTGAATGTCGTTGCCTGCTTTGTCTTATCTTTTATACCGCAGGGTAAGCAGTCTGATGAATGCACTTGAAGGAAATCTCTATAAATGTAAACAAGTTGTTTACTATTATTTGTATATTTTGATTAGTTTAGCCGTTGCAGATGAAGTCGCCGTAGTCTAGTAGGTAGCGTGTTGGCTTATTAGAAGAGAAGCCAGCGTTCAAATCTACGATCAGATATCAAAAACGAAATATGAGAAAAAAACTGTTTCTGTATTTTAACACACACAACATAAGTGGTGTGGGAAACTGCGGGCTTCTTGGGGACGATTGCTGTAGACCGTCACTGGCCATTTTATAGTCACCAGCAGCAACTCGTTTCCTTACCGTTCGCACCTAACCTCTTTCCAACTTTCCTAAATAAAACTGCACAATGCACTATATGAATAGGGGCCATCCCCTGGTTTTATAGAAAAAAAAAATATTTCTTGGGCG
The DNA here is from genome assembly GCA_014635995.1 of Sarcophaga peregrina. Classification (NCBI taxonomy): domain Eukaryota; kingdom Metazoa; phylum Arthropoda; class Insecta; order Diptera; family Sarcophagidae; genus Sarcophaga; species Sarcophaga peregrina. The sequence goes on from CM025791.1 coordinate 84,068,315, forward strand.
ACTTCCTCTCAGCTAATTTCTGGCAAAAACTCTGGGAGTAAATAAAATTCCCATGAAAAGTTTCTTAAAAATCTGTCGGTCGGAGTCGACGTTGAACTGAAGTTGAAAATTAACACACAATACATGAGTGGTGTTGAGAAACTAGGCTGAAGGGTTATAATGGACATAATTGCTGTCCCTACAGAGTTGTTGTTGCCTGTTTACTTGTTGTTGCCTGGTTACACCTTCATTCCCTTTTTTTTCTATATTTTTGTTTATTCATTGATGATGTAAACAAGTCCATTATTTTTGCTTTTGGAGCTTTTGTTTATCATTTTAAGAACACAATTTCCATTTTGGTAGCAATATTAAGTATTTTAGGGAATAATTTCGAACCAGTGAAAGGTAGATCTAATATTGAATTCAGAATATAACGATATCATCGGAAATTACGTGGTAGATGAATTGACCAGCGCAGTTAAAGAGCCTATGTTATGGAAATCATCAGTTCATATGGATTTTGTTTTTAAAGCAATATTTGATAACACAGTACTCCTCCATATATTTTTATTTCTCTCTTGAGAGATTTTCATATTCAAATCATTATAAACAATAATGAAATCAAATGAACTTTTAAAAAAACCTGTCTGCTGGTAAAATTACAAATACACACACATACACACACAAACAAAAATAAAACAATTTTATTATCTCTTTGCCGTCTCTATTCATCCATACTTACCGGTACTTTATAATACCGCTTCACACAATTATAAGAACATGCCAAAATAGAAGTGCGTAATCCATGTCTAAATGCAGACATAAAGAGAACACAACTATAAAGTGAAATACAAAGAGATTTGCATATCAATTGCATTTAATATTCTCCATACACATACATATACAAACACATCTATTTACAAGTAAATTCTCTAATACTGTGTGTACACATACATAGTTGTCACGCATACACCTACACTTGTAAAGATTAATATGCGAACATCTTTCTCTTTTAGTTGCCGGCATGTCAGTTGAATTCGAATTTATGGCAGAGCAAATCAAAAGTGAGATGCAAGAGCAATAGAGTGAAGATAGAAGGGGGGATGGGGAGAGACAAATTGAAATATTTTATGGAATTCATATGCAAATCATTTCCTTAAATAACTGTACATTAAAATATTTATATGCATACATACATACAAACATATGTATGTACGTAGAGATAAATGTTTGACTGTCTATGTATAGATCGTTCATCCATGCACATGGATGAAGAATAAAAGCAATTGCGCTTATAAAAAATATATTCGATATACAGTGGGAGGCACATTAAAGGGACGTTTTTAAAAATTCTCATGAACACGTACAACATCTCACGATGTACGAGTATTTTATTTTCCTTACTTTGCCATGTTTGCAGTTTAATAGTTTCGTGGCAGATAGAACGCTCTCTATAATTAGTTGTATTGACTCGTATGATTTGGTTAGATAAGATGGAAAACGTCCTTAAAGGAAAAGGTTCCAATTAGGTCCAGGATTTAGCCCATTGACTGTGGGCATACATTTCCTAGAGAAAACTTCTAGAGGAGCTTGGAAGGACGAAGACGTGCCACTTGGCTCAAGCATTTGGCTCATCATTATATTACAATCAATTCTACCCAGGGTTCAAACATTCCTTAGGGACAAACATTCCGAGTTCAAAACAAATTTTTATATACTGTAAGACCCCACTAAACGTGGGGAATACGTTCCAATAAGTTCCAACTCTAAACGAAACAGCCTTACACAGAGGCAACTTAACAAGTACACGCTAGAAATCAGCAACGAGTATCCAAAACGATAAGTAGATTCGAGTCATACTTATAGTTTCTGATACTTATACGCATTCGTACTTATTTAATATGATATTCATACTACTCATACTCAAAGTTGGAAGTACTCGTAGTACTCATACTCAATAATACGCATTATGTCATTGACTTCGACTCGTCTCTACTTAACATTTGCGTGAAGCACAAAATAAATATGATTCACGTACGAGCACTACAATACTCACAAGAAGATTATGGGTATGCTTTGTTTGCTGTCTTTGTTTTTCCTTTCTTCTTTGTTTCTATATGCAACAACAACAAAGGCTGTAAATTTTAATGAATGATGATTCGAATCACTGGAATTACTTATAAGTATTATAAATATTTTTCTAAATTTATGAATCAGAATAAGTAGGCGTATGAATCAAACATATTTCGAATGTTGTGACTCATACTCATTGTAACTTGTACTTATAAATCAATGTTGTAGCGAGTACGAATGAATCAGCGAAGTTGAATTTCAATTCTGTTGATTCACTCATACTCAAAATTACATGAGCTTTTATGAGTGGCGGAAAAACGATTCATTGCTGATCTCTTGGACACACGTAAATTCATTGCGATGTTGGGAAAATGCTGTTGGAATCTTTATTCTGGACAGACCAAAAAAAAGAGCATTGAAAAGGATACACAGTAGACACCGTCGTTATAAAGTGCACAGCCTTTGGTTGGTGTATGACTGCTTCATTTGCACACATATACAACAAGTATGAATACTGTGTGCGATTTAGGGGAATCCCAATACTAGCGCGCAATACCAAAACAGCGTTAAGCGATGTCTTTCTGTATGAGAACTCGAAGAGAGAGAAGATGAGAGCTTAGTAACCTCTGTCTCTTTAAAACAAGAGCAGGGCACTGACACTTTTGCTCTTCTAAGATCCACAACTCATGCAAGTTTCATGCAGAAGTTACTAGTCGGAATGCCAAGTCTTTCAGCATACCTAGCACAAGGACAGTGGCCCGTAAGAAAAGTTATTGTGTGCGAATGGATGACCATGAGAATTAAGAATATAAGTCACTGCTTTTCTTTTCCATTCGTATCTAACACAGTCTTGGAATATTGCACGTATGCTGCTTCCACCGATATTGAGCTCAAACCTCCCATAGCTGATAACTTTTTTCTGGCCTAGAGGCACTAAATGCTTAGGCACAGGAAGGAAAAAATAATATTTTAAGGCCTTAACCAGTTCCGCTAGTTTCCATTTTAAAATCCAATTTCAGTCTTCATTTGTCTTTTTTTTGCCACCCACTGTACATAATCATTCATAACTATTGCAGACATTTTACCTCTGGCTGTTGGCTGTTATAAAAGCCACGTTTTTCTTTTATTTTCTATTTTAATCGCTTATGCATATACTTTTTAGCAAATATTTGCATATGAAATAAATGTTTTCAGTTTAAACTTAAAAAGCACTCCATCACTCTCCAGTTAAGCACTCAACCCCTAACACTAAATATGGCATCGACGCCATTATCATCGTTCAATCATGGCGTTTATATCAAATACATACTAAATATGCGAGTATATGTATGCAAAGTATTTAAGAAAATATTTTAAAATGCATCCAAAAGAAGAAGAAGAAGAAAAAAAAGTAAAGAAATTCTAAGAAAGATTTGTAAATACTAGCACAGAGCAAATAATCGCACGGTTAATATCAATGGAGCAGGAGAAGACCTTTAAATATTTTCAATTCCAAACAGGGCGACTAAATGCAGAAATACTGGCGAATATGAAGTTTAAGTATGTAATATCAATGCAAGGATATTCTATATTTAAATGCATAAAGTTATGCTGAAGAAATTCTAGTGCATACTTTTAGGTGTGTTTTTTATTGCACATATTTCACATGTTTTTAGGAAACTGGTGTGTAATTAAAATTTATTGGAGAAATAGGCGCTATTGTTATTCTTATTTAAAGAAAAACTTTAAAAAATAATTTCAATGATAATGCAGTGTAGTTAGTAATACAAATATTTTGCCTGAAGTTATACTGGAATAAGAAAAAACTTTTACAGTTGTTTACTTCACTTTAATAACTTAATAAAGTTATATTGTGTGGTAAATTATATATACCAGGCAGTAGATAAAGTTAGTCTACTGTCAAGAAAGGCCCGATACGCCACTATGATCCACAGGAGACCAGTAGGGATGTCCGTGGAATGTAAGCCAAGGATTACGTGCTGGATATATAAGACAGAATAAATCGAAAAACCATCAAAGAAACCTAGACATTATACAGAGACCACAGAGTATTCTTACAAACGTAGTAATGAAAACCATCCTTATATCCAGGTCTGTATAAAAATTTCACACACACAACATAAGTGGTGTGAGAAACTGCGGACTTCTTGGGGACGATTGCTGTAGACTGTCTAATGGTGAAGGTATAGCACTGGCCATTTTATAGTCACCTAGCAGCAACTCGTTTCCTTGCCGTTCGCATCTTCCCTCTTTCCACCTTTCCTAAACCTGCACAATGCACTGCATGAGTAGGGGTAATCCCCTGAGCGCTGATTTAATAAAAAAAAATACTTATAGCGGCGGTGGGGGTTAAATTTAAATCCTTTTCACGTGATAGTGAAAAACGAAGCTTGGAGGGTTATGGTATATGATAACGGCAAAGAAAACTAACACGAGATTCAGAATAGAACTTTTTGAACAAATATATTGATTGGCAAAGGCCTCCATCGTTAACAGCTCCTTAGACAAAACCAGCAGACTCCATAGACTGCAGTAGAAATGGTTCACTATATGACTTAGCAACAAAAGCCAACTGAATACTCTGGAGTCAACTGAAGCTAGGTGCTCTTTTTAAAGAGGGAAATTTCGATGGTCTTCGTATGTTTTATGAATTTTAAAACAGCAGTGTGAGGTTTTGGTATCAGGATTCCGGATCCATGGTTAAAAACTCGCAAACATCTTTCAAGCGAATGTATCAAGATATAAAGTACGGTGTATAGCAGTGCTATCTAGCAGTCAGACCGCCATACGGGCACTCAGTTCTTATGAATTTAGTTCGAAATTATTACAGAAGAATCGGTGGAAACTCTATGGACTAGCTATAGAATTGAGGTTAATGGTGGTTTCTATCTCTTTGGAGATAAGCTTGCGAGAAAAAGAGCCTTGATGCCGTTGTGGTGTGTGGTATGTGATACATACGTACATACAAAATTGGTCATTACAACCTTTCAGTCAGGATTATTGGCCTAGTTTCTCACATAAGTGGTATGTTGAGTGTGTTAATTTTATATATAAGTGGTGGGACCTACAGTTTAAAGTCGATTCCGAACGACAGATTGTTTTTTGAGAAGCTTTTCCTGGCAATTTTATTTAATCTCAGAGTTTTTGCTAGAAATCTGCTAAGAGGAAGTCGCCGAAGAAATATTTTTCGTTTTGATGTCTGGCCTGGGATTCGAACCTAGGCCTTTTGTCTAATAGGCCAACACACTACCCACTAGACCACGGCGACTTGACACATGATTGCTGAAAACAGCGTCCATTTTATTTAGTACCAGAGATCAGCAATAAATCATTTTTTCACTACTCATAAGTACTCATGAAATTTTGAGTGTGAGTGAGTCTACAGTATTGAAATTCAACTACTCTGATTCATTCGTACTCGCTACAATATTGAGTACGACGTTGACATCAAACTCATATCATTCGAAATATGTTTGATTCATACGCCTACTTATTCAGATTCATAAATTTAGAAAAATAATCATAGAAATAATACTCATAAATGATTCGAATGATTTAAAACATTCATCAAAAATTTACAGTCTTAGTTGATGTTGCATTTACAAACAAAGAAGAAAGAAGAGACAAAGACAGCAAGCAAAGCAAACACTCAAACTTCTAGTGAGTATTACAGCGTTCGTGACGGACGAAGGTGATGTTCGTTTTAAAAGTGGGAGAGACTACAGTCCACTTTTCTAAAGAGTGAATAGCAATATAAAATTTTGAATAGCTATATAAGATGCGAGAGTTTAAAAATATTTCCACAGAATAGTAGTAAATACGTTTAAAAAACAGGCAGACTTACTGAGACAAATCTCGTAGTTTTAATGGAAAAGATTCAGAATTCCTTTAATGAAAAGGAGGAAGCCATATGTACAGTTCTTGACATAGAGGCATCATTAAGAGATCATGACTTTAGTCACGATTACTAACTCAGGCTGTGTGCCTTAATTTTTATAAATGAGTGGCGGGACCAACATTTTAAAGTCGACTCCGAACGACGAACTTTTGAGAAGCTTTTAGTTACTCTCAGAGTTTTTGCTAGAAATCTGCAGAGAGGAAGTCGCCGAAGTAATATTTTCATATTTTCGTTTTGATGTCTGACCTGGCATTCGAACGCGAGCCTTTTGTCTAATAAGCCAACACACTACCCACTAGACCACGGCGACTTCAATATAAGAGTATGCTAAACGAAAGCAATGACAAAAAGCAGAGACTCTTGGCAAATGAAATTGATTTGAGCTAACACAAGCTTTTGTTGACCTATTACAATAGGAAGGACCGTCCAAAAATGCAGTAGAGCCCTCATTCCGAATAGGGAAGCCAATATTTACATTCTGTGGTAATGAGAATAAATTTAAAGCATGGGTTTGATTGTTAAAATAAAGTCCTAGAGAAAAATTACTCAGATTCCCTGAAAAAATAAAATTATGAACACATAACTTTCTATTCCTCTTATCCTTTTCTGAACGCTTTATTTTCTTAACAAAAAAAACAAACAAACAAATTAAATAAAACTTTTTCAATTTTAAGATAAAAACTTTAAATATTTTCAATGGGAAAAATAAAATTATAATGCCATTTAGATTTACAGATAAAACGCCTGAATATATGCCACAATTTCGTTAAACGATTTATACATTTAAAATAAAAAAAGAAGAAACAATCAAGCAAAACTAATAAAATTTTATGTAAATATTGTGACAAATTGCTTTAAAAAAAAACAAATAAAAAAAATTAAAGGAGAATCAATTCAGCAAAAATTGATTTCTAAGGAAATAATTTGATTAAAATATCTTACCACCCTTACAATATGCAATACTATTTGAATTTTAGAAAACTTTAAAATTTTAGTTGTTTTTTATTTTAATTACAAATGAGAGAATGATTTTTAAAGAAGAAAATGTTTTAGGTTTCTAAGGATATTGAATAAAAAAACTAAAAGAAAAGAAGAAAAAGCAAAGGAAAAACTATTTCCTTTAAAACTTAAAAAGGCATTGAGACCAGCATCTTTAAATATCTTTCCAGTGCTAAGCATTTATAAATAACAATTTATCATGCAAACAGTAATGAAAACAAAACTAGCACTTAATAATGAGCATAGAGGATAAAGAAATTCTTAGAATTTTATAATTTACCACCTAAAAGTATGCTACATTAGTTATACTCTGTATAATATGTTACATAACTTAACTTAACCCATATCCTTTTGTGTGTGCGTTTGTAGGAAAGCGTGTTTAATGCATAAGAACACCTGTCTTTTGAGCATAAGTTATTTATCTTTCTAGCCAAGTATTTACATAAATTGGACAACACATGTAATATAATACACCACCCAACATACTTTTACTTGTAAATACTTACTCTCTTCTACTGTTTACACACACATACAGCTACACACACACAAACACACACATTTACTTTGTATTCATCCTGTCCTTTATTATTCTGATAAATCAGAAAATCTGGGCATTTTAGAAAATGAAAAATTAGGTCATAAGTTTTCCATTTGAATGCATAAGGATTTCATGTCCATGAAGCAAAAATTTTCGGTAAAATATGACAAATAAAATTGAAAATTTCTCTTACGAAAATCAATTCGAATTTGAAGCCATCTATGATGGCATGGCATGGTAGGCAACACATCATTTCGATTGTCAATAAAAAAAATTTTAAAATAGAAAATAAATTTTGTAAAATAAGCACAAAATAAAATAAAAACAAAAATAAGAAATTAAGAATTTTTTTTCTTTTTTTGTGTGTAATTGGATAATGTTTAACGAGTGATTAAATTCTTTGCTTTTATTTTTATCTTTACAGGATGAAAAAAATCAATTGCTGGTTACAAACGTTTGGCTGAAATTGGTAAGTTCTCTTACAAAAAATGAGAAATTAATGAAAAAAATTTAAGAATTTAAGAAAAATCTGTATTAAATAAAATGCCAATAAAGGTACAGGATCCGCCAAAAAAAAGTTTTTTTTTTGAAAATGCTTTAAAAAAAACTATTGAACCCCCTGTTCTCATCATGTAATATAAAGCAGCACAATTCCAGATTTCTACTTTTGCGTGATAAATCTGTAAATCCAATAAAGGGTCCGCTAAATAATTTTTTTTTTTAATACTTTAACAAAAAACTATTGAATATTTTCACAAATTTCGTGTTTTATTTGACAGTACAATTCTTTGGGTTTATAATGGAAAATAACTTCATTCAAATGGCGGCCTCGGCTGGCCATGCAGTAGCCTACACGAACGTTCAATTTTAAGCACATTATCGATTGTGTGCAACTGTATTTCACCAATGGCTTCCTGAATATTGTCTTTAAAAGCATCAATTGTCTCTGGCTTGTCAGCGTAACACTTACCTTTGATGGCACCCCACAAATAATAGTCCAACGGTGTGGAAATTGCAGCTTCGAGGTGGCCAAATGACATCAGCTCTGCGGCTGATAATGCGATCTTACAAAAACAGGCGCAAAACATCGAGTGTAGCTTTGGCTGTGTGGCACGTAGCGCCGTCCAGTTGAAACCAAATGTTGCCAATATCCTCCTATTCAATTTTTGTGAACAAAAATTCGTTCAACATGGTCCAATAACAATCGCTATTGACTGTAACGGTCACTCCTTGCTTATTTTCGAAGAAAAATTACCCAAAATCAGCACCAAACAGTGACTCGTCTTGGGTCCGGTGTATGCGGGTTTCCTGTGCCCCAAATGCGACAATTTTGCTTGCTTACATACCCGCCAAGATCAAAATGAGCTTCATCTGAAAAGATGATTTTTTGTTGCCAAAATCGGCATCTTCTGTAAGTCGATCTCAGGCCGGCTTAGTAAAGCAAAAACGTATTGGATGGTCAATTGGCTTCAACTACTGAACCAATTGGACTTTGTATGGCGTCACACCAAGGTCTTTATGCAAAATTCGTCTCAATGATGTCTCTGAAATGTTCAATAGTTGAGAACGACGGTGAATTGATGTTGATGGCGCTTCATGCACACTTTCTGCTCAGGGTGTACGCAATATTCTCGGGTGTACGCACTTGTTTCTGGCTTTTCACGCTTTGGTTTATCGATGAGGATGCCAGTTTCTTTCACTTTTTTCACAAGATAAGGAACATACAGAACTGACGGTGTTTCTTTTCTTCCAAAATCCATAAGAAATTTTCGCACACATTCTACAACATTACCATGATTGTCGCAATATTTCCCAGCGCTGTTCAAGCGTATACACAATCATATTCGTTCACCGGAAGGAGGAAACTAATTATCTGTCAAATCAGACATAGGCTAAGTGTTACTATTCACGAAATAAGCACTAGTTAAAAAAAATTTTAGATGGCGGACCCGATATAATTGTAGGATAATGAACCCTGGCACCATTCAGACTGCTTATGTATCAATTTGCCTCTAAATTTTTCAAGTTCTAATTGCCCGTTCTAATCATCCAACTTATCAGATTTGTTGCCTTATTAGACGTAAAGCCGAGGTTGGTATCCCAGGGCAGATATCAAAACGAAATATGAAAAAATATTTCTTTGGCGATTTCCTCTCAGCGGATTTCTCGCAAAAACTGTGAGAGCAAATACGATTGCAATGAAAAAGTTTCTCAAAAAACCTGCCGTTCGGAGACGAGTTTAATCTGTTAGTCCCGCTACTCTTGTATACAATTAACATCCACAAAACAAGTGGTGGAAGAAGCTAGGTTGTAATCCTGACTGAAGAGTTGTATTGGCCAGGTATATGTATGCATTAGGGATGCCAATCGGGAAATCCCGAATCTCGAAATCCCGGGATTTTGTAAATCCCGAATCCCGGGATTTTTAAAAAATTGTCCTGGAATTTTTCGGGATTGTGAATTCATATGTATTTTGACCCTACAAAAGGTCCTGAAAAAAATTATATATCACTTGACTTCGATAATAGCTTCTCAGATAAGGAAAACCCCACTTCCATTGAAAAAAAGTTATTTGATGCCATCGAAGAATGAAAAGCTCTATAAAACGAACTGATTTAGATACTCAACTGTCCAAAGAAATAGACTTATTTACATCAGGAGGTGGTAGAGATGAATATTTACAAGCTCTATACAGCTATCTTGGAACTATTTTACCAACAAATGGTAATTGCGAGAACTGTTTTTCAACGGCAGCGTATGTTAACAATTCGTTCAAGCCTTTCAGACCACATGTTAAATGCTTTAATCGCGATTTTCCCCGCGATTTTTCGGGATTTTTGGATCCCGAATTATCCCGAAATATCCCGGGATTTCGGGATCGGGATTTACAAAATCCCGAATCCCGGGATTTTTAAAAATCGATCCCGTTTGGCATTCCCAATATGCATGTATGTTACATAAAATCAAATCTCATTTTATCAGCATATCTGTCTCTTGATTTATTGTTTTAAGTTCTAAGGCTTTTTTCAAAGTAAATAAATTTAATTTTCTTTTAATTCAATATTTCCCATAGCCTTAAAAGCCGATTTATCAGTTCTTTATTGTTTTTTTTATTTTTTATTTTTTTTTTTTTCTATTTACTGCCTTACAAGGAAATCTTAAAGTTTAAGGGCCATTATTACAACTTCCCGTTAAAGTTGGCGTTAGTTAAAGGTACCTTTAGCTAAAGTGAATGGCAAAGTTAACTTTAACTTATTTTGGTTATTACAACTTACAGATAAAATAAAATTAACTCTTTCAAAAATATGGCAATGCCAGAGCAAAGTCGATAAAACTGTTCAATTAAAGAAGTTTTATTTTAACGCAGTGGCAACATTTTGTTTAAATTTAAAATTGCCATATCGAAAATAGTATATGATAAGGACAAGTTCAAATATAAAATTAACTTTAAAAGTTACTGGTAGGGTGATCTTCCCTTTAGCTTAACGCTCACTTCTTATTGGGTACTCGTAATAATGAAAAACAATTTATCTCTCCGTTAAAATCCTCCCTTATAGTTAACGGCAAGTTGTAATAATGGCCCTAAGAGTGTTTAATGTGATAAAAAAAAAACTTTATCGTATAAATAAAATTTAAACTTTTCCTTTAAATTGGCAAAAAAAAATTTTGTTTCTTCTCCAGTTTTTCATTCTCTGTCGCTCTCTCTTTCTCTTTGCAAAAATTATTGATTAAATTTTATTTTATTTTGCTATGACAACCTGCTGTACACCGGTACACATCCATATGTACACACAATAACAATATACCTATACAAGCGTATTAAATGATTTCCTGTTTGTTTGTATTTCTCTTCTTCTTCTTCTTGTTTTTTATTTTCATTCTTTTTTTTAAATTCCATTAATTTTATTTTCTTCATTTTCTTTTTCGTTTACAGTAATTTGTGTGAAGCATGCAAATATGTTTACATTCATTTGTTTATGTGTGTGAGTTTGTGCTTGTTTAAGTTTATAAATACGTGTGTATGTGTGTGACATCATTACACACACAGAAAGAGAGAGAGTATACACACATACACGCACACATTTTAAATAAAGCAAATATTTATAAATGCGTACGAGACAATTTCCATTTTATAATTTCCACTGTATTTATTGCATCAATTTCTCTTTCTCTCCCTCTCTCTCCCTTTCTCTCTCTGTTTCTGTGTTTGAAGAACAATCAAACCTGCGGGTTGAAATACTCATTCTCACACACAATTTGAGGCGGTTTAAACTCAAATAAGTCTCAATTGTTGGTTGGTTGGTTTATTGTTTCTTTATTTTTCTTTCTCTTTAATTTAAATTCTTCTTTCTTCTTTTTTTTTGTCAAAGTATAGGTGAATATACGTACGTTGTATGTGTTGTTAAAAAGTGTAAGAGAGCATAAGTGTGAATGTGTTAATGTAATACTCTTATCAATAATCAAATAAAAGAAAAGAAAGGAAGAGAAAGAAATATCAACAATGAGACTGGCACCTACATACATACATAAACACACACACACACACATATATTCTCGTTGCATTTTTTTATAAAGACTTTAAAGCACCGTAAGAGACATGGAATTTCTCTACAACACTTGGTCATAAATTTTCTGATACAGTCAGCGTGTGTGTCGTTTGAGAGAAATAAGGTCCCTCGAAACTAAATAAAACTTCATGATATTAAGGATATGTTGACCAAAAACTTAATCCATTAACATACATAATTGGTCATTACAAACCTTTAGTCAGGATTATTCACCTAGTTTCTCACACTACTTATGTTGCGTGTGTTAATTTTATAAATAAGCGGGACTCAAAAATGACAAACTTAAGATTACGTCTTGCGCATGATTTCCCATTAGATAACTTTGTTGGGCTATTTTAAAGGTTTCCAAGCCTTTTTCATAAGTTCAAATTAACATTTCTTGTGAAAAATGTCTGCACTACGTGAGAGTAGTTGGCAGCCCTGCAATATAACTTACATTATCATTAGCCAATAGGAACACAATTTGCGTGACGTCATTGATTCAACATGCGCAGAAAATTTTAGTTTTGTGTGCGTGATGGCGTAATCTTTAGTTTATCATTCTTGAGCGGAACCTACAGTTTAAAGTCGACTCCGAACGTCAGATTTTTTTGAGAAACTTTTCATGGTAGAGTTTTTGCCAGAAATCTACTGAGAGAAAATGGCCGAAGAAATACTTCGTGTATTTTGTTTTGATGTCTATCCTGGGTCTCGAACCCTGGCTTTACACTACCTACTAGACTACGGCGACCATCCATTTTTCGGTCAAGTAAAGGACTAAGAAAGCCATGATTATATTGAAATTTTTCTGTAATTTTCAACCTTAGAATCTGCTACTCTAAATAGAATACAAACCTTTTTAAATGATTGATTTGTGATTGGTCGCAGTAGTCTAGTTTCAGGCAGTTTTTCACACATTTCAAGTGGTGTATCGGTGATCACATGATGAATATTGGCTTTAACGTTTGGAAACTGCACGATATTGAGGCTAACTGACATTGGAGACATTTATTGCAACGAACTGAGAGTTTTGCTAGCCAAAAAAACTCCTTTACTTTCCTAGAATCATTTTTCAAAAAATCATTGCAATTCACACTGTTTCCCAATACAATTCGGTACCTGGCTTATTAAAACAATCACTTCTAGGTTTTCAAAACTTCATATGTGGCAATTTGGCTTATTGACATAATGATTGAATAAAAAATTACATGCATACGCCTAGTTCAGAAGTAGCAGCAGCTAGTCCCAAGGGCATTTGTTTTAGGATTCCATCTATTCAGGATTGTCAGTCTGTTGTCAGCGTGATGTTTTCTGTTTAAGAAATTGCTTTATATCGGTAGACAGTTATACATATACATACATACATAATTGGTCATTACAACCCTTCAGTCAGGACTATAAGCTAGCTTCTCATACCACTTACGTTGTGTGCGTCAAATTAATACATGAGTGGTTGGAACTACAGTTTAAACTCCTAACGACAGATTTTTTGGGAAAGTCAGAGAATTTTTGTCTGAAAACTGCTGAGTGGTTTTAAACCGCCGTGGCCTCAGATCTAAAATGGCAACACAACAAAATACAACTCTTTAGTTAGGATTACGACCTAGCCTTCTGATATCACTTATGTTGTGTGCGTTCATTTTATACAAGAGTAGTGTCGGCTACAGGTTAAAGTCGACTCTGAACGACAAAATTTCTGAGAAATTTCAGCTTTTTTCTTATGACAAAAGTAACAATGGCAATCCTGACTAATACCCAGTTATGTAAATAAGCAATGCCAATACGATAATATTGCTTATTCTTAGGCAAAAATGCTAGCCTAAGAACAGTTTTAAATCATTCCAATCAGTTGATTACGCTACATAAACTAAAGTCGTTTGACTGAAATTCTTGAATAAAATATTTTTTTTTAGACATGAAAGCAAAGGACACCATGTAAAATGTTCCACGTTGTTGAAGGCCAAAGGCCAACAACTAGGAGCAGTACTTTGTTCAAAACTTCATGCTCAGCAGCAATATTCTCTGCAGTAGGCACATCTTGTCAATTGATTTGAATCGAGAGGAGAAAAATTAAAGTGAAAACGAATATTTTTACCATAAAATAGATCGATAGCGCTACGAACGAATCTATTTTTTTGAAAGTAAACATCCAGTATTTAAAAACATTATGACGAGTTCTACAATTTAAAGCCGATTTAGAATGACAGATTTTTGCGAAACTTTTTCGTGGTAAATTTTATTTTCTTTAAGAGTTTTTGCAAGAAATCTGCTGAAAGCAAGCCGCGGAACAAATACTTTTTCATCTTGCGTTTAGATCTGGGGTTTGTAGCGAGGACTCGTGGCTAATAAGTCAACACAGTGTCTAAATAAGGCGCCTCATTACTAAACACAAATATCAATGCAATTTGATACTGTACAGTGTACAGACTAGGGATGCCAATCGGGAAATTCCGAATCCCGAAATCCGAATCCCGGGATTTTTAAAAACTTGTCCCGGGATTTTTCGGGATTTTCGGGATTGTGAATTCATATATATTTTGACCCTTCAAAAGGTCCTGAATAAAATCTTATAGCCCACGACTTCGGTTAACACCATCTAAGATGAAGAAAACTATACTTCCATTGCTAAAAAGTTATTTAATGCGAGCGAAGCTATTTTGAAGCTATTTTACCAACAAATGTTGATTGGGAGAAGTGTTTTACAATGGCAGCGTATGTTGTCAACAAAATTCGTTCAAGATTATCAGATCAGATGTTTGATGCTTTAATTTTTTTATTGGAATCCAAATAATTTTCTTGAAACTAATGCATTTGTTGTTTTTATATTTTATTTTTAATGGCATATAATTCTGATATCCATTATTTGCAATACAAATGATTTTTTTAACAAAATATATTTTTTTTATTAAGAGAAAATTGCAATTTTTCCCGTGATCTTTTGCGGGATTTTTTGGATCCCAAATACAAATTATTACAACATCCCGAATACCGGGATTTTTAAAAATCGATCCCGTTTGGGATCCTTAGTACAGGCCAAGGTTATCAATGTCAAAAGTTCGAGGTAAGTAGTTTGGTAGGTTGGAAAAAAAAGGAGATCAGCAAAGGACTCAGAACTATCTAAATCATCAAGTTGGCTTCCTGTAGGCTCACCACAAAGCACTCATTGTAAACGATATCGGCAATTTTTATAAACTTTTTTAACTTCTTTTAATCCACTCCTCTAAGGCAATTTAATTAGAATATAATTTTCATATTGAGTGCCCTGGTAGTCTAGAGGGTAGTGTACTAGACTATTAGCGTGAGGGTCCTGGGTTTGTGACACTACACCCAGCACATGGTGTTAAGTTAATCAGCTCGCATATAAATTAGAATATAATTTGTAATAGTATTGTAATTAATAAATTAATAATTTTAATATTAAATTCTCTTTCAATTCTGAAATAAAATTCTCCTCCACCCTTTATTCTCTGGCCAATATCGAAAAAACATGATTCCCGATTAATTATTGATTTTGAAATATTCAATTTATGCTGATACATACTCTTTTTATTTATGATGATGTAACAATGTTTTTTTTTGTATTCTTTTTTCTCTTGTCCAAATCAGGAATGGAACGATATGAACTTGCGTTGGAATACATCAGACTATGGTGGCATAAAAGATTTACGCATACCGCCACATCGGATATGGAAACCGGATGTGTTGATGTACAATAGTGCTGATGAGGGTTTCGATGGTACATATCAAACGAATGTGGTAGTGCGCAATAATGGCTCCTGTCTCTATGTGCCACCGGGCATATTTAAGTCAACATGTAAAATTGACATCACATGGTTTCCGTTTGATGATCAACGTTGCGAAATGAAATTTGGCAGCTGGACATATGATGGATTTCAGGTTTGGCTAAATACACTTAAAGCACTTGAGCAAAAGCAAAAAAAAAAATAAATAAAAAAGAAAAATGAATGAAATCAAGTGCTTAAGAAATGAACGAAACTAGAGAAGAAAAAAAAGGAAATCATTTTTTTATTTAAAATTTTTTTATAATTTTTTTTAATTAAAAAAAAATTTTTTTTGATTTATTTTCCAATTTGTGAAAAAAAAAGAAAAAAATTCTTGTAAATATTTTCTTTAAGTGTGTTTTTATTTTTTTCATTTATTTTTAAAACATTAAAAAAAATAAAATTAAAAAAAAAAACAATTTTTTTTCGAACTCATCATCATCAATGTTTCGACAGCTGGATTTACAATTACAAGATGAAACTGGCGGTGATATCAGCAGTTACGTGCTCAACGGCGAGTGGGAACTACTGGGTGAGTAGTTGACCAAAAACTTAACAAAAAAAAAAACATTCAAAAACATAAAAAATGCAAAAACTTCAGACCAATACACTGCAAAAACCATAATGAATCATCATAATATTCTGTGTGGCACCCTATCAGTGATTGGTTTAAGACCACTTTCAGTATAACCCCCACTGTAGTTTTAATTGTCTTTTTGTTGTAAATGTCTGAACAAAAACAAACCAAAAACATCTATACAAGTTGTTGTACAACAATATAAATATTTTATAAATGATTGTTATTGTAATTATTGTTGTAATCGTATATGTTGTAAATGTTGATGTTACTGCTGTTGTTTAAATGTTGATGTTGCTTTTCAAAGACTACAATTATTAATGTTTTCCAAAAAAAAAACATAAAAAACAAAAACAAAAATAAAAACAAAATTAAAAAAATAAAACTGCAAATTAAACAAATAAAAACTAAAAGAAAATATAAAAAAAATTACAAAAAAAAAACTCCATTAAACTCAAACGAAACTCTACTATAACTCCAGAAACTTAAAAAAATATTTGGCATATTCGATACATAACCATACCCTACACAATATGTTTGAAGCAAACTAATTAGCCATTGTTTTGAGGCAAGAATGATAAACTAAAGATTACACCTTGCGCATGATTTCCCGTTAGATGACGTAGTTAGGTTATTTTAAAGGTTTCCAAGTCTTTTTCATATGTGAAAATTAATCATTTTTTCTGAAAAATGTGTGCACTACGTGAAAGTAGTTGGCAGCCCTGCAAGTATAACTTACATTATCATTAGCCAATAGAAACACAATTTGCGTGACG
Organism: Sarcophaga peregrina; assembly: GCA_014635995.1. Classification (NCBI taxonomy): domain Eukaryota; kingdom Metazoa; phylum Arthropoda; class Insecta; order Diptera; family Sarcophagidae; genus Sarcophaga; species Sarcophaga peregrina. The sequence continues at coordinate 84,085,484 of CM025791.1, forward strand.
TCATTGACTCAACATCATTCTTGGTTTCAGGACTTTTTCATTTCATTCTTTATGTCAGCTTTGAATCATGTTAACCCGAACGAGTATGAATGCAAATACGTACATCCATCCCACTTCCATGGTTGGAAAGAGCACCCCTCTGGACTACCATTTGCATATAGTATGTAGGGTGTGCTATTTTTTATACGTTCCACTGAATTTCTAGAGAATTTTCATATAATTTTAGGCCAAGGCTCAACTCTTAAAATTAGTACGGCTATCCCACTATCACAGTTGGAAAGAGCACCCTCAGGACTACCATTTCCATACATGTGCAGAAGTTCTTTAGAGAAAATTTATAATTGAAACCCAAGAATGATAAACTAAAGATTACGCCTAGCGCATGATTTCCCATTAGATGACGTAGTTGGGCTATTTTAAAGGTTTCCAAGTCTTTTTCATCCGTGAAAATTAACATTTCTTCTGAAAAATGTGTGCACTACATGAAAGTAGTTGGCAGCCCTGCAATATAACTTACATTATCATTAGCCAATAGGAACACAATTTGCGTGACGTCATTGATTCAACATGCGCAGAAAATTTTAATTTTGTGTGCGTGATGGCGTAATCTTTAGTTTATCATTCTTGATTGGAACCTACTAACTAATGACTCATCTATTGTCTGCAGGTCTGTGACTTTTGAATGGAAAACCATATTTTTGATTTTGCCGATTGCATACACCAGTGATATCTGCTCTCTCATACAGAGGCCGCTTTTACCAAGAGATTAACTGCCTTTTGAAAGAACAGATTCCTTCCTTTACTTCCTAATTCTTACGTTATGTCATTGACCATGTGGCCAAAGCTATAAGCATTTCCCATGAGTGTACAGTAAACCAATAAAACTACAATGAATGTCTTAGAGTTGGAATCGTACAATTTTTATCTAACATTGGTTAGATTGTGCTATTAAACTACCTACACGCATCCGCAGTTGCCTATGCTGTCCTAATGCTATATGTGACTTCGTCTATTCCCAACTTGTAGTTTTTCTAATGCTTGCACTTTCTCTGTCATATTGTTAAGAGACATTGCGTAATCAAAAAACTTCGTCGGGGACCTTAGTTTATCGACTAACGTTTGCCTAAGCTGCTAACTCTTCAATATAATTACAGTAGCCACTAATGCCGACACTATCCGCCTAGAAGATGTAAAAATGACTCTCCGGCTATTATTTGCGACTTCAAAATATTGTCTCCACCAGAGATCAACAATTAGTATTCAAAACAATGAGTAGATTCGAGTCATACTTATAATTTCAGATACTTATACGCATTTATACTTATTTTATTATTACACTCATACTACTCATATTCAAAGTTTGAAGTCCTCATAGTAATTATACTTAACAATACGCATGATGTTGTTGATTTCGACTCTCCATGACTCAATATATGCACGAAGCACAAAATAAATATGATTCGAGTACGAACACCACAATACTCTATAAAAGGTTGTGTGTTTGTTTTCTTTCATCTTTTTTTTAATGCAACAACAACTCGAATCATTTATGAGTATTATAAGTATTTTTTTTTAATTTATGAATCCGATTTTGGAGGCGTATGAATCAAACATATTTCGAATGTCATGAGTTTGATGTCAACGTTGTACTCATATTCATTGCAACCTGCACCAAAAATCAATGTTGTAGAGAGTACGTATGAATCAGAGCGGTTGAATTTCAATACATACTGTTAACTCACGGTACTCAAAATTTCATGAGTACTTATGAGTAACGAAAAAATGATTCATTGCTGATCTCTGGTCTTCACCCAAACATGGGTCATTCATCCTTGAGCCACTCGTTATAGAATAGTTATCCAGCACATCCTGGATAAGTAATAATGGGGTCTGGAAAGTTCCGAATACTGGACTAATCCTCAAGTGACCACTACTCGTTTTTTTAACAAGAAAAATCGAGCAGTTGACGACGGTGCTATTCTTGGTATCCATCGTATCAAATTAATGTATTTACCACCAAAGCAGGAACACGTAAAATAAGTCCTTTCAAAGTTGTATAGATTCTGCTCGACATTTTTCTTTCTCAATATTTTATTTCAAGTGTAAGGAGCAATGGTAGCCTTTTTCATCCACGACAGTTTCTTATCCAGATATGTCCAAGAAAATGCTTCTCATTACAGAATCCAAGATCTCCTTCCCACGGCATGAATGGGCGAGACGATGAAGAACAGTACCAACGGGATTTCATCTCTCTACAGAGCGAGTCATATTCAGTCTATTTGATCAGACTATTTGGAGCGACCACTAAGATTCCAAAAAAGGATTTTGGCTGATGAACTCATCTTCTTTGATGCTGTTTCTTCATTAAGAAAACTTTTGCATTGATTGTTGTTTGGTCTCTGGTGAGTAGTTATGGATTCATATTTTATTCACGTTTCACAAAATGAGGCAAAACCTCGTCCATATAATGCCTAAATAATGCCAGATACTCTCATGAAGTTGTTATACGACTGAGTAGGATTGAGTGACTTTGCACTCTCAAATTACGATCTTGCAACAGCTTATCGTTTTATGAATGTGTGTCGCACAGTTCAGAGATAACTTTCTTCTTTCTTAATTGGTCATCATAATCCCTTAGTCAGGATTAAAACCTATGTTCTCACATCACCCAAATTCTGTTTCAATTTAATTCATTAGTGGCTGGACCTACAGGTTAATTTCGTCTTCGAACGACAAGTTTTAAGAAACTTTTCATGGGAATTTTGTTTTATTCTCAAAAATCTTTGCCAGAAATTTGATGAGAGGAAGTCAGTGAAGATATAACTTTTCATATTTTCGTTTAACATCGGACCTGGTATTTAAACCAAGGTCTCACATCTAATAAAGCATTACAGTGGTTATTAGACTATGGCAACTTCTGTGGCATTGGTGCAAATCAAAACCTGTTGCTCTTCCGCTATGCAATATTGACTGTGATTTTTCCTCATGGTGATGAAAAACTGTTCTCACTGCTATCTCGAATATTTTACTTGGGGTGCGTTCCTCCTTTTTACGTACATACAAGCGTTTTTCGATTTACTGTCATAGGGTCGCGATTTAAGTTTCTGTCCAGTAAGTAAGGGAATTAATCATGTGCTTATGAATACCTGTGTAAATGAAAATAGGGCCACCAATAATGAGATCAATACGAGGATGATTTGTCTCAGGCCATGAATATCGTATTGGCAGGAAAGAGGCAACTTTTCTGCTTCAAAATCACTAGATGAGGCGCATTTGTCCAGGTCTTCTTAGAAAAATTGTAATTTTATCTTTGAATAGAAGAATTTCCGAAGAGACTAGAGGCTTTGTCGTGAGTTTAAGTTCTGTTTGAGTTCAAGATGCCTTCTTTTTTTAGATTGCCTTTCGTACTTCCTACTACTAGTCTTTCATGACATTTTTTTAACAGCAACGAATTTCGAATCATATTTCTCATTAAGGTTCATAAGATCCTTGTATATGTGTAGAGTTTGCGTATCAACATTGTGTAGGGTACAGGCATAAAAAAAACTACAAATAAAAAAATATTTTTGGAACAAAAGTTTCGAAAACAACTAAAAAAAAACAATTCAAAAAATATGCACCAAAAATCTCAACAAATGAATGATAAAATCTGAAACAATTTGAGCCAGTTTAGAAGGGATTTAAAAAAAAAATAAAAATAAAATCGAATAGAAATCATAAAATCTATTGCATATCATAACAAATCGGATTTATTTAAATCTCATGCAACAATATTTGTAATTCTGATGAGCTGCCATAGAAAAACATATAAATTCTCCTTCAAATGTATTGCAATAATAAAGTGTATACAGAGGTGGGGACTAAGGTTCACATAAGGTTCATAATTCCAAAGGAAAAAATTTTTGAAAATTTTTTAAAAATTTGAAAGAAAAAATTTTTGAAAATTTTTTAAAAAATTTAAAAAGTTTTTGAATTTCCATTTCTCTTCAATAATTTAACACAAGATTATTTCTTTTTGTGTTAATTAAAATTAAAATAAAAAAAAATGAAAAACAAGAACGAGAAGGAAAAAAAATTGCAATTTAAACTTTTTCTTTACCTGTGCAATCGGGTAGAACATGCACTAAATGTTTTCTGTGCAGCAAAGTTGTCTCATAAAACTGCATACAAAAATTAAATAAAAACTTTTCTTATTTCATAAAAGTTTTTTTTTTTTTTTTCTTAAACCATTAGGAATTTTATATTTTTGCTAAATAAAATGCTTTACACATGACTAAGTAAAGGCCAGGCATTACATTGAAAAAATTCAAAAAAAAAAAAAATTCAAAAAAATTAAGAGATTAAAAGAAAACATGCAACACAGTATTTAAGCTTAAATAAAAATTAAATTAAAACAATTATTTATAAAAAAAAAGAAAGGAAAACCTTCATGACAAGAAATAATATTTTCTTTAATTTAAAAAAAAAAAAAATAAAGAAAAATTTTTAATTTAAATTAACAATTAAATTTCCAAAAGAAGCTAAAGGCAATAAGTATTACATGAGATTATTAATCTTCAGTAAATTATGACAATAGATAATATTTTGAAAAAAAGATAGCATGCTATTCATAAGTATAGATTTAAGATTCTTATTCCATTTGAAAAAAGCAAGCGACATCTTAAGTAGTAGAAAAATTTTTAATATAATATTTTCTTTTTGAACCATAAGGCCTTATTAAATATATATCGTAAATAATATAGCATGCGATATTTTTAAAATAAACCATATTATTACTTATTAGGTATCCCTATAATGTCTCCCTTAAACCCTGTTCAACTTAGCATACAGAGAGTATCTACATATTCTGCCAAGTCTTCTTTCAAGTCCGGTTACTAGCAGTCTCAGATTATTGTTAGGTAGTTTTCTTTCCGCTTATTATAATCTCCATTATAAAATTTTGATTGCTCCAAACCTTCCTTCCAAGCATCTACTTCAAAGAGTCTTTATCCTTATCAGCAGACGTTGGCACAAGAGAGCAAGATAAAAATGTGAGTGTATTTCTGAGAGGCATATGTATAACCCAGAGGAAAATTGCTAGTAATATTTTCAAGTGTAACCTAATAGTGTGCCAAACCCCCTAAAGACAGCATATTTAACTTGACAAATATTCTTCCAAAATTGGAGATCACTTCTCATTATTATTAGAGAATCTTATTATTGTAATTTTTCTTTGGGTGTATAATTGATATACAAAAATATTTTAAAAAGACGAGACGAGAACCTGCTTCATAGAAAGCTGACAAGCAACTAAATGCATTTTTACACTCTTTTTAATGAACATTGTTGATATTCGTGCTCTATGTTTGTAAAAAGCCGAAGATGATCTTCCCCTGAGGAACATTGATGTATCAGCCATATATAGGCTTTCCTATTTGCAAACTCTTCTCATTGCGCATAACATTATGCATACATAATTGGCCATTACAACCCTTCCTCCTATTACAGCCTAGCTTCTCACACCATCATTTGGTAATAAAAATTTAAACGTGATGGGCGGAACAACAGTTTTTTTTTACAAAACCAGCACTCAGGGGATGGCCCCTACTCATGCAGTGCATTGTGCAAGTTTTTAGGAAAAGTGGTTGCTGCTAGATGATTATAAAATGGCCAGTACTATACCTTTACCCATTTAGACATTCTACAGCAATCGTCACCAAGAAGCCCGCAGTTTTTCACACTACTTATGTTGTGTGCGTTAATTTTATACATGAGTGGCGGAAACTATAGTTTGACGTCTATTTCGAACGACAGATCTTTGGGAAACTTTTTCATAGCAGGTTTTTTTATTTACTCTCAGGGTTATTTCCAGAAATTTGCTGAGGGGAATTTGCCGACTAAATATTTTTTTTTTTCATATTTCGTTTAGATGCTTGACCTGGGATACGTACCCGGGGTTTGCGACTAATAAGCCAACACAGTATCTGCTAGACTTCGGAGATTTGTAGATAATTTATGACATGGAATGGAACTCAGCAAATGGTAACCTTACTTCCCCCTTCCTCGCTAATACAGATACCTCAGATAGTTGCATACTATATTCAGTAGAACCTCATAATTTCCTAGTGGCTTCACCGTTTTGTTCTATCTTTTATACTCCCTATTTTAATGCAATTGACCACATCTTTCGATAGCACAGACTTCCGCTTAGAAAATATCCGCAAGTTTCCTCATTGACTTGGAATATTTCATTCTGCTGCCCGGTTCCGTTCTTGATATTTTTGTGAAGCATAAAATAATCCCAGTTTTCAAAGACAATGTAGTTTCCAGATTATTGCATTCAATTTTGTTACTAAGTTTCGTTGTCAAGACTCATTAATCCATCAATTCCTTAGGTGACTTTCATTTTAGAATTCTTACTCAGCACACTCTGAACATACTCTCCAAAAGTCTTTATCTTCACAAACATGTATAACGGACTTAAGCCCGATAAAGCTTCCAGCTTTGCTGTGGAACAGTTCCTTATTGACTATGTTATACCAACACACATGCTATTGTCTGTATCTTATCAAGTTCTATTTGCTTTACCTGCTCAAAAAATTGACCCACAGACCGTAACTGATTTAACCATCATGGTACACATTCAGTGTATAATTCTTTCACGGTTAAAGAGAGTGTTTTACTTCAAAAGCAGAATGTTGAAACCTTTTTTACGGAATTCTTAAATCAAGTAGGCTCTCTAGGAAAGTATATGATCCCATGTAATAAACTCGGTTGCATCTAGTCTTCAGGCCAGAACTTAACTGAATGAATCACGAATTTTGATAATAAAGTTCAATAGTTTGCCAAGCAATATTCATTTCTTCATGTACGCTTGGAGAAATGGTCCATCTTACAGAGCAGTTGTTAGTTGCAAAAAATGTTGAAATATTATTAACGTAAAAAATATGTCATGCTATAATTTCATTGTTAGAAAAATCTCTCATGCTAGAATTGTTCAATTCGTTCCTCTATTTCTGGTGAGAAGACAAATTTTCCGTAAAAAAAGTCGAAATTTTGCTAAAGTCAAAAATATCTCATGCTATATTTTTATTGTCCGAAAAATCTCTCATGCAATAGCTGTTGAATTTTTTGCTCTATTCCTGGTGAAAAAGCCAATTTTACGTTAAAAAAAGTCGAAATTATGCTGAAGTGAAAAATATCGCATGCTATATTTTTATTGTTAGAAAAATCTCTCATGCTAAAAAATTTAAAATTTCTTTAAAATATACTTTTGAAAGCATATTTTTAAGAATACAAGTTTTATTACTATTTGATGCTTATCAGTTGTGTGTGGGTGTGTGTTTAAACCAAATATTCCTTTAGATTTATATAGTCTACCTCATATCCATATTTATTACCTCAACATTCAACTGAAACTCCAAGGTTTTATTTAAGATTGAAATGAAAACTTTTAGCCACATTTATCTTTATCATTTGTGGCATGGCCAATACATTTTTTTTTCCTTTTTCCTATGAATTCTTTACAAAATTGAAGTTGTGGCCACCGGGTGAAATAAAATTTCACACTATTTGTAGAGGTTATGTTGTAAATGTTGTATGTTGTATGTTTTTTGTTTTGTTGGATATTTTAAGGATGATATTTTATTTTGCGGCATATTTAACTGGGATGCTGTGTAAGTGTAAGGAAAGGTTAACCACAACGATTTATGGTGGCCAATATTCAATTGAGTTGAAGTTTGTTTTTCTTTTTTCCTTTTTTGAGGCGAGGTTTTTGGAAATTTTTATAAGAAGAATTATAAAGGGAGTGAAGAAGGCTTTTAAGTTTAGAAAAATTTATATTTATTAAGCGATTTGTAAGACGAGCAGGGTTTTAATGGCTAAATTGTTTCAGATTTTATTGTCCACATCAACATTTCTTTCATTTTCATTAAACTTTCTGTCTCTTCTATATCATAACTGCCATTAAATCAAACGTATAAATACGAAATATTTGATAAATTAATAAAATTTGAAAAATCTCAATTCAAATTAAAACTATTCGAACGTTAAACTTAAAAATTATTCTCTTCAAAAAGACTTTATTCATGCCATTCACTATTTCTCTTCAATTAAATTCTGAAAAAAAAATCAAATTTCTTTTAAATCTTTTTCAATTGGAAAGCCAAGAAATTTATTCTTAAAATATTTCAATAAAAACTAATTACACCCATGATATAAACAATAAAATCCCACGTATAAATTAAATTAAATTAAAAAAAAAACAAACGAAAATCTACACAAACTTTGCTTATCCAGTGTTCTCACCCTCCTACACCCAGTATATTTAAATACCAAATAAAATATTTAAAAAAGAAAACACTTTACAAAATGTACGCAATACATAAAATGCAAATAAAACTCACTGCATACCATTGGGCGCTTTAACTTTACAAGACCGAAATATCCGCCTTAAATGTTTCACTATGTAAAATAACAATGAAAAACACAAAAAAAAAAACGAAACGAAACGAAATGAAAAACGATTTGCGAACAACAAAATAAACCAGTTGGAGAGAAATTCTATTTTTTCTCAATATTTCCAAAAAAAATAAAAGAAAAAATTTAATTTCTCTCTGTAGAACCCATAAAAATTATTTAAAAAAAAATAAAAAAATTGAAAAAAAAGGTAAGATTTTCTTTAAAATAGAATTCCTTTTTAACAACAACAAACAATTGGAAAACATTTAACAAAAACCAAAGGCGAAAAAGCAATAAAACACAACAACAAATTCCATGAGATAAAAAAAAAAAAAAAAACAAAATAAAATACAAAAACAATATACACTGAAAATAAAAACTCAACAATTTTATTAATCAAGTACGAGTATGTCACCTTATAACAGTAGTTTTAAGTTCAAAGGGTCAGTTTCAATACAAACAAAATATCCTGAAAGTTTCTTGTACAAAAAAAATTTCGCAATTTGATAAAGGAAATGATGTCAACAAATTATTGCACTTTGAAGTAGTACTTCCAGAAGGCTGTGAAGACAGTCATGGTCATTATTAACGAACCAAATTTTTCATCTCTTATTCATACAAATCCAGCAGGGTCAGTCAGAGTACTACACGTATCTTAATTCTTTCAACGAATCTCTCTAATTGGCAGAACTTGAATGCCTATGCGCCCTTGTAATCAAGTCGGAGCATCGTTACGGCCTTGTTCAGTTAATCAGATGTTTAATTTCCCTGTGTCCTTGAACCTACATAAGAATTGCCTTTGAATGATAAAAAGTTTCTTCGGAGTTTTTCAATGAACACCATCAGTTGGTGTATCAGTATCGCCATGGTCCCATTGTGGTCTTATCAAGAATGATAAACTAAAAATTACGCCTTGCACATGATTCCCGTTAGATGACGTAGTTGGGCTATTTTAAAGCGTTCCAAGTCTTTTTCATGTGTGAAAATTAACATTTCTTCTGACAAATGTAGTGCACTACGTGAAGGTAGTTGATTGACAGCCCTGCAATATAACTTCCATATCATTAGCCAATAGGTAAATCAATTCCGCGTGACGTCATTGATCCAAATGACGCAGAAAGTTTTAATTTTGTGTGTCACGTGAGTGGCGTAATCTTTAGTTTACTCAGTCTTTTGGTCTACTCAATGGGTTGGAAACAAATGTCTACCTACGCCGTACGGACAAATAATGCAGCCTTATGCCAGGCTACCATAGAGTTCATTCATTCTACGTGAGTACCAATTCTAAGCAATATATTTGGACATGATTTCTCTGTTGGTTAGGAGAACGAGACTGTCTACTAAACTCCTTTTGGACCAATGGTTAAAAGTGTACGGCCAGTAGGGAAGGTAATGTTATTAAGGGACTTAATCGCCGCCTGGCAGAGCTAGTGAATTCAATGCTTTTCTGCCACTTACAAAATGGCCATGACCTACATCTGGAAACACTACAAATATATCCCAAAGCCTGCATTCCCTCCAGGGATTAAAGAGGCGCTTTAAAGGCGTGAGCTTTCAAGATTTCAAATATTTCCTTCCGGAATCTAAAACAAACCGCCATCATTCATGTTCATCTGCCATCGAACTATTTATAAACTTCGAAATGGTCACTCTCCTAAAAACATACGTAGACCTGTGTCCAATGCTCAATTCAATCTTTTAACTTCGTTCCAAATCTTTGCCCAAAATTGAGGATTTTACCTTTGTTTGGTTAGCAACCTCCCTGGTGCATATCTTAACAGCCTAATTTCTAACTATTTTAACTAGAGCCGCCACAGCTCTGGATCTATGTAGAAAATTCGATCATCAGCAGACTCCAGTATAGCTTTTGGGAAACGTTCCCATTGCCTATATTTTTAGGCGGAATTTTGTTAAGAGCTTCCCATACTTAAATTTAAATAAAATAAAGTGTGTGTGTGTGTACCTAGCTCATCCAAAATACGCAATTTCCCATGACATAGACTCATCAGTCACGGTAAATTTGATCGATGGGATGAATTACATTGACTTTAAGGACCGCTGTGGTTGAGGTTTAGTCACCAAACATCTGCGACTTTAGAAAACCCCACAAGAGAAAGTCATACGGCAAATCACACGGTCTTTGTGACCAGTTGATATCACCTTCAGATGAGGAAAACATGCCCTGGAATCATGATCTGTGTGCAGTTAAATTATGTTTTCGTTGGTGTCCATATTAGCCACTACAGGCCTAAAAATGTTGGTAATCATAGCCATTTAGTGCTTGCTGTTGACAGTGATGTCTTGCCAACGTCGTACTCCTAGAAATATGGTTCAATGACGCCTCTAGAAAATCCAAGCCAAACAGTGAATTTATCCCTTATGCTTTGGAAGCTTTTGGGTATGCTGAAGATTGGCTGGCATTCCACAATTTTCTTCATACAGATATCCATTCATCTAAAAAGCGGTTCCATCGCTGACTATGATTTTTCTATGAAAATTAGGAACAGTTATCTACCGCTCCAGAAACCATTCAGCGAACTCACATTATTGTCTATGGTCGGCCATGGTGATTTGACGAAATGATAATTAATTTTACAGACGTGCTTAAAATGCAAAATACTCCTTAGCAGACTCTTGATTACTTATTTACTTAAGTGGTCATTACAATCCTTTAGTCAGGACTACAACCAAACTTCTTAGACCACTTATGTATGTTGTGTGTGTTAAAGTAGGACCTGCAGTTTAAACTCGATTTTGAACTACAGATTTTTTGAGAAGCTTTTTCTGGGAAATTTTATTCACTCTCCGCGTATTTCCATAAAAAAAAAACATCTGCTGAGAGGATGTCACCGGAACCTTGGCCTCACGCCTAACAAGGCAATACGATACCTACTGGACTATAGCGACTACAGCTTATTATTGGTTTGCTTAAAGAAACATTACCAACTCGCACTGAATAGACCACAATTTTCGTCATCTTTCCTAATCAATTGTCTCTTGAAACCGTTATACTACACTTTATCTCTCTGATCATAGCAGAGTCAAGGGGAAAAATTTTCTTATTAACCTTAAGAGGATGCAACATACCGCCATCTTGGCAGAGTACTGTTCTACTGTACTAAAAATAGTAGTAAGATTTTGCTTGGCATACCTACAATGTCGATCTAGTATGGGGATGCAAGCAACTGAAAACTTTTTATAAAAAATAGTTCCAATGCCGAACAGCTCGTTCCATCACAAAATTTTAGAGGTTGCACGGTAAGATGGCAAATTCACCTCTATGGTCAGAAAGAAATTAGAGAAACAGAGAAAAAACTTAAAAAAAAAAATAAAAATAAACAATTGCCCCGAAAAAGTGCAATATTGCCCTGAAAAAGTGCAATCTTGCTTTAAAACTTTGACAAATTTTTTTTTATTAAATTGAGACAATTTTACAAGAAATATTTTGGATTACATCTAGAAAGTTATGATAATTTTTTTTAAAAATATAGTAGCCTCCCAAATTACTATATTTTTTAAGAAAATTAAAAATTTTCTGAACAACTGACCTGTTTTAAATTTAAATTGTGGTGCATGTGAAGACGAATGCTATTAGCATTGATATACAACAAATTGCTTTGTATGGTTTCTAATAAAAAAATGTATTTTTGTATGAGCACACTTTCAATAAGTCATTTTTGCATGATTTTTAAATTTGCACTTAATTTTTTGCACTTTATTTTTTGCACTTTTTTGAAGCAAGCGTAGTGTAGTTTTCAAACGAAATATTTTTGTTAAAGCCTTTAACTAATGAATAGCTTTGAAAACCTTTAAATTTTTTGTTTTTAAAACCAATTTTTCTGTTCCAACAAACTGTTACATAAAAATTTTTAATTTAAATAAAAATAATTAAAATAAGTTATAAATTAATTTAATTTAATCTCGAAGAAAAAGAGAAAAAAACACAAAATTGTGCAACCAAATTAAAGAAAGCCAAAGCAGCCGCTTGAGCTGCCTCGAAAGAAAAAACTCAAAACGACCGTCACAAAAAAAGCATGGAAGGAATGGAAAAACTTTTCATTTGCAAACATGTTTCGTAGTCAATTAACAAATTAAAGTTTAAAAAAAAAATACCATAAAAAGCAACGAAGAAATAGCAACAAAAACCAAAATATATTTAAAATACAAAAAAAAGGCAAAGAAAACTAAAAACGAGGGGGGGGCATAACAAATAAACAAATTTTTGGCAGGAAAATGCCAGAAAAAAACTGCTTCTGCATATACTCTGCTAAACAAAACTAAACAAATATTGCACAAACGGGGAAGAGAAACTGCAGCATAAAGACAATACGGCAAATAAAATTGAATTTCAAACAAAAACGCCGTAAAAGAAATAAAAAAAAACTTTTAAATAAAGGGAATATAAAGCATTGCTTTGCCCTCAAAAAAAAAAAAAAGTCAAATAAAACCTACTCTTTGTAAAAGGGTTCTGCATTTCTCGGTAGTATAATTATGTTCACATAAACCCATGAATTCAATGAAACGGGCAACGGTCTTAGTTTCCCCTCTCTTCACATGAATTTCAATCACTTTTTGCATACACTTCGTAAGGTAACTCTGCAACCTCTTAAGGAATGTGAAAATTCTGAGGAATTAAATACCAGATCAACGGCTGTCTTCAGAGGATTATAGCAGTCTCTCTCCGCTCGCTATTTTAGGAGGAATTGCAATCACCTTTTTGCATACACTTCGGACGGTAACTCCACGACTACTTGAAAAATGTTGAAATCCTGAGGAATACAAAATCAGGTCATTGGCTGTCTGTAGAGAGATTATAACAGAACAACACCCACTTTTTAAGGTGAAGTTCAATCGTTTTTGCTTACGCTTCGGAAAGTAACTCGACGACCAGTTACCCGAAGGTTAGATTTCAAGGGAGCAACTGAGGGTTATATTGGGGTATTAGTGTCACAGAAACAGTGTAACGCCATCAGTAACCAAATGGAATAAGATATTATTCCATTTGTGATTCATGGTTTACAAAGATGATGGGTTTTATGTGGGTGAAATTCAATGCGTCTACCAACGCCCCCAAATGTAAAGACTATTACGCTTGAGTATCAATTCGAAGCCATGTATTTGGACATGACTATCCCCCTTGGTTAGAAGTGGAGCCTATCTAAAACTCTTTCTTTAGACACGGCACCCGGTTGAAAACGCAACTCCACACCGAGTCCATTAACTAGACTCTTGTCGCGATTTGTGTCCAAAGCACAGCCACCACAATTTATGGTTTACGATGATTGATTTAACGTGGGTGCCTGTCAGCGTGAACCAAAACCCACGGTACTCTTCGCACAGGGCGAAATACAATGCGTCTACCAACGCCCCCAAATGTAACAGATTATTACACCTGAATACCAATTCGAAGCAATGTATTTAGACATGACTTCCCTTACCCTTGGCTAGGAGCGGAGGATATCTAAAACTCCTACCGATCTTTGGGTCACGGCACCTGGTTGAAAATGCAACTCCACACCGAGTCCATTAACTAGACTCTTTCCGCGATTAGGGTCCAAACCACAACCACCATAATTCATGGTTTACGATGATTGATTTAACGTGGGTGCCTGTCAGCGTGGACCTAATCCCACGGTGCTCATCGCATAGGTTAAAATACAATGCGTCTACCAACGCCCCCAAATGTAACACTTGAGCACCAATTCGAAGCCATGTATTTGGACATGACTATCCCCCTTGGTTAGGAGTGGAGCCTATCTAAAACTCTTTCCGATCTTTGGGTCAGGGAATTCGGTTGAAAATTCTACTCCACACCGAGCCTATTAACTAGACTCTTCCCGCGATTAAGGTCCAAACCACAGCCATCACGATTCATGGTTTAATAGCAGGTCAACAAAAGTCTGTTATCAGACGACAATAATACACGTACTTTTCGAAGAATTATAATCCAATAGACCTTAGGGCACACCAAACAACCACTTTTTCCAAATGGAAACGATTTTTCATAAAGCCAATGTAGTCTAGTAGGTAATGCGTTGGTTTATTAGACGTATAGCCCGGGTTCGTATCGCAGGTCATGCAACGAAATATGAAAAGAAATATTTCATGGACGATATCCCTTCAGTAGATTTCTGGCTAAAAATCTGAGAGCAAAAAATAAACCTGCCATGAAAAAGTTTCTCAAAAATCTATCGTTCAAAATCGCCGTATAAAACGAACGCGCACACAACATGAGGGATGTGAGAAGCTTGGCCGTAATCCTGACAGGGAGATTGTAATGGCCAATTACGTATGTATGTATGTATGTAAATGATTTATCAAAGGTTCTCCGAGCTCCATACAAAAAAATTTTGCTTCTTGCCGTAAGAAAAGCATTCAGAAAATCAGCATTAAAGACCTGTTGGTCTAGCACCCAGTCCAGAAATGTAGAAAAGAGAACGCCATTGAATCGATAAATTCGATTTATCCGCCTACACTTTCGGTAACAGAAATTCCTTTCAGATTCTTTTTGAGATCATTTGATGGAGGTCTGGATAGGGTTTGTCGACTGAGTTCAGTTTTTATCAAAAATATGGTAAGACTTT
The DNA here is from genome assembly GCA_014635995.1 of Sarcophaga peregrina. Taxonomy (NCBI): domain Eukaryota; kingdom Metazoa; phylum Arthropoda; class Insecta; order Diptera; family Sarcophagidae; genus Sarcophaga; species Sarcophaga peregrina. The sequence continues at coordinate 84,100,507 of CM025791.1, forward strand.
GCGTCTTCAACAAGTTGCCTAGTTAACATCTTCAGTTGGCTGTCCAGATTTACTGTCTACTCCAGACTGAGTTGTAGACAATCAACGAGGCAGCGAGAAAGGCCTATAAGTGAGTTAAGCCTGAGAATAGCTTGACTATCAATGTTGATAGTCAAACTGATTTGGATTCACTGAATCACTGAAGATCGGTTTCATCCTATCTCCGACTTGGGGAAAAGAAAGAAAACCAAAATGTGTGGACTTAATTGGTCGACTTTTGTATGTGTGTGTGTGCTAATTGGCCAGGTCCGGCACAGAGCTTACAATGTCCGATATAGGATATAGGTTTAACTGATTGCCCGCAGTTAAACTAGATATCATACATACATAATTGGTCATTACAACCCATCAGTCAGGATTACGACCTAGCTTCTCAGACCACCTATGTTGTGTGCGTTAATTTTATACATGATTAGCGGGACCTACAGTTTAAAGTCGACTCCGAACGACAGATTTTTGAGAAGCTTGTCATGGCAATTTTTTACTTTCAGAGTCTTTGCCAGAAATCTGCTGAGAGGAAGTCGCCGAAGAAATATTTTTCGTTTTTTGATGTCTGACCTGGGATTCGAACACGGGCCTTTCGTCTAATAAGCTAACACACTACCCACTAGACCACGGCGACTTCTGATACCTAGATATCATCGACATGGTTTATAAGGCGGGTCACTTTCTATGGTAACAGAGAGGTACGTGATGTAAAACCAGATTGTGCTGCAGTTTTGTTTAATGCTCCCAGTTAAGCTAGGTATCACCTATAGGCTTTACAGGCTGCCTCAATTTCTATAGCAGCAGAGAGCTACGCGTTATAAAACTAGAGTATAGTGGGAAAAGAAAGAGGCGAAGAGAAGGTTTTTCATATAGCTCTTCGTCTTGAATATAAGGACTAGCAAGGACTAAAGTAGTTCCTGCTGAGTAATTTGCGTTAGCGTAGTCTGTCTCCCGCACCGGGACGGGAATATATTAAGATCTAGATAGGTTTTTCATACAGCTCTTCGTCTTGAAGACAAGGACTAGCAAGGACAAGAGTAGTTCTTGCTAAGTAATTTGCGGTAACGTAGTCTGCTAAGTATTTCCTGCCTGTCAAGATCAGATGCAGAGGCGTAGATTCTAGTTTTTTAAACTGGGTTCCCTTAACGGCCCTTAGTGAATTAACCTTTGCTTCGACTTTTAATATTGAGAGATTCATTGCTGGTTTACTTTATGCATTCTTCGCCTCCTATTCATAAATAGCAAACCAGATAAAATGAATGATTTTCAAACCCAATTATGGATAACCCTATATATGTAATCAAAGTTATCGCAAAAAAGCCGTTTGTGTTTGTAAAAACTATGCAACACAGTTATTTTTAGGGCTGTTTTTATTATTCTTATTATGTGTGTGAGTGTATGTGTATTTAGCCCTTAAGTGTGCTTTGCTTTATTTTATTTACTGCCTGCCAACAACTAGAAAAACACTCACGCTTTATTAACAGTCAAAGTAAATACGAACTCGTACATACATGGCAGGGGTATCAGCTTAAATGAATAAAATTTCAATTTTAGTTTGTGTTTCTCTTCTATATTTTTTTCTATATTTTTTTTTTTTAAATAATTTTTTTTTTTTATACAAAAAACATTCCATTTTTTAGTATTTACTATGCCAGTTTAATTGTTACTTTCTTTGTTACAAAATAAAATTTTTTTCGACTTTCTTTCTTTTTATTATTCGATGTTTTTGTAATTTTTTTTAATAAATTAACGGATAAATTGCCAATTTTCGAATGAAAAAAAAAACGGAATTTAAATTAAGAAAAAATAAAATCACATCCATAGAGTGCTATGCTAATATAGTGGAATTAGCCTGTATTTACTCAAGGAGTAAAAATTTTAAACCATAAGGCTCAATACACCAGCGCAATATGTTATTTCAGAGATTAATATTATTAAGCAACTAGAGCTGGCAACTCTATTAATCTAGGATGTGCTAGGCTTGTTAGTCTAATGTGCTGCTTTTCTCCAAGTTCAAAATGCTATTCGAATATCTTGAAAAAAAAGGCCTAAGACAGCAGACACCAGTCGTGTAGTAAAAATACTGGCTGCTCTGAGTACAACTATATTCTACGCCTAAATCTGTTCTCATGCATCATATTAAAAACATCATTGCAAAATACAAGGTCTGTTTTAAGCGATTTCTCTCTTTTTAAATAAGCGACATTGCATCGAAATTTCATGCGAAATATAATAAACTTCCCCTAGGGACTTCTCTTGTTAAAGCACATTCGTAAGTTAAAAATTTCCACGACTCTGGGTTACCTTTTAGGTTATGTTGGCTTTGCGATCCCCTTGTAGTTCGTCGCTTATTTGCTTACACCTGAGACTGAAGAAAACCCCATAAAAAGAATTCTAACGGGGTCAAATCGCATTATTTCGGTGGCGAGTAGTATTATATCCACATCGAATATATGTGCCCTCAAATCGATCATGGAGAATATCCCATGTTTTATGAGCAATATGACAATGCAGCTAGAGTCTACGTTATTTAATTCGGGTCAAAAGACATTTCTAATCATTTAGCTATTGAACTTTGTACAATGGGTCAATTTCGACCTCCGGGTACTGTACTTGTCTGAACCGACAATTACTCGTCCTCTAACCAAGCTATAGAGCACGCCATTAATAGTGTTGGCGTGCCCATTATATTTCTTCAAAAAATGTGCACCGATTATATGGACCGATCCAAAATCCACAACAAACAGTAACTATTGCGAAAGTTTCATTTACATTCCTTGTAAATTGACATCGTCTCACGTATGCGAAAAAAAATTAAAAAATTTTGATATCTTCCTTTAAAGGAAAGTCTATTTCAGTGAGAGCGTTCTATATCAATCGAAATAAATGGTAGTCAAAAATCCAAAGTCTTAGCTTTCCAAATAGTTTTTGACCTGATATCCTAATATATTGTCCAGACATCGGCACAAACAGAACATGATTAAAATGTGGGTGTACTTGTAGGAGGCATGTGTATAACCCAGAGGAAAATTGTTAGTAATATTTTCAATAGTAACCTAAAAGTATGTTTATGCAGTGGAAAATGGAAAATTTAGAGCGCCAAATCCCTTAAGACTTCATGTTCAACTTGATAAATATTTTTCCAAAAATGGAAATCATTTCTCATTGTTATTCGTGCATTCTACTGTAATTTTTCTTTGGGTGTATAATTAATATACAAAAAAAAATTTCAAAAAGAAGAGATGAGAACCTGCTTCACCGAAAGCTGACAAGCAACTGAATTCATTTTTACGCTTTTTTTAACGAAAATTGTTGATGTTCATGATCTATATGTGTAAAAACCCGAAGATGATCTTCCCCTGAGGGACATTGGTGCATTGATGGAAAATTTCTCGTATCTGGTTGCATATTCGACGGCATTTTCGCATAAAACGAATTTCTGTCGGCTATAATTCAATACAAATACTGAAGGCGCTCCTGTGGAACGCAATTTCTATATTTTTTAATGAATTCTGTGCCTTTAAACACTTTGTAATTCTTGCTGGAGTCGAACCTAATGATTGTACAACCTCTTCTTAAATTTTTAGGTTCTCAAAGCATATTTGAAACGGTCAAACCAAGCATTTTGTTTTTGATCAAGCATGTATCCCGCATAATCCACAATCAAACGATGAATTGCACATGCAGTTTTCATTGCAAAATTTAACAAAACTTTTGGGCAAAAGCAGCCGCAATTAAGCCTGGTAAAGAAATTTTCAATCGTGGAAAAAATTTTAATGTATCCAATCGAACCCAACAAGGTTGACAGAATTTGACAGTTCAAGTTCTGTTGTTGTTCTTTCAAATGACATGTAATCGGTTTTTGACTTATACTTCCTACAATACTGTAGAGTTATAGAAAAATTTAACGTTACTTTTATTTGCATTTCGAATTTTAAGAGTTTTTCTTAAAAAAAAAACAAATGAAAAAATTATTCCGAAATTTTTTATTTAATTACAATTAACTTATGTGCCTGAAAATATGCAACAATTTCATTATTTCTCTTACCCCTTTGAATATTTGTCAAAATATTTAAGAGTATTTGCTTTTGGCTTATGAAAAACTGTGCAACGAACGTACAATTCAACCGAAAGGTAAATATAAACTGAGTGCCAAAAGTAAGTAAACATCACTGAAATAATTCATTTTCTTAGGATAACAAGAAAAGTAAATGGGAATAGGTGAAAATGTAAAACAAAAACAACAATTTAATTGCACAATGCGACAAAATAAATAGATCCGGCTAATGACAGAGTATAAGTTGTGAGTTCTGTTGAGTAGAACTCAAAAATATTTTTTTTTTTTATATTTCTTAAAGTCTCCAAACTTTTTTTATTTGACAAAAACGGTTTTTTTTTGACTCTGCATACAAATTTCTGGATTACTCAAACATTTCTGACCAGATTTCGAAAAATTTAAATCTTGTTGAAAATGGGAGAGATGGACCCTTAAAACGGTATACATATATCTATTATTCGACTTAATATGCTATGAGTTTTGATGAGGTAAACTTTGAAAATGCAAATTTTTTCATATTTTTTCCAATTTGCCCGTTCATAATGCCAAGTTTTAATAAAAAATGTGGTATAAGTGATAACATTCTTAAAGTCTGTTCTCTTATGAAGAGATTGAGTTATTATTTGATAAAATTAGATAAAAATTACTGTAGTTATAATATAAATAGTATAACAGTCGTGTTATATATATCGTTTTAAAATTCCTTCTCTACCCTTTCCAACAATTTGGATATCGGATCAGAAATATTCGAGTAATTCAGAAATTTGTGCGTGAAGTCAGAAAAAAACAGTTTTTATCAAATAAAACAAGTTTGAAGGGTTGGAAAAAATTAAAAAAAAAGAATTTTGAGTTCTAATCAACTAACTGAACAACATAGACTATGTAGTTATTCGGATATATTTTTCTTGTCGCACCGTGTTATTGTTGTGCCACAATTATATTTTTTTCAATAGAAAATGTAAGGAGAGCGCACGAAAAAAACTGGACTTACACTTTTCGTTATAGAAATAAAACTAAGTGGCTGATTTTTTTCGTTTCGTATTTCAATTAAAGTAAATAACTTTTGAATTCCTTTGGGTATAAAATTTTTTTTCTGACCAAGATCTCAGAGCATTCAACTTTTTGAGCCACTTTTCTTCCAGACATTTTAGCGTGTTTTAGAATACACTCGAGTAACTACATAGTCTAGGTTGTTCAGTTAGTTCAGCGCAAAGGGAAATAATAATAAGGAGTGCGCACGAAAAAAACTGGACTTAACTTTTCTTTTGTGTATAAAATTTTTCTTCTGACCAAGGTCTCAGAGCATTCGCCTTTTAGTGCCACTTTTCTTCCAGACATGTTAGGATGTTTTAGAAAAATACGTATTATTTTACTTCCAAATACTTTTTTTCTTCCAATTCCACGCTTTCTTTCAATACTCAAAGACTCTTTATATTGTTTTATTCTTTCCTTAGGAACTGCTTTTTGGTTAACACCTGTGATCCTAGCAATCGTTTCAATGAAAAAGAAAATTTTAATAAATTTTTTACGACTTTCTTGTTGGGTAACCGTTTTCAAAAAACTATTTTTGCTATTGCAATGACATTTAGCTCATGGATTTTGAAACAGATGACTAAGAGAAACAATGTAACGGTATTCATTTTCTTCAATTATGATAAAAGCTATAAGCTTAAAAATAGGCCCCCTTTTTTTTGTGGGCACTCCTTAGTTATTCGAAAATATTTTCACTGTCGCACCGTGTTATTGTTGTACTGCAAGTATATTTTTTATAATAGAAAATTTAATATTGTAAGTAAGTGTTGACTTACTTACGGCGCTCAGTGTAAATAAAAATAACCGAATATACAATATTTTAATTTATTTAATTGAAGTAAAATAAAGAATTTTTTTGTTTTTCTTAATTAAAAATAAATAAAAAGACTTGCATTTTTGTGTAAAAAAAAAAAATTGTAAATAAAAAAATATGTGGTAGACCATAAGGCTTGTATGTTGTGGGAAAAGTATTGCCTACACATAAGGCTGCAGTAAAAGTAATTCATAGTGCATGTTTACATATTCTATAGTAAAATATTTTTTTTTTATAAATATTTTTAAAGCATGTTTACATACATAAGGACACTTTTTATAAAATATTTATAAATAATTACAGACAATAAGAATAATAACAATAAAATAATAATTAAATTTTTGAATAATTAATTAAGAATCGAATAATTTTTTTTTTAATTTTAAACCTATAACTGTAGTTTACAAATTTTCTAATTATTTTTGTGTTTTTCTTTCTACAAAAATTTTTTTTATTTTTTTTTTTGTGTATTTTTTCTTTTATTTTTTGTGTTTTTTTTATATTTCCTTACTTTAGGTGTTCCTGGTAAACGTAATGAAATCTATTATAACTGCTGTCCTGAACCGTATATCGATATAACATTTGCGATTATAATACGTAGAAGGACTCTTTATTATTTTTTTAATTTAATTATACCCTGTGTACTGATTGCATCAATGGCTTTATTAGGTTTTACACTGCCACCAGATTCCGGTGAAAAATTATCATTGGGTAAGTAAAAACGGTCTTAAGTCATTTTTTTTTTGTACTAGGTGTGCCAGTGTGTGTGCGTGTGCCAAATTTTCAAAATTTTTCATTTTTCGTTTTTTTGTTTATTTTCGTTTTTCGAAAAATTAGAAATTTTTTGATTAGAGAAAGGAAAGGTATTTTGTCGTTTTTTTTAATTTCATTTTTCTTACGATGCTTTTTGGTTGCTTTTTATTTCCATTTTGAGCTGAAATTTTGCTTTCACGTCTACGGTGTGCATATATCGATCAGGTCCAGCGACAACTGTTAAATAGAGGGCATTAAGGTTTCAATAACCTATGGAGTGTAGCATTCAGAATATATAGAATGCTTGTGGAACGAGTATAAAATTTTTAAAATTTCTTAAAAATTATGGAACTCGGACAGAGTATACTGTGGATTATTTATTACATGAGGTTGATAATAAACTTTCATACAAACTAACCGACCACTGTAAGTGTTTTCCAGCCGGGTCATAGTTAATTTGGAGTGCTACATACAAGCTGCAATAAATTTCACAAACAAACGACTTTTCGGCATTTGTCTTTATCCATCAAAATCGAGATCTTCTCTCATGGAAATTTTAGTTCATTCAGTGGTAACTTTTAAACGACATCCAGAATATAGGCTTTGCATTGTTGATGAATTGACTAGGTCCGGTTAAGGAGCTCACAATGTCCGATATGATACAGAGGACAGATTTAGGATAAACACATTTATCACAGGACGCCTCAATTTCTATTGAGCCAGAAAGTTATGCAAGGTATTACTAGACTATGCTGGAGTTTTTTTGGCTGCTTCATTTCTGTTTCATTCTGTTTCGCCGAAGTCGCCGTGGTCTAGTAGGTAGTGTGCTTTCTTATTAGACGTAAAGCCAGGGTTCGAGTCCCAGTCCAAACATCAAAATAAAATCCAAAAAGTAGTTTTTTGGCGGTTTCTTCTTAGCAGATTTCTGGCAAAAACTTTGAGAGTCAATAAAATTGGCATAAAATTTTCTCAGAAAATCTGTCGTTCAGAGTCGACTTTAAATTGTAGGTCCCGCCACTTTATATATAAAATTAACACACACAACATAAGTAGTGTGAGAAACTAGGATAATAATCGTAACTGAATCGTTGTAGTGACCAATTATGTATGTATTGTTGATGAATTGACTAGGTCCGGTTATGGAGCTCACAATGTCCGATATGTTACGGAAGACAGGATTAGGTTATACAAATTTACCACATGGCGGCTCAAATTCTATTGAAGCAGAAAATTATGCGAAGTATTACTAGACTATGCTGGAGTTTTTTTAGCCGCTTCATTTCTATTTTTAAATTGCGGAATTGGAAGGCAAAGGCGATAGGATTGGCATTCCGTCAAATGACGTTCGATCAAAAGATTTCTGCAGAATCAGTAAACTCCTCTTGCCATTAAGAGGCATTACTCTTGACTGTATTACCAAATATTAGATTGGAAGTCGTCGTAGTCTAGTAGGTAGAGTGTTGGCTTATTAGACGTAAAGCCTGGGTTCTTATCCCAGGTTAGGCATCAAAACGAATTATAAAAAAAAAAAATTCTCTGGCGATTTCCGCTCATCAGATTTCCAGCGAAAACTCCGAGAGTAGATAAACCTGCCTGTCGACGTTAAACTGTTGGTCCAGCCAGCATGCTTGTAATGGAGAATTATGTATGTATGTATGGATGTATGTCGATTGATTGCCTTTATGGTAGGTTTGTTACCCGCACTGAATGGCAATAGTGGTATCCCAATGCAAAAATTAATCCTAAGTGGGATCTTTTCCTTCTGTAAGAGTGCGTCATCTAACCTACGTACATAACATAATTCGTTAGGGTTACGACCTAGCTTCTCACACCATTTATATTGCGTACGTTGTTCTTATACAGCTCTTATGAGCTCTCAAAGTTTTCACGCGCCGTAAGTACATTTTTCCCTATAACTTCGGAACGGATCGGGGCATCTTAACCAAATTTTGAGAGTGTTTAAGTTACAGAACGGAGAATTTATATTTAATACAAGAACATTAAAAAGTGTACTTAAAACGTTATAGAATGGAGGCGTCGATAAGTGGTGCGTGAGAAGCTAGGCCGTAATCCTGACTGCAGGGTTGCAATGGCCAATTATGTATGTATGTATGTGTGTAGATTGGGGCATGCTGATTGCCTTTAGTGTAGGTTTGTTATTCGCACTGAATGGCAATAGTGGTATCCTAATGGGCCAAAAATGAATCTTAAGTGGGATCTTTTCTTTCTTTAAGTGGGATCTAAAGTGCGCCACCTAACCTACGTACATAACATAATTGGTGAGGGTTAAGACCTAGCTTCGTATACAATATAAGCGTTGTTTTTATGCATAAGTGGCACTACCTAACAATTGTAAGTTGACTTCAAACGACAAATTTATGAGAAAATTTTCATTGAAATTTCATTCCAATCTCAGATTTTTTTGTCTTCGAAGAAATATTTTCTATTATTTCAGTTTTGTTCGAGATATCTGGCCTGGGGTTTGAACCGTGTCCTCCGATCTAATAAAATAGATTTTCTTATTTACCACTTATGAGATAAATGTTAGATTGTGCGTAGTGCGATGAAGAGTAGGCATTGTGTAGTAGCTGTAGCAGAAGAATAGAACCCATTTTTGTTTCTCAAGAATTTTTTCGAACTTTAAAAATGAAGAGGCATTTTTCAGCTGTAAATAATTTATTCAGAAGCATGCTGCTCACACAGAGAATATCGGAGACAAGTCAAGACGTACCAACTTTAAGGAGAGAATAATAGAGTCCAATGGCTTCATTTTGACACCAGAGTGTTTTTGCTAGGCACACAGTTTACAAAACCATCAAAGCATTTACATTCCATTGCCATTTGCTTACATTCCTTGTAAGTTTTCATAATTTGCACTCCATCAGATCATTTAATAGCAAGTCCACCTATACACGTTCTAATAAGCACACTACAATTTCTCATCTATGGTGTGTTCTAATTAAATAAGATCATAACGTAATTGGCCTTAGGCCGTGATTAAAATTATTAAGGAAAGTGAATAAAATAGGAAATTCTCAAAATCTTTAATGAATTTATACAAAATCTGTACAAAATTAGTATTCGAACAGCGGTAACAGAAAGTCATTTAATTTTTTAACAGGCAAAATCCATAAACTCTCAGCCCAGTGTTAGCCAACGTTTTATATTTTTTTTTTTTTTTTCAATATAAAATTTGCCCCAGATAAACTTTTCACAAATTATGGAATTTGTTGCAAGGTAACTAATATTTCACCATTGATGCTATAAAAATGTTTACTCAATAATTTACTTTAAACAACACAGTAAATTCTTGGGTTGGCAAACCGTTTTGAGAGACGGAACTTGATAATGAAGTTATATGCCAAGAAAACATTTTTGTAATCTCAGTTAGGGAAATTAATCTCAGTTCGGAAACTATCTAATAAAAGCTGAACAAATATTAGGGCGAATTGAATTGGTAACTATATATGTATATAATACACTGCATTATCATCAATTATTATTTTATATTTTACATATTTCATATGTAATTAGTAGTTATTGGTGAAAGTTAACACAAAATTCAAACACAATTTGTATTTATACACAACACTGCATTATCATTATACAGAATTTTCTAATAAGAAATTCACACATACGTACATACATATATGTTGATTGATTTTTAATTTTTTATTTTGAAACAGATCTATAAACCTTGAATCATAATTTACAACACTGCATTATCATTATACATAATTTTATAATTAGAAAGACAAACATACATACATATATATTGATTGATTTTCATGTTTTTTAATTTTAAAGCAAATCTGTGAACCTTGAAATTATATTACAATTTATAACACTGCACTATCATTACATCTACATATGTAATTAGATAAATAGAACATTATAATTTATTTAAATTATTCGCAACACAATTTGAAGCAAACCCTAAAATAATATTTTTATTTATTACACTGCATTATCATAGTTCTCATCTTCTGTACTTAAACTTATGCTACACAACATTGACATTAAACTGCATAGCCATATTACATATCATTTTTAACACCTATTTAGGGTATTTGTCACACAAACATATGTATTTATATATTAGTTCCTTTTATTACCCCCAAAAATTACATTCAGACAATAATTCCCCTTAATTTGCCGTTAAAATTCTTTATTAAATTGTAATTACTTTAAAAGGTCACTTTAAATATATAAATAAGCTACACTGTATTATCTTTCATTTAAATTTCATTACTGTAACCATAAATTTTCATAGCCAAAGGTATTCTATTTTTTTCAGAGCTCCGAAAAGTTTATTGTCATCACTGTGTTATCAAGAACTTTGAGAATGTTAGCTTACTATACGAGAAATATAAAAAATTTCTTTTGGTGAGTCCCCCACAACATTCTTTTAGCAAAAGGTCTGGCGGTAACTTGTTATTAAAAAGCCTCTCAAATCTGTTGCTCGGACTCGACTTTAAAGTGAAGGCCCCACCGCTCTTGTTCTGCATTAATATATGACTTCAAACTTAGCTTCATAGTAGCTTACTTAACCTTGCTTCATAGTAACCACATTAATCAGCTACACATGACGTGACCATGCCCTCAAATCGCTCGTTCAAAATAACCTGTGTGGTATGTACCGCGCTCCACCACATGTCGTTGTGTCTAGATCATCCAATTCAGGCCAAATAAAGCTAGTAAATCTTTGAACTAACATGCCCGCCATTGACAGTAAGGGCCTTGGTTATATCCTTTAGAATGATAATGCCACAAGCCTAAAATCCATTTCAAAACAGTGGCTTTTTCGGCACATATGTTGCAGGTTATGTGGCTTGGAGACATCTCAAACAATTCATACAGAAATGGGTCCTCATTTCTAAAGATGGTCTTTCTAAGAAAAGTAGTGTCAGTTGTCAACTGCTCTAGTGCCCATGTCGGGAACTAATTTCGTTTTCTATGGTCATCCAAAAGCTCATTTTACAATCCCTTTTGAAATATCCTACAAGAGGGATACATCCCTCATTAGAAAAGAATTTTCAACACTGCATTACCACAATTACAATTTTTCAATTTTAATTTTGTTTCTATAACAGTTTGTTAAGGGCTCCTCTTAAGAACAGCTTCCCTAGGGAAAATTTTCGATTTGAACTGCATTATCATTTTTTTACAATCTCAACTTTAATATTTTTTTTAAGTGACTGTAAGTAAAAAAATTCTTTTCTTTCAACTTAACTGACTTGGTTTTGATAAATATCTCATTACAATTTTATGCCCCTTAGCTAATTCGCAATGCAATATGTCAAGGTTTCTTTTGTTGCAAGCTTAAGAAAGAAAAAAGAATTTCCAAAAGAAAAAAAACTTTTCTTTATTTCTAGGTTCCTAGTTAAATTAGCTCAACATTGATAAATATTTGATAAAAGAAATGAAACTTTGTTTAGTTTCCTTACCTTACTTAAGGTAAAAAGAAAAATGAAACCGCAAAAGTAAAAGAAAAAATCTGCTGGCAATAACAGTCATGGCTAACAAAGTAAATACGCTGGAAGAAGCAAGCCAGTACGAGAGTGACCTGCATATAATTTAAACACAAAAACAATAAAAAAAAAAATGATAGAATAAGAAAATGTTTTAAAAAGACAAACAAGGTTTGAAATTCAGAAACAAAATGCAACAGAATTTTCTCAAGTAGAAGTTTCAAACCAAAATTTCTTCTGTCTTCAGCAAACACTAAGAAAACCAAACTAAAACTGCTGCTGGCTATTTAAGTTCACAAGAAATTCTTGCATTTCCGTTTCAGTGTTAAAGAAAATAATTTTAAATACGTACGTACCGTACGTACACTTTAAATTTCTAACATCTCCCCGGTATTATCATTTGCCAGGCCATCCTTATAGGCTGTTGTAGATTGTTGAAAATTGTTCGACATGTGTTCGATTGTGTTGATTTTCGTAGCAATTGTTTGAACATGGATTTTAATTAAACACAACATTTAATTGAATATTGTTTTGGTAATTGCGTAAATATACCCTAGTTTACCACCTCAACCTACCTCCCACCCCACCCAGTTTCCTCTTTCATTTTTAGAGTCTCCGTTGTGGTCAATTTGGTTTGGTTGGTGTTTCAGTGCAACGCTAGTGAATCTATAGGTGGAGGTGGTGGTGGTTTTCATGTAGTCTGGTTAATTTTGTTGGAATTTTCAATGTAATTTGCTAGAGATTCGCAAGTTATTTACGTTTGGCAAGCATATGTTTTTCAAAAATCATACAATGACACACTCATACTCATACTTATACTCATACACATATGGTTGGAGTAAGCTGATTTAAAACCAAATGAATTTGGCTAACATGAATAGCCGCAAGGGGATTTTCACCTCTTCTGTTTGCCAAAGGTTTATAGTATACGAGTCTTACTCGTAAGGATATGAAAATTATTAAATTAATGGTTTTAAATTATTGGAGAGATGGAGAATTAACGTTAAAAAATAATCTTAACTCGTTGACTGCCGACGACGAGATAACTCGTAGATTTCGTTCCCTTCTAGGTTGCCAAACTACGAGTTATTTCGTACTCACTAATGTGAAAAAATCAAATTTTCGTTTTTTTTTGGCAAGTTTTCTGAAAATTGCCGTGGCAATCTACTTGTTAAAATCCTTAGCATCAATAGCATTAATACTAAAGAGTGTTAGGTTCCTTCTAGAAATTGATAACATACTATGTATTACCCGCTCCAATAATACCAACTCTTTAGTCCCGAGTTCTACAGTTATCATCTTTACAGAGCAAGTGGGCCACTCTTTCGAGAGAATTCAAACCCAGCAGATAAATATTTGTCGTAGCTAACCTATCTGTTAAACGCAACTGGTGGTCCACTCGGCTAACACACAATCCGAAACAACCCAAGTACCATATAGTCGCTTTAATAACTTCCTCGCTTGACTTCCCTGAAAATTGAAGATACTTATTCTACCTGGAATACGCTGCTATGCTGGTAAGACACAGACACAGGCGGATCGATGAGATACATAATTGGTCATTAGTACCGATCAGTCAGGATTATTGACCTAGTTTCTCACACCACTTATGTTGTGTGTGTTAATTTTATACATGAGTAGCGGGACCTATAGTTTAAAGTCGACTCGGAACGACAGATTTTATCGGAAACTTTTCATCGCAATTTTATTTATTCCCAAAGTTTTTGCCAGAAATCTGCTGAGAGGAAATCGCCGAAAAAACACTTTTTGTGTTTTGTTTTAATGTCTGGCCTGGGACTCGAACCCTGGCTTTTACGTCTAATAAGCCAACACACTACCTACTAGACCATGGCGACTTCGATGAGATAGTTCTCCAAAATTTTCTGAATAAGACAATCGATTTTAAAACTCCAACTCTGGTCTTACAATCCCAAAGGTTCCCAGAGAGACCTTAAGGGTTTATGCAGGTTCAAACACGATTATTTCTTATTGACAGCCTTATGGTAAGGCAATGCTTTTGCAGGTAATACGAAAGTGGTGGGATTTTCTCTAAAAATCTCCTAAATTACATGGACATTCACGTTACAAACCCAGACTCTCATGAACGTTTCTTTAACGTCCGTCCTCATTCTTGAATTCCTACGATTTCTGAGGGGAAATTTTGTGTCTTTCCTAGCCGCCTTTTATATGGATTCGGAGACAGAAATATTATAAGGAATTAAATCGCAAATGAATTGATCAGGACCCATATGTTCGTTTCACGGGTAGTCTCAGTTATTTTGTTGACAATGGTTAGGTACACTATAAACAAAAGTTTTTGCTGAAATCCTGTTTTAATTATTGCGTAACAATAATAATTTGGTTTGCAGACGTACCATTAACAAAGTTAACAATGATAATGCAGTGTCATATGAGAGATATATTTAATATTGAATTCTGTTTAAGCACTAGTCAGTTTTAGATCATAAATAAATGTTCGATAAGCTAACCTAATCTGCAAATTCTTTCTATTAATCAAAGTTAAAATCGCAATTGTTTGTCATTTTTCATTGGTACAATTTCTAAACGTAAATCGTAATCGGAAGTGCGATTAAAGCAAGATTTCATTTTTAATTGCATGGCAGTCAAAGTTACATATCCATCTTACTGTTCTCAATCATTTTTGTTTCTCTTACACAAAAACAAAAGTAAAAAATCTATTGCATACATTAAGTGTATTTTCTTTTTCAACTTCAATAGCATACTTTAAGGATGCTTGCAGAAAACTTTCTTCACAAATTTTAAAAGCATCCATCTTAAACTAATGCTATGGCATAGCCATTATATCAGTATATTGATTACATAAATCAATCTATTGACTCGTTTGCCCGCCTGCCTGCATACGTTTCACTATAATTTTATTTTAGATTTACCAACTGAAAACTAAAAACTAAAGTATATTTTAAGGATGCGTTTTTTTTTTGCATCAATTTACAATGTATACGTTTACGTTTAGCATTCTGCTCCCCTCTCTCTCTCGCTCCCTCTTTCTCTCTCTCTGATGCATAAAATAACATGTAGAAAAACTTTAAAATAATCCAGCTGTAATAATGGCATAATAAAATTGCATTTCTAAGCATTTTAGCATGTAAGCGACGAGAAAGCAAAAAAAAACGAAATGAACACCCCAAAAACAACATCCAGGCAAATGTAGTAAGCCGTAGTAATGAAACGCACTCTCTATTTTTAAGCTCTAAATTTCTATGCAATGGGCAAACAAGTAACTTAACAAAGGAGGGCGAGAGAAAAAAAAAACTGTAATTTTAAATCCACTTAAAAATACAACGTAAATACTACGGATCTAGTTTTTTCTTTCTTTTTTTTTTCTCTCTCTCTCTCTCTCTCTCTGTTTTCGTAGTTATTATGCTTCCATCTGTTTTAGGTTTTCTAAGCTTTTAAGTAACGAGGCAAATAGGAAGAGAAAATCCGAATGTTGAAAAAAAAGAAGAAAAATGTATGGAAATTTAAACAAAATTACAAACAAAATCTAAAGTGTGTAGGAAAAAAAAGGCCAGCACAGATGATCCACTCAACAGTTTTAGTTTTCAACATGAATTGAAATAAGGTGAGATGCTGGAATATACGGTTTTATCATTAATTCTCTGCAGTTCAACAAGCAAATCTCACGAAAGGCTTTAATTAACTATTAAAAATTATCATACACTGCATTATCATCAAATTAATTTTTTTTAAAATTATACCAGCACTAAGGCGATGGCTCCTACTCATGCAGTGCATTGTGCAGGTTTTAAGAAAGGTGGAAAGATGGAAGATTGCGAACGGTAAGGTTGCTGCTGGTGACTATAAAATTTCCAGTGTTATACCTTCACCATTAGACAGTCTACAGCAATCGTCCCCAAGAAACCCGCAGTTTCTCACACCACTTATGTTGTGTGTGTGTTAATTTTATACAGAAGTGAGGACAAATGCTTGCTGCGGTTTAGTAGACTAGGGATCCTGGTGGAAGTCGACTACATTGCTACTGCATTATCAAATCAGCACATGAACATATTTATCGGCGCTATGAAATCTATGTGATCTCATTTAGGAAAAAAGTGTATTTTCATATCGAATTTCTAACGGTTCTTTAGAAACCTTTTAATGTCCTTAAACTTGAATTTTTTTTTTTATTCGTTTGGAAGACATTTTGCTGCCGTAATATGTTAAAAATAACATTATTCAAGCCTAGTTGGCTACTCTAGCTGTAGCCCAAGACTCTGGCGCATAAATCAGTTTGAATTTGATCACTGGCACTTTGAAACTTAGGTAGGTAGGTGCTAGTAGCTGTCGACCCAATGAAGTTAAATGGACACACTCAGGCTCCCATATGGCCGATTATGTTACCATAGTTTGTGACTTTAGAATGTCCTTAAATCGGTCTTTTAGAATACTAAATTGGCATAAGCTATGCGGCACATAGCGCTTGCCTGTTGAAACTACACGTCATCAAGCATCTTTTTTGGTATGCATTGGAGTTTCAAAGTTATGAAGTCGCTTTTCTAACACTGCATTATCTTTCAATATTTCTTTATTATTGTACTTACGAAATAGAAAAAGAACTACAGCTTGGTGTGCTTTAAATAATTTTTATGGCTTTTGCAAGGGCCGGTAAGGAGTTCGCAATCTCCACAATGTCTAGGAATATCAATTGCCTCAGCAAATTTGGATATTGTCCACTTGTGTTACTAGGAGGCTCAATCTCGTTGGCGGCAAGAGGATACTCTGATGAACACGTAAATAGACTTATGACTCTCTTGTGTCTTTATCGTCGCACAATGGCCCACTCTTCTTTTCGTGGAGATACCGAAAGACAATCGAGCCTTTCGTTCGCATTATTTCTGCCGGAGCTGTGTTTCTGATAAGAAGGATAAGACTGACTTTCAGTGGCCAGGTTTTGCCACGAAGAGACAGGGGTTTCTCACATCTCATTTTTTGACATCCTTGACCAAGCTCTCTTATATAAAAATTGCTGCAATAGCACGACTTATTTTGTATTCGCGATGGTTGCCTCTAGGTAATATTTCATCACCGGTTAGAATTAACTGTGAGGTCACAATGGACCTAAGTAGGACCGCTTCCTATGGGGGAGTTTTCGCCATCTAATCGCAATTACCTTAAGCTAATGAAGCAAACAAAGTTTAATGTACCATATTACACTGCATTATCACTATTAAACTAATCAAAATCCTACTAAAACATACCCACTAGGAAAAACTAAGTATTAATTAACTAGAATGTGTAGCATCACATATCATTATATAACACTGTATTATCATTATTACACATA
Organism: Sarcophaga peregrina; assembly: GCA_014635995.1. Classification (NCBI taxonomy): domain Eukaryota; kingdom Metazoa; phylum Arthropoda; class Insecta; order Diptera; family Sarcophagidae; genus Sarcophaga; species Sarcophaga peregrina. Next base: position 84,117,987 of record CM025791.1, read on the forward strand.
CTTTCTTATTTACTTTATCTAAAAACAAAATTTAAATTTTTAAAACATTTTTTTCCAAAAACAAACTCCTTATTTCGAATATTTCAAATCATTGTGACATATCAATTTGGGTTCATATTACTAAAAAACTGCATTATCATTATTAAACATCTTTACTTATAGATATGTATATACACGCATTAATCATTTTCAAACGTAATTATGTAAAAACAAAATTTGTATTTCGACATATTTATTTGTTACAAAACTGTATTATCATTTTTACACATCCTTACTAATATATACACATTTTACCAGTTGTTTTTCTTAATTTTTAAAACATTTTTCTCTTAAAAACAAACTCCGTATTTCGATTATTTTAAAGCATTGCGACATATCTATTTGGGTTCTTATTGCAAAAGAACTGCATTATCATTATTACACATCCTTATAGATACATCATCACAGTGGTTTTATTAATTTTGAAAATTTTGTTCTCTAAAAACAAACTTCGTATTTTAAATATTCTAAAGTATCTCGTTATATTTATTTGGGTTCTTATATCAAAACTGCATTATCACTATTAACCGTATGAGAGTAATACATAAAAATATACTTCAAATTTTATTTAAAAATAAAATAAAAAAACTTTCAACTTTTCTTTTAGACTCTAGAACTGTAATTAACTCCGCTGGCAAATAATTAACGATTGTTTTCAAGCACCACGGCATTATCTTTTATTAGGGTTCCTATTCTAAAATTTGGTTTTAGTTGTGATTATTATTTCTTTAATAATTTTTTTTTTTTTCGTAGACAATATTAACTTTAATATGAATTTTTAATAATTATTAACGTGCATTCTCTTCTAGGCGTTACTATTTTATTGTCATTAACGGTCTTCCTTAATATGGTTGCCGAAACAATGCCAGCAACATCGGATGCTGTACCCTTGTTAGGTAAGTTCGTATGGTTTACAGTTTATTTTTGGCTTATCTACTACTGTACTGTACTCTACTACTTACTGTCTGTTAACATTTAATCGGTGTGTGTTTCTTTTTTTTGATTTTGATTTGTGTGCGTGTGTGTGTATTTTATTGTATTTTTAGCTTAGCTGTAATTATAATTGTGTGTGTGTTATTGTTATATAAAGAACAAAAACTTCTGTTTCCTTTCAAAACTTAAAATTTTTATTTTTTTTTTGAAATTTTTTTTGGGTTTTTTTTGATTTTTTGGATTTCATTTTTGAATTTTATGTTAAGTTTTTAATTTATTTTCTTTTATCCTAGTTTTAAACATGAAAAAATGAAAACACTTTTTTAAAATCATCATACTGTAGCGTTTTCAAACTCATTTCAACAAATTAATTAAAACCATAAGAATAACATGGCCGGCATTAACTCATTTTCATTAACCAAAAAAGAAACTCCATTAAAAAACAAAAAAAAAAAAAGAATATTTAAATTAAAAACGAATTAAAAACCAAAATAAGAGAATAAAAAAATGAAAAATAAATACGAAAAACATGATGATTTTATGATATTAAAACTTTGACACTCAATAAACGATGTGAACGAAAATTTCGTCAGTTATTTGAATAGTTTGTTTAACTAATGAGCAGCTTAAAAAAAATAAAAACCAAGAAGCAGCCTAACTTTAACAAATTTTCATTGGCTTGACTTGTTCCTGTTAAGGCAAAGTTTTAGCCGGAAATTTGTTTTAGTTTCCATTCCCTCCAAAAAAAAAAAATAACTGACAGCCATCAAAACTAAACAGAAAATTAAAAGAAAAATTCCTTTAAAAGATAAAGAAAAAAAATGCAATTAAAACTCAAACTCAATTCCTTAGATTGTTTTAAGCACTCATAAAAAATAAAATAAAAACAAAAACTAAAATTTTATTCACAAACATTCCTTTTTTTCAAATTAAATTATCTTTTAAATTGGGCGCAAATCTCTTTCAAGAAAAAATTCTTTTCTATTAACACACATAAAAAACTTAAACTAAAAATTTATTTTTTTTATAGTTTTTTTTTTAATCCTCTATCGTAATTAAACACAAAATAAAAAAGAAAGTAATTTTTATAAATTTTTTTTTCTTAATTTTTAAATTTTTTTGTTTTATCTTATCTTTCCTCTATTATGGCAGTTATAAGTACCCTGCACCAGTTGTTTTAAATACCATTTTTTTATTCGAATATATAAACTACCCGTTCCTGTTGACATTTTAATCATTACACCCCCCCACCCATTTGTTTTGAATAAAACCTTGAATATGTTTTTTTTCTATTGTGCACGCATTTAAAAAAAATATAATAAAATTCCCTTAAAAATATTGAATTTATTTACAATTTTAATATTTATTTATAATAAAATAAATACAAAAATTAAACCGTAAAAAAAAACAATAAATATGTCATAAATCTTAATTAATAAAAAAAAAACAAATTAATTAATTAATCAAATTAAAAAAAAAATTTTTAAAAAATGGTTAAAATACAAAAAATTGTTCAAAATCCAAGCATGTGATAAAAGATTAATGATAAGTTACGGCTCACAAGATAATCAGCAGGAGTTCTTCATCTTCTGGTTAGCTCTACATTCAAGAAATATCGCAACCTAGAATGAAGATTTTTAGCAAATTTCATCCTTTTTCGAATTCATTTCGAATATATAAATTTCGGTTTGTATTAGGGATGCCAAACGGGATCGATTTTTAAAAATCCCGATATTCGGGATTCTGTAAATCCCGATCCCGAAATTCCGGGATATTTCGGGATAATTCGGGATCCAAAAATCTCGAAAAATCACGAGCAAAATCGCGATTTTCTCTTAATAATAAAAATATTTTGTTAACAAAATCATTTGTATTCCAATTATGTATATACAGCAAGACAAAATGTAACAAAAAAGCGTAAATTAACAAAAATAAAAATTATTCGTACATATGCAAATGCATTAGTTTTAAGAAAATTATTTGGATTCCAACAAAAAGATTAAAGCATCTAACATGTGATCTGATAGGCTTGATCGAATTTATTGTCAACATAACCTGCCGTTGAAAAATACTTCTCGCAATCAACATTTATTGGTAAAATAGATCCAAGATAGCTGTATGCAGCTTGTAAATATTCTCGTCTACCACCTCCTGATGTAAATAAATCTATTTCTTTGGACAGTTGAGTATCTATATCAGTTACTCTATTAATTAGTTTTATAGGGCTTTTGCATTCTTCGATGCCATCAAATAATTTTTTTTCAATGGAAGTAGGGTTTTCGTCATCTGATATGCTATTATCGAAGTCAAGTGATATATAATTTGTTTTCAGGACCTTCTGTAGGGTCAAAATATATATGAATTCACAATCCCGAAAATCCCGAAAAATCCCGGGACAAGGTTTTAAAAATCCCGGGATTCAGGATTTCATGAATCCCGAAAATCCCGGGATTTTGGGTTTCGGAATTTCCCGATTGGCATCCCTAGTTTGTATACAGCGGTGTATGAAGACTTTTTACTTTGACTGTATAAACCAAATCACATATTTGTCGCTCTTCTCATACGCATAGCAGTTATAAGGTAGATAGGGATGCAGTTTGAAGTAGAGGAAACCAACCAAGGGTCTCATGCAAACTGACATTTAGATGAGCCGGCATGATGTAGGTTCAAAAAGAGAAGACCAAGCCAGAGTCTCATACCCATTAATATACACCTAAGCCGTTATGTAAGCTTGCTACCACCTTAGTTAGGAATGCCACCTTACTACCACTATTCTATTGATCTGTTTCTTGTACAAATTCGCCGTAATCTAGGAGGTAGTGTGTGAGCTTATTAGACCTAAGGCCCGAGTTCAAATCCCATGTAAGATATCACATATTTCTTCGTTGACTTTCTCTCAACAGATTTCTGGCAAAAACTCTGATAATAAATAAATTGCCAGGAAAAGTTTCTTAAAAAATCTGTCGTTCGGAATCGACTTTAAATTGTAGGTCCCGCCATTAGGTCCCATTCATTATTTCAATGTTTTCACAACATGCCCTGCGCATTCACCGACACGGTTTAGATTTACATGTAAAGCGTGCTATAGTAGGTAGTGTCTTGGCTTATTAGACGTAAAGCTAGGGTTCGAGCCCCAGGCCAGACATCAAAATAAAATACAAAAAGTATTTCTTCGGCGATTTCTTCCCAGCAGATTTCTGGCAAAAACTCTGATAAAATTGCCAAGAAAAGTTTCTTAAAAAATCTGTCGTTCGGAGTCGACTTTAAACTGTGAGTCCCCCCACTCACGTACAGAGTTTTTTAAGCCCATTCCTATGAGATATCTGGTATAGTGTCATCCCCAAAGTATTGAGATCTCAATCTTACCAACGCTGGGCAATGATACAAAAAGGGTCCTATCGTTTGGAACTTTTCACAACATGCCTTGCGCATTCATAATTTTTTAATACGCCAACACGGTTTAGATGTACATGTAAAGCAAAGTTTTAAATATCTACGCTCATTACCAAGCCTTTATTTAGTTTTAAAAATATCCTCGGTTTTCTCTTTACTAAAGTCGTTCCAAAATACTTCTGTAATTCTTCCTACTTTATCATTACTCTGCAATCGTCAATGTAACGTTGCAGAGCACTTTCTCAGCTTTCTCTTTAAAGCCCGGAAAGGCATTGGGTTATCAAAACTTAGGGCATTGGAATGGCTTCCCATTGGAGAAAACCAAATTCGGTAACTGGCCACTTTCGTGCAAGCAAAGTAACTCCTTGACTCTTTCCAGTCTAACTTTTTTTTGTCCATCGGTGAGCTCTTGCACTTTTTGGAATTTCAATGGCTTTAGTCCAAGCTCAGTCTTCAATATGTGTTGCATCCGTTCTAGCGATATGTCCAGCTCACGAGCAATTTTTTTAACACTGCAGCGTGGATTTCGATCAAATCTGGCCTTCACTTCTCAGATCATTTCTGGTGTTGTTACCGTTTATTTTCCTCACATTTAAATGCTGGAGGGCTCTAACGATAGCCACCTGTGGTTATCCAGCCAAACATAAAGCAATCACACTATCGCGCTTGAATTCCATCACGAATAACTCTTTTTCTGAATGCAATAAATCAAAATGCTTTTGTAAGCTTGTAAATAATAAAATGAACTGTCACTGGAAGAAATCTGTCAGATGTCAGACGAGCCGGTTTATAAATGAGAGAACAACCTGAAGTTGGTTGCAATACATATCAGCTAGCCTGTATGTATTTCTAAAGTTGTATTGGTTTCGTGCTATCAAATGGTTTGAATGCATTTGGAATACGAAATACACAATACAGCATAGCATTAAGCGTTAACACACAAAATTGTGTGAATAGACCAATTAATTTGAAGAGGTTTTTGATTGAACTGATGTCCTCAACGATATATCGTTTTTCTGCATATTTTATTAGTTTTTTTTTAATAGTTTTTGTATTTTAATCATTTAAACAATTAGCAATAAAACTAATCCCCTTAATAACCCTTTAAAATATGATCCTTAAACAAAACTAAAACGAATAAAAAAATAATTAAATTTTTTAATTGTCTGTCTATTAAATATCAATTATAAAGTTTCTTAAGAAATATTTGAAAAAAATTAATTGTAATGATATTAAAAATATATTAAATATGTTACATTTTATTGTGGTATTTTGAATAACTTTGAAAATGTTTTTCTTTACTTACTTACTTACTAACTAACTTAACTTACCTACTATCACTCTATAATTACGTATATTTATATTGCTCTTTACAATTAAGAAATATTAACAATTAATAATAATTCTTTAAAATTAAAATTTATTGACATATTGAAATATTGACAAAATTACAAAAAAAAAAATTTTTTTAAGAAAAAAAGATGAAATATTTTTTATTCAATAAAACTGTACATAATTTTCCCAATTGTTTTTTATAAAATTTCTTTTCTTGTTTATTTTTTTCTCTGTACTTTTTTTAAATGACACCATCAATCACTACTCGTTTACTCTACCAATGAACATTTATTAAAAAAAAAAAAACAAAATACAAATCGCCATATACAACAACCTTTAAACACCCTATAATGCAACTCTACTGTATACTCTTTGACACACATGCTATCCTGTAAACTCCTTTCTTTACTAACCCGTTTGAAAACGTTTCCCTTAACCATACTAATTATTATAAACTTCTTTTGTGCTAAATTTTTAATAAAATTTTCAATTTGTTTAAATAAATTCGTTTTAATTGTTTTGAATTTAAATTTAAAAAATAAAAAAAAAATAAAAAAATTTATTTTTTAAAAATTTTTTCCTTCAAAAATTTTTTTTATTAAAATTTACCACCCCCACCAATTGTTTTTAACAAAATTTTGAAATTTTTTTATGGCAAAAATTAAAAAAAAAAAAAAAAATCGACAAAAAAAACTTCAAAATTCCTTACAAAACAATACCTTATAAAATTATATATATAAACCCATACTTGATCATAAAATACTATAAAAAACAAAAAAAAATAAAAAATTTAAAAAATAAAAAAAATATTATGACACGCCCAACCAACCAACAGGTACATATTTCAATTGCATAATGTTTATGGTAGCCTCATCCGTTGTGTCAACGATTTTAATATTAAATTATCATCATCGAAATGCCGATACACACGAAATGTCCGAATGGGTAAGTTTAGTTTATGTGTTACGTTACGTTATCATACTACGTTACGATACGTTAGACATGACACTCTTCTCTTATAAAAAAAAACAAAAAAAAAAAGAAAAACTCAAAACTCAACTCTCCCACCAAAAACCGCATATATTTACTATCAATTCATCAAATCCACCATTATTCCATACGCAAGAAAATGATCAGAAAATTAAGAAAAAATAAAGAACGCTTTTCTAACCCAAGAATATGTATATCCTATAAGCCAAGCTACAAACGATAACTGGGAAAATGGAAGTTTAAGAGAAGCAAAAAAAAAAAAAATACTGAAAATATTTAAGATTATTAGCAACCAAATGGATCCATTAAATCAATTTGTAATACAGGCGCTATTTAAGACTGATTTGATTTAAAGTAAACGATGTAGGTAAGGCAGTTAAAATAGTCTGATGCATGTCTCGGATTTCCTTTCTTTATAGCAATTATCAAACAAAAATTTTGTTTGGCTCACACTCAATTGATTTGTCACATAATGTGGTACTCAACAGATATAAAAGTCCAAAAGGTCAAAAGTAGTCTATTAGATAGTATGGTCATATCCTTTCTTGTGCATCTCCTTTCCAAGTCGTCTGTCATCTTCTGATGACATAGAACTTCGCTCTGAAGGTAGGTTAGGTTAGGTTAGGTCGGAGTGGTAGCTCTGATGCCACGACTGAACGCAGTCCCCGTACTAACTAACATACATAATTGGTCAGTACAACCCTTCAGTCAGGATTATTGACCTAGTTTCTCACACTACTTATGTTGAGTGTGTTAATTTTATATATAAGTGGCGGGACCTACAATTTAAAGTCCACTCCGAACGACAGATTTTTTTCTTTTGAGAAACTTTTTTTGGCAATTTTATTTACTCTCAGAGTTTTTGCCAGAAATCTGCTAAGAAGAAATCGCAAAAAAAATACTTTCTGTATTTTATTTTGATGTCTGGCCTGGGACTCAAACCCTAGCTTTACGTCTAATAAGCCAGCACACTAGCTACTAGACCACAGCGACTAACCAACTTCCATCGAAATCAGAGAAAAAGGAAGGATTTGGTCAGCGCAAGAGCTGTACAACAAAAGCACGACTACCCCGCACTAAAAATACAACCAGAAAGTTTGATGAATGAAGCTATATCCTTGATGTCAATAGATGATAGTTCCGTTAAGCTAACAAGGAGTATCTGAAGATACTCGAGAATTTTTCTGGGACAAAAAATTCCTGCGCTTTTCAAAACAGGTCTTCTCAGATTACTCTATTCATTTTCATTACTAAATCTTGTCATGAAGTAATAGATTCCATTGGTTCTGTCCTGTAGACAATCGATTCCTTAGATAACGAAATCAATCCCCTAACTATAGTCTCCAAAGCCTTAAATACAACAGAACTTCCAGCGCCACCGTAGAACATCTTCTCATTGTATCTTATTCAGCTCTACCTAAGCTATTTTTAGATTTCTTGCATCTTTGCAGATAACTGCCCAACCAATAAACACAGGCCCACAAAAGTATACATATGATTAATAAATTTCACGGTGCAAAACACCGTCTTAAAATCAAGCAAAGTTGTCAAACAATTATAAAGATTTTTAATGAAAACTGATTGGTTAAAAAATTTCTGAAATTTGATAACCGTATGTATACTTTTGTGGTTGAGCGTTTCATTTCTGGATTGCATCCTAAGAATTTTACTGACCACTATTTTACTGACCGCACTATATATAATTCCAGTTTTACATTCTAAGGATTTTCCTGCAAGCCTTGCGCATATCATTATGGCATGCCAGGCATCTTCAGAGGACCTCTCTATATGTGACACTCATGTTAATTTATTATCCAATGATATTCCAATGTAAATTACCTCGATTACCTGAGGAGCCGGTTATTGTGCCATTTAAGAAGTTTTCTGCTTTTTCTAAATTGTACTATTGTAGTCTTGCTAGAATTTATACTCCGACCTACTATCATGCCCCTACGAGTGACAATATCAAAGCCACTTTGATTAATGTCGCAAGAAGTTTTTTCCTTGGGACTCGTTACCTATTTCAGAATCAGGTTCTATATTAGTGGTGTAAGCACACCATCCGCTACATAGCACTCCGGTACATAGCAGCCCACTAGACAGCATTCTGAATGACAGCATTTCGCTAGGCAGCATCCCACTAAACAGCATTCTGCTAGACAGGATGTCCTAGTTGTGAGTACCCTGGGTATGTTTCCGAGGATCGTGTGTTTATAGGTATCATCAAATTGGTATTCTATTGGTTCTACAACTTTTCCATCTCATGACCTATTGATGACCTCATGAGAAGTCTTGTCATATGCATCTTCTAAGCCAGTAAATCCACAATCAAGAATTGTTGCCACTCAAATTTCAAGAGCTGTCTCAGTAGATATGCGTACCTTGTCAGCGGATTATCTAAGATGCTGTGCTACATATGTGCATACATAATTGGACATTACAATCCTCCCAGTTAGGTTTACCACCTAGATTCTCAAACCACTTATGTGGTGTGTATAAATTTTATATATGAGGTAGGGTCCTACAGTTTAAAGTTGACACAGAACGATAGGCTTCTGAGAAGCTTTTTCATCGCAAGGAATATAGAAAATAGCTGAAGAAATATTTTTTCGTGTTTTCTTCTGTTGGAGATGTCAGACCTGGGGTTTGAAACAAGGCCTCCCGTGTAACAAATCAACACACTACCAATTAGGCTACGACGGCTACTGTGGTATCTTTTTCTAATATTCCACATATTGGTCAGAAGTGTTTTAAACATGAACGACGGGATTATAATTCGTTTAAAGGATTTTAACTGTGTAGTGTACTCTTTTTTTCCACACCATGATAACCTGCAAATATGTAAACAGACGTCGGCATAAAGAGAACATGATAAAATTGTGAGTGTATTTGTGAGAGCCATTTGTATAAGCCAGAGGAAAATTGTTAATAATATATTCAAATGTAAGCTAATAATATGTTTAAATATATAAATAATTGGTCATTACAACACTTCAGTCAGGATTACGACCTAGCTTCTCACACTATTTATGTTGTGTATGTTAATTTTATACATGAGTGGCGGGACCTATAGTTTAAAAGTCGACTTCGAACGACAGGTTTTTGAGAGGCTTTTCATGGCAATTCTTTATTTACTCTCAGAGTTTTTGGTAGAACTCTGCTGGGAGGAAGTCGCTGAGTTAATATTTTCATATTTTCTTTCTGATGCTTGACCTGCGATTTGAACTTGGGTCTTACGTTTTATTAATTAACACACTGGCTACTAGACTACGGCGGCTTCGAATATATAATAAAATATGTTTATGTAGTGGAAAATGTACAGCGTCAAATACCTAAAGACTGCTTATTTAACTTCACAAATATGCTTACAAAAATGGAGATCATTTCTTATTGTTATTCGTGAATTTTACAGTAATTTTTCTTTGGGTGTATAAATGATATACCAAAAGGAAGCAAGGAGATCCTGCTTCAATGGAAGCTTACAAGCAACTGAATGCATATTTACGTTGTTTTTAACGAACAGTGTTGCTATTCGTGTCCTATATGTGTAAAACAGGGATGGGAAATTGGTCTTAACAAATTGTACTAACGTTTACAAAAAATTGTACTTTTTTCAGACCGATTGTACTAAATTCACTTTTTCTTTTTTAAATTTTTTTATTATAAATTAATAAAAATATAAATGACAATTCATTTCAGTTTTTATTTGAGTATAAAACTTAAGGTTTTTAGTCTTTGCAAAAACCAGTCTCGTTTTGGTTCAATAAGAAGCTTTATTTACCAAAAATATTTATACTTAAAACTTAGTATTCGCCCCTTATTAAAGTAAATATTCGGTCTTTGATATTCTTATAAAGATTATTTAAAATTTCTCTGTCTACTTTCACCCACTCTTCGATCATTTTTAATTTCAAATTTTCAGTACTGGTAAATTGTCTGTTATTTTGAATATAATATTCGGACAAGAATGGGGAAATCGTTTTCAATAATATTCATATCAGGAGAGCAAGCTGTCCACCTCAATAGATTGTTTACGGAACCATTCCATCCTGCTGACATGAATTCTGGCATTGTCCTGTTGTAAAATATATTTTTTCATTATTTTCTCTCAAGAAAAGGAGCAAACTACGGCTAAGAACAGTAATGTACTCTGTACTATACATTCGCGTAGGTGGAAACTGAAATTCGAGGCAACCACTTGAAGAAATAACCCCCCAAACAATAGACTATATCCCCAAAATTTGAATTTCTAAGGTCTCGACAGTAGTATCGATAGCCATCTGGTCTATCTAAGTTTCACTTTTTTTCATCAGAGAATATGACCTGAAGACAATCCATTGTTTGTTATTACTGAAATGCTGGTGGTGCTATAATTATGAAAAGCACTTTATAATAGGTAAACCTAACAACTTACTTTAATACTTAACTATAAAGGAATAAAAAAGTTTATGAGATCTAAATTTAAAATCACTATTTATGATAAATTTTGTACCAGCAAACTATTTGTTATTTCAAAATTGTAGCACCCAACTAATTAAATGACTTCAATAAATCCATTGTCAAAGGAAACAGTCCATTTGTCCCTTTGATTTTTATTAAATTTTGGTATGAAAATAGCCTTTCTAGATTTGTAGATGAATGTGGAACGGATAATATTCCTTTTATAACTCTTAATATGTCAAGTTAGCAACGAGTTGCCATATGCAAATGGAACGAAAAAAAAAACTTATACACTGATGAGACAGAATATTTGAGTGATGTAATAAAGTAGAGAACATTTTTCAATAGTGCTAAATAAGTCATTGAGGTGCTATGGTGTTTTTGACTTCCAAATAGTGCTAAAAAAAGTACAATTATACCAACTTTTCCATCCCTGGTGTAAAAAGCCGATGATGATCTTAATGACAGGAAAATTGGTGCCGACGTCTGTATAAAAGGAAGAATTAGGCTGCTATTGTATTTATTAGTAATGTGTTGCTTTGTAATTGAACAGAAAAGATGCCGTATTAACCTGATCAGGGAATTTATTAAAGACAACGAGATTCATTTTTAGTTTTTACTGTTTGCATTGATTTTTTAGAGAATTTCTCACATAAATAATAAAATTTTTTAGGGAAATAGTCTTTAATAAAAAAGAAAAAACTAGGATTTAATACTACCATTAACTGCACTTAAACTTCCATACCCCAGTATATGCTTGGCAAAAACAAAAAATCCGAAAAAATTCGCAAAAATTCAGTCAAAACAAAACAAACTTTATAAACACAAAACAAACTTATTGTTGTTGTTTTGTTAACAATGTGTGTATGTATGTGTGTGTCTAACTACACCAACTGTTTAACTGTATAGATGTTATAGTTTTGTATGTTTGTTAATTCCCAAAAAAATAAAAAAAATTAAAAAAATAAAAAAAAAAATATTTAAATGTTTTCCAAAATGTTTTCAGTTTGAATTTTTGTTGTTTTTGTTTTAAATTATTTTTTTTTTTTTGTGTGTTATCGTTTGCTTTGATTTGTTATATTTTCAGTTGTAGTTTTTATCTATACCTATATATAATAACAAGCAAAAATAATCAAGAAAAAATAATATTTTATATATACTCCTCTATATAAATATTACAACAAAAACAAAAAAAAGCAAAAAACTAAATATGATAAAGGGATACAACATCATAATCATACTGAAAGAATAAAAATAAAAAATGAAATTTTTTTTACAACATTTTTCATAAAGTTGTAAGCAGGATATTTACAAAAAAACAAGGAATAAAAATATAATATGTAGACTATTTTTAGGCTTTGGCAAAAAAAAAAACAAAAGCTAGCATTTTGGCGTTTAAATTTTTCGTGCTGTTTTTTTTATTAATTTTTTTTTATTTAAAAATTCCATTTTAATTCTGTTTTTGTTTGCCGTTTTTTGTTTTTTTCATTTGATATGCAATATTTTACCAGGATTTTTTTATTTTGTTTCTTTTCAAAGTGAAAAATATTTTTTTAAATTTTTATTTTCTATTAAACTGAGCTTAAATGTTGTCAACGTCTACCATTTTAAATATGTAATGAAAAATATCGTAATGTTGATGTTGGGCCATCCATAGTGTGTTCAAAAAAATAAACGAGATTAAAAAATAATAAAAAAATGAAAATAATAAATTGCCGCTTTAAAAAAAAAAAAAAGATGGACTTCTCTAGCTACTCAAATTGTGTTTGTCTGTTGAGGCAAAAGAAAAAAAAAAAAAAATAAAAATAAAATATTCTCTCTGCTTAATATTTAAATTAATGTGTTAAAAAAAAAACTATAAAAAAACATGTTTATTTAAAATTCTCTTTTTTTCATGAATAAAATATAAGCAAAGGCGTTTGGATTTTCAATGGTAACAATATTATTATTATTATTATTAGAAATGGCACTTGTTAAACAAATAAATCCTCCTTTTTTGAAATAAAAAAATTTTAAAAATATTTTAAATAATTTATAAAAATTTAAATAAAAAAAATTTTCATAAAATTGAGAAAAAAACGAAAATACCAACTACTTCTGTATAATATACTACTGTTTTCCAAATCAAGTTAATAAATATACTCGTTAAAACTTAAAACTATACTCATATATGAATCATATTTTATTTATTGCATCTTCAATGAGTGAACGAACCTACAGTTGCAACAAAATTAAAAAAATCAGTAACTGTTATTCAATTCTATCAGATCCAGTAATTTTTTATTCTGTTACCCACGGTCTCCAAACGAAAAGAATCATCATCGAAGCAGAATAGAAGCAATTTTTACTACAGTGAACTTCCAAGTCTTTATGTAGATTTTAGTACTTAATTAACCATTAAGCATATGCTACATTTGGAAAATTTGTAGACTCAGATGGACTGAGCCCATAGCGATTTGAGCTCCAAATATGTCATTCTGACGCCATGACGATTTAAGCCCTCATTTTAACGATTTTTAGAAATTAAAAATTTACTTCGGTTTCTTTACTTTAGTACATTAAGGGCTTCCTTAAATTTTGTATAATAAGGTGTAAAGTATTAATACCGGTATAAATACCGTCCAAAAATTTCAAGTCCTGAATAACATCCTAGTTGATAATAAGTTATCATACGCCGTTTCAGACAAGGTTTGAATATTTTTATACCATAGGTAACTGGAAATATCTGTGCAGGAAAACTGTTCCACATACGAATAGTCCGTCTAACAAACGAACTTTGTAATCCACCGTGCGATATACTGACCAATCGACCACATACGGATGAGCTGGCCGAGAAAATCGAGTGCTACGTAGAAATACATGATTTTCATAAACAACTCGCCTTATTTCACCCGAGCAATATCTATTATAATAGCGATATTACAACGATGCTCCAATGAATCAATGGAGTTAGAATACTAACGAGATATATGACCTACTACGGCCTCACCTGTACACAGCCGAGAAGCCTATTTTGAGACTTTAAGAGGTTACGCATACATGAGAGTTGTATTCCATTTTCGGACGGTTATAAATGGTGTAATTTGTAAGTAGATCAGATGAAATGAACAATTTATTGCAACGTCTTAAGAAACCAAAGCACTAAAAAATGTGTCAGCTTCAAGCGATCTTCTGACTCCCTAAAATTTACAGCACACATGGGTGTAGATGATGCAATATTATCGCTGGTTAACATTGACTTTATATGTTTTTGGTTTTAAAAGCTTTCAATTTATTTATTTTTTTTCTGATGATATTTTTACGATATCAATAAATGTCTTTGACGATTTTTTCTGAAATATTTGACGATTTGAGGCTTCATTTATCTGGCAGCTATGGCTGAGCCCATAGTAACTGGTATAACAAAAGTTTGCCATCTTAATTTATTGGTCAGCCTCTATCTCTATCAATTAACCAATGAATCTGTGCAAGTTAGGTGAGAGTTTGGCCGCTTAAAGCTTAATATTCCACCGACACTATGGTATTATACAAGAGATAGTGTTGAGATACTATTACGGTACTCCTTCGTAACATAACTTACTTACTTACTTACTTTATTGGCGACCAACTTGCCCATTACCTTGGGATCTAGCTTCTCATACCAATTATATAGAGTGTGTGTGTTAACTCTACTGTACCTCTACTCTGTTAATTTTATTCATCAATAGCACCACCTTCTTTAAACAACTCCGAACTACAGATATTTTAGAAACTTCTTCATAACAATTTTCATTTACTCTCATAGTACTACTAAGAGGTAGTCGCCTATGTTGGAGATGTCTGGCTAGGTGTTGGAAACTCAGATTTAATTAGCCAACACACTACCTATAAGTCTACGGAAACTTCACAGCATGAAGGTTCAATAAACGTATATCTATATAGTCTTCTTATAAAGGTTTCCTATCTTTAAAGTTAATATGCCCACTCAGCTTCACTAATTTTTCATGAGTTTGTCGTATAAATCGGGTTAAATTTGGCTTTAAAGACCGCTGTGTCTTATTCCTATACACTTGCAGCTAAAAAAAGCCCAAAATTATAATCCTTACGGTGCCAAATTGAACGCTTTCGGTTTTCCAGTTTACATCACATACACGTGAAAAGTCATGCCCTTAAATCGCTCGTACAGCAAATCCAATGTTGCACGAACTGTGTGGCACGTAGTGATGTCCTGTTTAAAACCACTTGTTGTTAGTGTTCAGGCCAAATAAATATGGTTATCATCGACCTATAATGCCTGCCATTGACAGAGATGGCATGACAAACCCATTTTTTAAAGAACTCTGGATTAACAAGACGGTCATACTAAAAATTACGTCAAACAATGAAGTTTGGATCTCAAGTTTTATCTGTTCATGTACCCATTCATTCAGAAATGGGCATTCATTTGCTGAAGATGATTTTTTTAAGAAAATTACACTTAGTTCCCTACAGTTCCTGGATGGATTAAATTTTGTTCGTTTGCAGGGCTAAGTATCAGCTCAAAGGTTGACCGAAGCTCTTGTAACCAATACGAAATCAACTGTATTGGATCCTTCTGCTTACTCTCATGGTAGATCTTTCGTTTCATTTATACATGGTCGGATCTATCGTTTACTGAACCTTTGGACTTAAATTTATCCAACAAATTGCGTATTGTTCTATGGGGGGAGAGTACTGTTATGTCGATCGTTAAATGGCCAAAGCGCAAGAGCACCTATTTTGATGAAATAATTTTATTATTGATTGCTATATCCATCCTTTAGTGATTAGGCACAACCAGACTAAATATTTAAAAACATATCTGACACATGTAGCTTCAACAAGACAGCTGATATCAACTGTCCAAGTTCGAAAAATCCCAGTTGGCAAGGAACATACGAATTGTCGCAAAGCATTTGCCCACCATTCACTGATTATTTCTTTCCTAACTGTGAATATTGTTCATCCAGTTTTTTTTTTTTTTTGTAGTCAAGAAGGTGACTCATTACGATAAACCGTCTCAAGATGATAGCATGCTTATCTGCTATTAACAGCAAACAATGCGCCCTGTGGTCATATATAGAGTATAGTAATAAAGAAATTTATTGTAGATTGAATACAATTTTTTCTATACACATACATAATTGGTCATTAAAACCTTTCATTCAGGATTATTGACCTAGCTTTTCACACCCACTTATTTTGTGTGTGTTAATTCTAAATATAAGTGGCGGGACCTACAGCTTTTAATGGCAATTTTTACTCTCAGAGTCTTTGCCAGATATCTGCTGAGAGGAAGTCGCCGAAGAAATATTTTTCGTTTTGATGTCTGACCTGGGATTCGAACCCGGATCTTTTGTCTAATAAGCCAACACACTACCTATTAGACCACGGCCTACTAGACTATATTCGTGACAAATTTTAATTTACAGGAGTTGGGGATTCCCAGCTAAGCACTTTAGAGGACATTGAGTGCTCTTAAAATCATTCATTCTAGGTAAAGAGTGGTAACAGAGACCGCTTCGTGCGTTCGGACATCCATTGTTAAACATAATGTCCTGATAAGGTTCCTTACTGGCCAAATAAATATTCAGTCCTTATTGGAAGCCAACTAAGATTCCTGTAATATTATTTGCGAGAGTTCCATCAATAATTACAGAAATTGAATGTGGACCTTAGTCATGACAACGTTAGTCACTGATATATGATAGGAAAAATAGTTTCTTCTTCCTTCTTAAAAATTCAACCCAGCTCCTTTAGAAATCGTTAGAAAGGACGGCAAGCTTATAGTCTTCCAAGGGGGCAGTCCTTATAGGAAACCAACTAAGATTCCGGCAATAATATTTGGAAGAGTTCCATCAATAATTACAGAAATTGAATGTAGGCCTTGGTCATGACAACATTAGTCACTGATACATGATAGGAAAGATAGTTTCTGCCTCCTTTTCAAAAATTCAACAGAGCTCCTTTAGGAAACGTTGGAGAGGACGTCAAGCTTATAGTCTTCCAAAGGTGGACAGTGGCCTTTGGGAATTTTAATAAAGCGGTGGAAGTCGTTCTTCTCATCCTTGTCAGTCGAATAAAGACAAGCAGTAGGAAACAAAATTTTGTCTTCTAGAAAAGTCTTAGTGAACCTAATGTAACGTCAACAGTTATGCCTGCCAGGGTGAGTTCTTTAGTTATGTATACGCTGAAACTCCTATAGGAGTTACTTTCAAATGAACGCACTTTCAAAGGTTGGTAAAGCAAAAAGTTCATATTCGAGATTGATTTTCCTCTGTAGATGGTGTGATTAAAAAAAAATTGGATAATGAACACTGTTGTACCTAAACTATGCTGTTTCCTGTAGAAATAAAATAAAATGAGAATTTAAAATCCTCCTGCCTCCCCTTCAAGATATTTTAGTTACGCAGAAGAAATTACTTTTCAATTCATTAATTAACAATCATGTTAATGCACTTTAAAAAGAAATAAAAAAAAACGCATTTCAATTCAATAATTTAAAGAAACTGCAAAAAAGTCTTTCCAGTTTTCTTCTGTCCTGGTACAATTTTACCCAATGATCTCTGTAAAATGCAATTTCATAGCGATTGTTATCATTAGAAGCACCATCACCATAAAGCAATAATGATAACAAAACAATCTTTGAGTTTTCTCTTTTTTTTCTGTGCTTTCAAAAACGTTAGAGAATAATAGAAGAAGAAAAAAAAATAGAAGAGATGAAAAGAGAAGACAAACTTTATAAAAAAAGCAAGCTTAAGATTTTAAGTACTTGGAAAACTTGTAAATTGAACAAGTTTTTCTTTGTGTTTTCTAACATCTTCTTGGGCTCCCTCTAAATAAACATTTTTTTTCTGCTGTTTTTTGCTTTATTGTTGTGCATGCGAACAGCAAATGTAAATGCAAATGGTTTTTATGAAGAATGAAAATGGAAAATCGTTTTTCTTTTTTGGTAGAAGAGCAAGAGAGATTTATTACTAATAAGATTTTCTATTGTATTGGCAGACCAATAACAATCGCCCCTTTCTCTCCTTTTTACTCCACTTCCGTTTAACTGTGCCTGTGAATCATGTGAATCATGCAATAATGTTTGTCGAACAGAGTATAAAAAAGAAAAGAAAAATTTTTTCTTCTTTCAATTTCTAAGTAATAAACGCGATAAGGATTTTGATTTCAAATACTTGCTAGAATGAAAACATTTTGTTATAAAACTCTCGTCTGATTACTATGGTTACAATAACAAACAATATTTCAAACGATTTGAATATTACAACAATTGCAATAATGCCACACACCAATAAAACATACAAATATTCTGCTCAACTCTCGTAAATACTTTTGTATGCGGGTATCAGTGTTTGCTTATGATAGCGAGTTGGTATTGTAAAGGATAAAGCAGTGCTTATTGCTTACAAGCCATATGCATTTGCTTTGGCATTTAGGGCAAAAAGTTTTTCGAAAAAAGTTCGTTTTTTTTTCTAAGAAAAGCGAGAATCAAAGATTTGCTATAAAACTGCGTTTAACAATTCATTTTTCAATTGAAAATTGTTCAATAATTGTTCAACTGAAAAGATATTATAAAAGCATAAATTTAAGAAAAAAAAATTGATAAAAATCTCTTCAAGTTACAAGTTTGTTTACATTTTAAAATTATTACAAAGAAAATTTACTCAAGAATTCATAGGAATAATATCTTGGCTACCCCTCTACGTATGATGAATATTTCTCAAGACAAATTAATATTACGTATACGTTCACTAATCAAAGCAAATATTGATTTAATAACACATAGCTGCCAGATTTGACGATTTTATACTTTAAAAATATCATATTGACGATTTATGTACATATTTTGACGATTTTTAGAAATAAAAATTTTCGTCATACCAGATGACCCGTGTGAATATTTCATTTTTTTCAATTATGATAAAAGTTATAAGCTTAAAAGCAGGCCCCATTTTTTTTATGCGCACTCCTTAGAACGAATTGTGCTTGAAGAACATAAGGGGATTTGTTGTTTTTCTCAACTAGCACATCCGTATGTTGTCGATTGGCCGGTATACATTATAAACAGAATTCAATCTTTAGCCGAAATTTTTGTGGACTTGCTTTTGTACAGCGGTTGGAATTTTTTAAAGGATAAAAAAACCTTAAAATACAGGAAAATCATTACAAAGTGGTTCGCATACCACTTAAAAGAGCTAGCAAAAGGCAAACGAAATCTTTTAATCCAGAATTCAGGACAAAAAAATTCGAATAGAAATAAAGAAAAAAATATTTCCTAGCTTCATAATTATTCGTCGCTACTTGATACAACCGCAATAGTTTGCCACGAAATGAACTGAAGTCAGTATCCTCAAGGATATTAACTAAAGATTACGCCATCACGCACACAAAATTAAAACTTTCTGCGCATGTTGAATCAATGACGTCACGAATATTGTTGTCATTGTTTTCCTATTGGCTAATGATAATGTAAGTTATATTGCAGGGCTACCAAGTACTTTCGCCGTAGTGCATACACTTTTCAGAAGAAATGTTCATTTTCACATATGAAAAAGACTTGGAAACCTTTAAAATACTCATCTAACGGGAAATCATGCGCAAGGCGTAATCTTTATTTTTACATTATTGCATAGAAATAATGTCGTAGCTACCCCACTGCGTATGATGAATATTCCTCAAGACAAATTAATATTACGTATACGTTCACAAATTGATATAATAACACTTTGCGACATAGCTGTCAGATTTGACGATTTATCGTCATTGTGAAGATTTTATACTCTAAAAATATCATATTGACGATGTGACGATTTATGCATATATTTTGACGATTTTTACGAATTAATAATCTACATCATACTAGATGACCCATGCAAAAGCAACTTTCACAAAGAATTGTTTTCGTGTCATTCGGAAAAGCACAGTTGGATCAATATGTGTACGGTTGATTCGGGTTATGAGTACAAGTTTATCGGTATGAATAATTTTTGCTGCTATAATGTGCTCTCTCAAGTTTGTTACGATTAGTCTGATACCATTTATTAACCCCTGTTTAGCTGATTAACATTATAATTGCATTTGTCTTTTCAAATGCACGTTATTTATATTCTTATGTAGCGCCTTATTTTTCTTAACACCTTTTTAATTTAAATATCAGCTGACACTATATACATATGGATATATTAAAAGACACCGTATTACTACACTTCATAAAACAAACAATTCCATGACATATACGACATTACCAAAATGGCTTTTATAACTTTATAAATTATTATTATCGCACTTAATTTAACAACTACTGTGAAGTATTGCCAAAGCAGCTTTTTACAACTTAATATGCATATTATATATAACTGACTTAGTAATAAACGGCATTATGGTAAATAGCGGTATTGCCAGAATGGATTTTAATACACACTATATTATGTAGAACTGCATTACTATTAAGCGACCCTGTATTACCACACTTGAACAAAAACGTATAATCATAATGACAACAGTATTATCATGCAGTTCTATATAAAATATAATTTTTATCAATGAAAATATTAATTTTTCAATTTCTAATTATTTTTCGCCATTAGTGTTAGATATAAGCTTTAAAATGAGATATCATTCATTAAATTTGATAAGGTGGTGTAGGAGATATTTGCAACCGACAAAAAAAGTGCTTTAGAAATAATTTACATCATATTCTTTACTTTTGTACATTAAAAGGCACCTTAAGGTTTGTATTTACATTGCAGCTATTATTATTACAAATTTGATTGATGGTCTGTATCTGTATCTTATGCCTTTTTCATCCCTTAAAAACCCAAAAATTACAATCTCTGGACGAGGGGAATTTCTCACACGAATACTTACATACGTATTTGCTGCAAGTTTTACGTAGAAATAGATAATTCTCGGGAACAAGTCCCATATTTTGCTTTAACACAATCCGTTATAATAGCGATAGAACAGTGAAACATAAGCCACTTTGTAACGATGCTCCGATAACTTCGTCCTTTCTCTTGTACACGGTCGAAAAGTCTCAAAGTAGACGTTAAGGCACTGGAAAATGTGTCGATTGTAACGAACATCACTTTGAATTTCATGCCAATTTTGCGATGATTAGTTTTACGATTTCCATAAACGTTTTTGACGATTTTGACGAAATTTTTTTCTAATACTTGACGATTTGATGCTTTATTTATCTGGCAGCTATGCTTTGCGACAAAATAAAAAACAATTAAATACACCCGGCTAATGGCATAGTGCTGGTAGATCTCAAAAATATTTTTTTTTTATTTCTCGAACCCTCCAAACTTGTTTTATTTGGCTGAAATTATTTTTTTGGACTTTACGTATAAATTTCGATTTTACTCAAATATTTATGATGCGATTTTAAAAACTTAAATCTTGTTGGAAAGGGGAGGGATGGTATCCATATATCTATTATCCGACTTAATATGCTGAGAGAATTGATGAGGTAAGCATGCGAGTTCTTTTCATATTTTTCAATTTCATAGTAGCAAACTTTGACACATTCACTGCCAAGGACGAGTATACTCGTCTTTAATCAATAAAAGTTGACAATTCACAAAAAGCTTTGCATTTATGGTTAATGGCTTATATCACTGTTATATTAACCGATTTCTTTAAAAAGTTTCTGTACATAAAACTGCTTTTATGAATGAAAAACTCTGTTGTTTTTTTTTTGATTATGCAAAAAGACTACAGAAAAATACTGAAAATTTTTAAGTAACGTAATAAACGTATTAAAATATAATTAAAAAAAATTATATGCCATGTCCACACAGTTTTTATTTTTTTGGTCTTTAAATTTTACACTCTCCATTAGTCTACAGCCGCTTGTGAAAGTACCATCATTCACTGACTCAAATGGCCAGTGAGTTTTGTGTTGGTTTTAAACTTTATAAATTAATTGAATTCCATTTTTGTTTCCTACACTACAGTAGTTACCGTATGTAATTATGAAAATAAAAAGCATGTGAGTATGGCTGTGAGTACTTGAAAGTATATTTTTTAATGGCATTATAAATTATCTGGCAGCAAATTATGACAGAAAAGAAAAAAAGCAGATTCACGGTTATAAAATATGAAAATTATTAAAAATAAATTGAATTTTTCATCAGAAGTAAAGCAGCAGCTTATAAATCAAAGAACTGCATACAATATACAGTGACCATTAAAAGAAACCCGTACATTAAAAAAAAATATTCATAATAAACTACCGTTAAATTGAACGTTAAAATTGAAACAAACAAAAATTTACAAAAAAATTTCGAAATAATTTCGGCACTTTACCTGAGTTTGTTTTCTTTTGACGCTCATTGTACAATATATTTAAAGATAGAGTTTGGCAGCAACACAATCTAATTGAAATCACACTTGTTGAGAACAATTTTCCACTAAATAACTAACGTAACACGCTTCAACTGGGAAAATGTTAACGTTTAAGGAAGAATTTTATTTAAAATCATTTATTTCCTCAATTTATTTGCTGAGATGTCATGCACATATTTTTTTTTATATATAAAAGCAGCACTCAGGGGATGGCCCCTACTCATGCAGTGCATTGTGCAGGTTTTTAGGAAAGAGGGAAGATGCGAACGGCAAGGAAACGATTTGCTGCTAGGTGACTATAAAATGGCCAGTGTTATACCTTCACCAATAGACAGTCGACAGCAATCGTCCTCAAGAAGCCCGCAGTTTCTCACACTACTTATGTTGTGTGTGTTAATTTTATACATAAGTGGTGGGACCTACAGTTTAAAGTCGACTCCGAACGACAGATTCCTTTTCTAAGAAAAATATGTGATCGATGCGAAGCTATATAAAAATATAATGTTTTAAACTGGATTTAAAAATCCTATTGTCCACTTACAGGGTGGCTGTTATATAATGCAACAAAGTAAAAGCGCAATATTTTTTTAATTTTTTTTATAATTTTATTGTTCAAAAGCAAAAAAGGTTGGAAATAAATTCAAATTTTAGAATCAGTTTAGATTTGTTCGAATTGGCCACCTTTGGTACGAATTATGGCCTTCAAATGGCCGACAAAGCAGTCACAGGCTGCACGAAAGTGGCTCTGCGGTATTTTGGCCCATTCCCTGCGAAGCGCCGTCTTGAGATGATCGACACTTTGTTATCCTTTAGTGAGAACCTTACTCTCCAAAATGCGCCAGGCATAAAAGTCCAACAGATTGAGATCCGGAGATTTTGGTGGCCATTGTGCGGTAGAAATGAAGCGCCTTTTTACGCCATTCTTGGTTGACGCGTGCTGAGTGCGGTGGTGCTGAGTCCTGTTGAAATACCCATGGTCCGCTGCCAAAATGTTTGTCTGCCCTAGGCTTCAATACTGTCTTTAAGACATTTTCCCGATAATATTCGGCATTTATTTTGACCCCACGGTCGATGAATACGAGCGGGGAGCGGCCATCGATCGTTACGGCAGCCCACACCATTACTATCGGCAATGCTTGAGTTCTGGTAACCAATCGCAGGTGTAAATATTCATCTGACCCTTTTGGCAAGTACACTCGATCATTTTGTTTGTTCACAAACTGCTCAATTTGGAATGGCTTCTCATCGGAGAAAACCAAATTCGGTAAATGGCTACTTTCGTGCAAGCGAACTAGCTCCCTGGCTCTTTCCAGTCTATCTTTTTTTTGTCCATTGGCGAGCTCTTGCACTTTTTGGAACTTCAATGGCTTTACTCCAGTTCATTTTTCAATATGTGTTGCATCCATTCTCGCGATATGTTCAGCTCACGAACAATTTTTCTTCCGCTGCAGCGTGGATTTCGATCAAATCTGGTCTTCACTTTTCTGATCATTTCTGGTGTTGTTACCGTTTTTTTTTTTCGTTTACGTTTTGGACGCGCTGCAACACTGCCAGTATCATGGTAATGAGCAATGGTACGAGAACCAAATGATTTATTCACATTTAAATGCTGGAGGGCTCTAAAACGATAGCCACCTGTGGTTTTCCAGCCAAATATAAAGCAATCACACTATCACGCTTGAATTCCATAACGAATAATTTTTTATCCGAAAGCAATAGATCAAAATGCTTTTGTAAGCTTGTAAATAATAATATGAACTGTCACTGGAATAAATATGGCAGCTGTCAGACGGAGCGGTTTACAAATGATAACAACCTGAAATTGGTTGCAATACATATCAGCCACCCTGTATAACAGAGATCTTCAAACTACAATTAAACTCTTCATACGCAACGTGTCTTCACACAAGACTGACTGAATTCTTTCTGAATTGTGTTGGATGCTTTGTCTTGCAATTTATATCGCAGGGTAAGCAGTCTGATGAATGCATTTGAAGGCAGAATGGCTTTGTCTTTGTGAAATCTCTATAAATGTAAACAAGTTGTTTATTGTTATTTGTGTAGTTTGTTTGCGTTTGTCCTTACAGTGTTATTGTAATCTGTTTACTTGTTTTATCCCCTTTTTTATAGTGTGCTGTTGTTGCTATATTTTTGTTTGTTCGTTTAATATGTTGTAATAAAAAAGAGTCGCGTTAGTACTGCGATATTTTTGAAATGGTAAAGTACCGAAAAGAGTACTAAAGTACATAATTTTTCAACAATGTATTCCAAATGATTTCTGGCAAAGACTCTGAGAGTAAAAATTGCCATGAAAAGCTTCTCAAAAATCTGTCGTTCGGAGTCGACTTTAAACTGTAGGTCCCGCCAATCATGTGTAAAATTAACGTACACAACATAAGTGGTGTGAGAAGCTAGGCCGTAATCCTGACTGAAGAGTTGTAATGGGCAATTATGTTATGGATGTATTCCAATAATCAACAGATTTGAATACACTTCTGCCAATTTTAAGCACATCTGCCTCTCCTATTAACACGGTTCATTCGAAGATTGTCTGTAGGTCGGGTTGTAAGCGATTTGACCTATGCTCGGAAAAATATATTGTCGTTTGTAAAAGTTGTAGGGTTTTGCATAATATGATGCTGCCTAGTTTATTAAGGAAAAAAATCCAAACGCCTTTTGTTAAATAAAATTTATTATTTGTGATTAATTTTCTGTATGTACATATAATTGTTCTAAAAGACTGTATTTGCATGCCTTAAATATAAAAAAAAAATTAAAATAAACTAACGTATTTGCTTACCCAAACAAATTTAAAACAAACCAACATCTAAACCCAAGAAAAGGACTCTGTCTCTCTCTCTATAAATATTTAAACTATCCTAAGACATTTAAGGACTGCGTATAAAATGTCTAAATTAAGGCATTTCGCTTGAATAATATTTAAAAAAAATTCACCTACAAAATCATCATTATTTTTTTTTAAGAAACAAAACTCATTTTGAATTACAGAAAAAAAATTTTTTTTTTCATTTTGAATCCTTTTTAAACTTTACTAATCCATTTCTATATTTACTATTCCAATTGAACAATTGAATTGAACAAAAACCAAAAAAAAAAATATCTTAAAAAACAAATAATAAACGATCACCACCACCCACCCCATGCATGGCATAGATTCGAGTGGTATTTCTATGCTGGTTGCCATGGATTTTACGCATGAATCGTCCAGGCAGACCAATTATATTGGATTTCTCCTCAACACCCTGTTCGGATACATCATCAGAACGGAAACATCAAATACTATCCGATGTGGAATTAAAAGAGCGGTAACAAGAATCTATTTGAAGCAATTCCTTTTCTTCTGCTCTTTTTAAAGAAAAAATTCTAAAAAAATTTCTTTTCTTTTACTATATAGATCCTCCAAATCTTTGCTGGCTAATGTTTTGGATATTGATGATGATTTTCGTAATGTACGACCCATGACACCAGGCGGTACATTGCCTCATAATCCAGCATTTTATCGTACAGTTTATGGGTATAAAAGGAAATTTTGTTTTTCTTGATTTTAATGTTTCAAAAAGAGTGATTGTTAAATTTCTTTTATTTTTTTTATATCAAAATTTTATAGACAAGGTGATGATGGTAGCATAGGTCCCATAGGTAGTACCCGTATGCCAGATGCTGTTACGCATCATACCTGTATAAAAACACAAACGGAATATGAATTAAGTTTAATATTAAAGGAAATACGCTTCATTACTGATCAGGTAAGTTTTGTTTATTTCTAATGGTTTTTTAAGAAAATTTTTAAAAATTCTATTAAAAAAAATCAAGGGTTCAGTTTTACAGTAGAAGGTTAAACCAATGAAAACAAAATTTGTATATATTTTGATAATCTTACCTCTGTTTGATGCCATTTGTTTGTTTTTCTGTAGAGATATGCTAACAACACATATGAATCGTTTAAAATATTTTGTAGTAACCGAATCTTTACGTGTAGTGTCACAATGGGCCGCTAAGCGTGCTCAAGTGATAATCAAAGCTATCACTTCGATCTAACCTAACCACAACCTTCACAAGTCTGTCATTGACTTCAATGTTTCTATTTCAAAGAACCCTTATGAAGGTAACCATAAAACCTTCCTTGATACACCCAACATTCTCAAGCAAGCTTGTTTGTGGTGTAAATACTCTGTGGGATCTAATAGACGCTTTATAATCACTAAAGTCAGTGGATTCGATATACTTTTGCACTGGATTCGTACAGCGGCAGTCTGTAAAGCCATTATTTCAGTCTGAATATGTATGCAACAAAAATATAGAATTCTCAGATTCAATCATTATGAAAAGAATCCATATTCGATCTCAGATCATGATTTGATTTCATCAGTGAATACGTGAAAAACGTTCTCAAAGAGTTGTTATTCACCCGTTATCGCTGCTGTAAAAGCATTGAAAGTCATCGTGGTCTAGTAGGCAATATGTGGGCTTATTAGACGTATGGCAACCTTTCAAACTCCAGGTCAAATACATCGAGCAAAACGAAATATTCTTCGACGACTCCCTTCCACCAGATTTCTGGCAGAAATACTGAAAGCAAATAAAATTACCAAGAAAAGTTTCTTATGAAAACTGTCGTTCGGAATCCACTTTAAACTGTAGGTCCCGTAAGAAACTAGCATAGGTGGTGGGAGAAACTAGGTTGTAATCCTGACTGGAAGGTTGTAATGACCATTTTTGTATGTACAGTGAGTGTCAAAAGAAACTGTACACTAAGAATAAATTCCTAAAATCACCAAACTTAGCTTTTAGCACTTAAGGAGTGCCCGAACAGAATGACAATATTTCGGAATATTGTTTCATTTTTCAATTTTAAAAACTACCTATAACGGTAATTTGACGTCGCCGTAGTCTAGTAGGTAGTGTGTTGACTTATTAAACGTAAAGCCAAGGTTCGAACTCCAGGCCAGACATCAAAACAAAATGCAAAAAGTATTTTTTCGGCGATTTCCTCTCAGCAGATTTTTGGCAAAAAATCTGAGAGTAAAAAAACCTGCCATAAAAAGTTTCTGCAAAAAAAAATCTGTCATTCGAAATCGACTTTTAAACTGTAGATCACGACATGTAGAAGTCGCCGTGGTCTAGTGGGTAGTGTGTTGGCTTATTAGACAAAAGGCCCGGGTTCGAATCCCAGGTCAGACATCAAAACGAAAAAATATTTCTTCGGCGACTTCCTCTCAGCAGATTTCTGGCAAAGACTCTGAGAGTAAAAATTGCCATGAAAAGCTTCTCAAAAATCTGTCGTTCGGAGTCGACTTTAAACTGTAGGTCCCGCCACTCATGTATAAAATTAACGCACACAGCATAAGTGGTGTGAGAAGCTAGGTCGTAATCCTGACTGAAGGGTTGTAATGGCCAATTATGTATGTATGTAGAGGAATATAGCTTCTTCTTCTTTAAGAGACTATAACTTTTTTTCAAAAGCTTTAATCTTAAGGCACGTAAACATGGTCCTCGACTTAGTTTCACAATAAAACTCTAATGCCATAAAGTATCCAGATCTTGGCGACCAATTCTAAAGCCAGAAAGTATTACTTTTCAGAATATTATGCGATTTCCTTTCGATCTTAAGCACATGCGCTCAAAATTAAATAGTATTTTCTATATTAAATTGATTAAATTTAAAGAAAACTTAACCGTGATGCTGTAAAACTGAACCCTTAATTTCGAACAAAGTTTCTTTATTTAAAAAAAAATAAAAAAAAACTGAAAATCTAACACGAATTTCTCCGTTTTATACTCTCAAAACAAATTTTAATTCTTTTTTTTTATTTCCATAAATTTTTTGTTCCTTTTTATGACCTTTGACCTCACACTAACTAACTCACATTTAAAACACTTTTAAAAACTAAAATTCACTCAATTCAATACACTTTCAAAATACAATTTTTCACTCATGAAAAAAAATCCCGATATCGTAAAATATATAGCTTCGGAAAGGAGATGAAGAAAATGATATAGCCAATGATTGGAAATTTGCCGCTATGGTCGTTGACAGACTGTGCCTTATCATATTCACAATGTTCACAATATTAGCTACAATAGCTGTACTACTATCAGCACCACATATTATTGTCTCGTAGCTATATGAGAGAGGTGGTTATTGTTATTGGTTTTATCATAAAATCAATTTGTTAATTATTAAATTAATAACGAAAATTTTTAAATAAAAGAAAAAAATAAAACACAAACAAAAATGATTTAAAAAACAACTAAAAAAAAACCAAAAAAAAAAACATAAAAAAACACGCTTAAAAACAATAATTAAAAAATTAAACCAAAAAAAATCGTAAAATTTAAATAAAAAAACAACTAAAAAATTAAAAAAAAAAATAAATAAAAAATCTTTTTAAAAAAATAGTAAAAAATTAAATAAAAAAAAAATAAAAAATATTTTTTTTTTCTTCCACAAATTATCTTAAAAATAAAAACTAAACAAAACAACTAAAACTAAACTTAAATAAAAAAAAATCCTTTAAACCTAAAAAAAAACTTAAAATAAAACCTTTAAAATCATAACCTTTTAAAACTTAAACTAAAAATATTTATTTTTTATTACAAACAAAAACATAAAACGATTTAATTTTTCCTTTTAAAAATAAAAATGCCATCTTCCTTATGAAATTCTATTCCATACCAAATCCATTAATTAAAACAAAACCAAATGAAAACAAAAACAAAAAAAAAATAAAAGAAAATAAGAAAGAAAATTGGGAAAATCACATTCTTCCATTTGTTTTTAATTAAAAAGGCACCCGTAGATAAACATTTTTAAAATTAAATTTAATTAAAAACAAAAACATTTTGTAAATATTAGAAAATTTTTTAAATTTAATTCCCATAATAATTATTTAATGTTTAAAAAGAATTTTATTTTTATTTTAAATATTGATTTCTATTATACTTTTTAGTTTATACATCAATTTCATTAATTTTATTTTATTTAATTAAAGTTTGTCAACTTCGAGAATCTTGTTGTTGATTTGTTATTGTTTTGTTAGAGCAATTTGTTCATTATTTACTTATTATTTTATAACTGTAACTCTGTCTTACAGTACTTTTTTCTTTGTTGTTTTTATTATTCCAAGATCATTTCGTTGTTATTCTACAATATTGTATTTGAAATATTGTATTCCGATACGAGAGGCTGAAAATAAGCCTTAATAATGTTAATGTCTGTTTAATAATGTTAAAACTCTAACTGGCTTTTAGAGGCTTGAATTCGAACACCAGTTCAATCCTATCTTCATCTTCAAGACTCTGCATACAAATGGGCTGCTCTTATGTATATTGAAAGAACACTGAGCGCCACAAGTGAGTCACCACCCACTATAATTTTAAATTTTCTATTATAAAAAATATACTTGTAGCACAACAATAATTGAATTGTTGTTTTTGTTCATTTCCTTTTCTCGCTATTCTAAGAAAATTAATTATTTCAGTGGTGTTTCCTCACTTTTGCCGCTTAGTGCACTCCTTAATAATTATATCCCCTTGTTGTGCACTTGTATTTAAAAAGTATGTGAAACATATTCCACATAGGAAGCATATATCCTATAAAAACTTTGATAATTTTTTCCAGGCCACTTCTCCAAAATAGTGTTTGTCTGGCATGGAGCATTCTCCATAACAAAAATTTAATACCTCGGGCTTACGAAGACTGAGCAATGTATTCCTAACAATTTACCACTCTTCCAGATGTATATGTATGTACATGCATACGAAGTGTTTCATAAGGACACTCATAAAATCGTCTTTATTTAGTCTTAATATACCTATGGCTTTCTTCTGATCAGTATCGCCTGAGAGTTTCCTTGCAATTTTTCCTGTTTTGTCCTTTTGCCTTAATATTCTTTAACTCCAGCAATGCTCTCCATTAACTGCAGTACATGGATTAGCCTACCATATTTCCAACTTATTCAAATTGATCTCATTTTGAGGTCGCCGTGGCCTAGTAGGTAGTGTGCTGGCTTATTAGACGTAATGCCAGGGTTGGAGTCCCAGACCAGACATCAAAATAAAAATACTTTTAAACTGCAGGTCCCGCCACTTATGTATAAAATTAACACACACAACATAAGTGGTGTGAGAAACTAGGTCAATATTCCTGACTAAAGGGTTGTAATGGCCAATTATGTATGCAAAAACGTAACAATATGTATGTGGCCCTGGTTAATCTGTTCCCCTATAGTCTAGAGGCGATACAGCTTATGTGATGCCTTATATTGAGGCCATCTTCATCAAGCCACTTAGTGCTTAACAACGCATTCTATGGCCCTTCAGGATTATTTCAATTAAGCATTTTCCTTCCATCAATGTTCTCCACGCAATTAGATCACTACAGTGTAAGTATATGCCTAACTACGCTTTTGTATTCCTAGAATAAGGGTATGAGGAGCAAATTAGGACCTGTGGCGGTCTCTTCCGCTTATGGACCAGCATCTGTGCGCTCTTTCTGTACAGTATAACAACCCCAAATTATTAATTGATTGAATATTCTAATGCGCCTTTGTTCCTCTTTTAATGAAGCATGTTTCAGCCTTAACTGGTTTCGCTTTTAGACCTCTCGCTGAGGTCTAATTGTGTCCAATAATGTTAAATAATACCTAGTTTAGAGTTCTCAGTATATTGTACAATAGTTTGACTATAAAATCTATTTCTAAAGGATTTATTTGTTCATATTATACTATGTTCAGACAGGCACTTTTATTGAGTCAATATTCGTTTACTTGAGTACAATATTTTAAGTGTTCAGACACATAATATAGGCAATATTTAGTTGGCAGCTAGTAAACAAAACAGGTGGTTGTTTCAACAACATTGTTTTTTTGTGTTTTTTTTGTAGTTGTTGTCAAATATCAATTGAAAGTGTTCGGAAAATTGTAAAATGATTACTAAACGTACGACAGTGCTGTATTTTAAGTTTCACTCAATATTATGACAATTTGCATATTTATTACGCAATAATTAATTGAAACTTTATATAAAGAATTAAGCTCAATAATGGCGTTTATTGCGATTTACGCAATAAAAGTGCTTGTCTGAACATAGTATTAGAGTCTTTCTTCGGTTGATTTTAAATTTCCCTAAAAAAAGTACTTTAAAAAGGTAATTTTATAAATTGTTTTAATTATTATTATTTTTATTTATTTTTTAATATATTTTTAGTTTATAATTTTAATCCCAATCACGGTTTCCTTAGAAAACATTAAATAATATTAAAAAAAATTAATTAAAAAAAATAATAATTTTTAATTAAAAATAAAAATAATAAATAAATAATTAAGTAAATAAAAACAAATTAAATACTGCCATAAAATATCAATAAGTTTAATTAAAATAATTAAAAAAAAAAAATAATTAAAATAAATAAAAATAAAATAAAAAACTTTTAATTAAAAACAAAACCAACCATATCCCAAGAAAATCCCCATTTGAACCCTTAAGCCTCGAATATTAAACCAAAATCGCATTCACTCTGGATGGCTATTAAACTTCAAATGCATAAATATGTTGGATGAAGACAGGAAAACCTTGCAAAATTGTGTATTTCGTTACCTAAAAATTAAGAATTTTAATTCACCATTGAAAAAAATCTGCTAGATTGTGTAAAAAATTTATTGTGAAGACTATCTTCACATCATTAGTTGCAATCACCTCCAATTACCTAGACTTACCTGGCCCAGGATGTATGGAAGGCGTACCAACCGATTACTTGGTCTCGGTCGTGATGTCATCTCGACTGTAGTGGCCGTGCTTACGGATCATTGCATCATGGGCTCTCTTTTAACGACTTCTGCCGTGGATGCAGGTCCACTGAATAAGTGGAAAATGTTATTCACTTTCTTTGCCAGTGGATATAGGTTATTTGGCTCCCCATTCCTTGTTAGCTTAACGGAGCTATCGTCTATTGATATCAAGGATACAGCTTCGTTCATCAAATTTTCTGGCTGGTTTTCCAGTACGGGGTAGTCTTGCTTTTGTTGTGCAGCCCTTGCGCTGACCAAATTCTTCCTTTTCCCTGTTTTGGCGGAACTTGGTTAGTACACCCGTGGCATCACAACGGGCCCCCATGCGTTCTCAAGTGAGCTTTATCAGAGCTACCACTACGATCTAACCTCCAATTCCAAAAGAACATCATTACACAGAGAAACCTGTTCCAGATCTTTAATACATTTTTAATTTTTAGTTCTAAAATGTAAATAAAATTTGCCTTACTGGTAGGTTAAAATACGACTTAAAAATATTCCCCACAATGAACTTATCTGGAAGAATATTGAAATTGAGTCGTTAAGGACCAGACTCTTCGTGGCAAGAGTCAGTATTTTCTACTTTCTCAGGATCACAAATTTTACATAAATCACTTGAGAGTCTATCATCATCCCTTTCAAGAGTACAGCGGTTTGTGAGAATCGCTATAGTGAAACAATTTGTCCTCTATTTCAGTCCAACAGCGCATACAAATTTTAGATTCAACTAAATAAAGCCTTCTTGTAACTTACCCGGGAAAATTCAGTGTAAAAGTAGTATCTTTGCAACATGCCAGTAATAGTAAGTTCTCTACCGGCCCAAGAGAATTAATCAGAAATCCAATGTCAGAAAATCATATATTCGACCGCATTACCATAGACCAGGTCGGGTCAATACAATACTAAACTGCAAATAATGCCTTAGTTGGAAGGGAACAAAGTGCACTGGTTATCAAAAGAACAGTCTGTCCGAGTACTCTTTCTCTCAGTGTGCAGATTTAAATATGAACTCTGTAAACTCTATAAGGTTGTCTCCACCATGGCCTTATGGAATCAGATATGTGATGGCAGGTTAAACTTAAATCTTAACCGCCGCTGTTCTCTTTATTCCCTTCTTGAAATTTCTGAACCAAAAAGCCAAGTGTTTGTGCAAATATAAAGGTCTGGATACGACGATTCCACTGGATTCTCTTTTTTATACATAATGGCAGCAGAATACTTTCTTAATAGAATTAAACAAAATACTATGTGTCCATACAAATAAATAGAACCTGAAGTTCGTGGCCACGGAAACTGTTAACCTTATTTACTGTGTATAATAAAATTACTGTTACGTACTGAATAGGGATGCCAATCGGGAAATCCGGAATCCGGAAATCCAGGGATTTTCGGGATTGACAAAATCCCGTTTGGCATCCCTAGTATTGAAGTCAAATTTTTTATAACTAAGGCCAGGTGGTGGAAGTCGCCGTAGTCTAGTAGGTAGTGTGTTGGCTTATTAGACGGCAAGCCCGGGTTTGTATCACAGGTCAGATATTAAAACGAAATATGAAAAAAAAATATTTATTCGACGATATCCTCTCCGCAGATTTCTTGCAAAAACTCTAAGAGTAAATAACCTTGAAAAAGTTTCTGCCTGCCATGAAAAAGTTTCTCAAAAATCTTTCGTTCGGAGTCGATGTTAAGCAGTAGGTTCCGACACTAACGTATACAATTAACGGACACAACACGAATGGTGTGAGAAGCCAGGACGTTTTACAATCGGTCAATTCGATCTACGAGTACTTTACTTGTCACAGTTGACAAATACATATCCTCTAACCTAACCTCTAGTTGGAAGGGGACAAAGTGCACTGGTTACCAAAATTACAGTCTGTCCGAGTACTCTTTCTATCAGTATGCGGATTTAAGCATGAGCTCTGTAAACTACTTAAGATTGTCTCCACCATGACCTTATGGGATCAGATATTTGATGGCCGGTTAAACTTGAATCTTAACTGCCGTTGCTCTCTCTTTAACTCTGAGAGTAAATAAAAACCTGTCATGAAAAAGTTTGTCAAAAATCTGTCGTTCGGAGACGACGTTAAACAGTAGGTCCCGCCACTCACGTATAAAATTAACAACATGAATGGTGTGAGAAACTAGGCTGTAATCCTGGCCTAAGGGTTGTAAGGGCCAATTATGTATGTATGGATGTAAGCAGACCTGGTTCTAAGCCTCTATTTTAACTTTTGCAACAGTTAAGAGAAATAGAAAGACACTGTCACATATTGTTTTACTGCCCAATACGCCTAAAGACATTAATTGAATTTAGGATTTGGGAACGACGAAATTTCCATTACTTTCGAATAAATAGGCTGCTTAAGAATCAGGGTATGGAAAACGTTGGCTTTGAAGGCTGCTGTAGTTCGAGTACCAAATTGTTCCTTCATCAACATGCGTCGGACGCTCTGGGACCTCATGCGGGGATTTTAGATTTGTGAATTACTTTCGCTGCTTTAGAATCAGGGTATGGATTATAGTGGCTTTAAAGATCGCTGTAGTTTGAGTACCAAATAGTTCCTTCATCGACATGCATTCCACACTCTTGGACCTAATGTGGGGATTTTAGGATTTGTGAATTAGCAAATTTCCATTGCTTTCGCATAAATAGGTTGCTTTAGAATCAGGGTATGGATTATGTTGGCTTTGAAGGCCGCTGTAGTTTGAGTACCAAATAGTTCCTTCATCGACATGCATTCCGCACTCTTGGACCTAATGTGGGGATTTTAGGATTGTGAACCAGCAAATATTCATTACTTTCGCATAAATAGGCTGCTTTAGAATCAGGGTATGGATTACGTTGGCTTTGAAGGCCGCTGTAGTTCGAGTACCAAATACTCAACATGCGTTGGACACTCTTAGATCTCATGTGGGGATTTTAGGTTTGCGAACAACAAAATTTCCATTGCTTTCGCATGAATAGGTTGCTTTAAAATCAGGGTATGGATTATGTTGGCTTTGAAGACCGCTCTAGTTTGAGTACTTAATAGTTCCTTCATCGACATGCATTCCACACTCTTGGACATAATGTGGGGATTTTAATATTTGTGAACTAGCAAATTTCCATTGATTTCGCATAAATAGGTTGCTTTAGAATCAGGGTATGGATTATGTTGCCTTTGAAAACCGCTGTGGTTTAAGTAGTTCCTTCATCGTGTGGGAATTGCTAAACAAATTTAATATTTCTTATATTTAATAATTCTTCTAAAATAATTTTCAGGTTTTCCAGTTCTTTATCCTACTTTAATATCCTGTAAACAAATGCAATTAAATATTCCCCAATTTTATTATTTACAAAACCAATAGAATAACCCGTAGAAACATTTTCCAAAACAAATGAAAAAAAAAATTAAGAAAAATTTTAAGGCTGATTTTGAAAAAGCCTTTAAAGGAATTGGTTTCAAAAATTATGAACAAAAAAAAAAAAGAAATTCGCAAAAAAAATCAATGAAACAAACAAATAAAACTACAAACCAAACCCAGCCATAAATAAACTTAAAAAACCAAAACCAATTGAAATTGAAAGGAAAAAAGAAAATTTAAACAGATCTACTTACACCTCAAACTCATGACACAAAGCGAATGGTTTATAAACATAGAAAATGGAATTTTCCAAAAAAAAAAAAATGGAAGAAGAAGAGATGAATTGAAAAACATTTTTAAAGATTTTCATTTGGAAAAACTTTAATAAAATTTGTAAAGAAAATTTTTTGGAAAATTAGGAAATGTTTATAAAACAATTTGTTTTTTCTCAAAAATGGTAGACAAAACTGCTTTACCATGACAAAAAAAAATATATATGAAAACATAACAAAAATAAACACAACAAGAATACCAAAATTTAATTAAAAAAAAAGAAATCGGTATAAAAAAAATTTAATTAATTAATTGAAAATAAGAATTATAATTAAATAAAAATAAATGAAATGCAAATGAAAAATAAAAGTGGCTGCGAGCAATAATATCTGCGTGTTGATGAAAATGCATAATTTTTGGTGTTATGCGCTATGAATTTAATGAAAGAAAAATCCAAAAAACAATCGAACAGTTTATTGTGCTAAAAATTTTCTTTTTTTAATTTAAAAAAAAACACACAAAAAAAAATTAAAACAAGAAATAAAACAAAAAACTGTTGCTTTTGTTTCCACAATTTTTTTTTTTTTTTTTTGAACAACAACATTACAAAATATTGAAGAACAACAACAACAACAAAAATTCCAAGCACTTCACGACACTAAGACAGTAAAACAAAGAATTTTATTTAAAGTTATTGGCCTAACACCTAAGCTTAGTTTTACTGTCAAATTTACAAACAAGTAAACAAAAACAAGCAAACAAACTTTGAAATTTAAAATTTATTTCCAAAAAACGCTACGCTAAACATCTTCAAAACATTATTATCACCATGAATGCCACCTACGCCATCACCACCACCACCATCACACAATACAACTCTGATAGTATGTCTGTCACTAAGTAACTCTTCCACGAATGAATAAATTTTTAATTTTAAAGTTACGGCTATTCAGCTTCTTCATTGTAAATATTGTGTAATATAAACCACCCCACTGTTCCTGGTTACACTCGAACGTTGTAAAAGGAAACATAGAAAATCAGAATTTTTTTTCCCATTTTTTCCATTTTTCCTTAGACAATTTTTCTTTTTTGTTAATTTTTTTCATTTCTTTTTTTTTAACAAGACAACAACACTGGTAGACATAAAAATATTTAAACTTTATAAAAAAAAATAAGAATAAGAAATAAAAAATAAATAGTAAATAGGCAAACATAATGAAATTGTTTAAACAAAAAGAATGATAATGACATGACATGATATGATATGATGGAGTAAATAAAAATAATTTTTTTTTTTCTTCTAAATCAAGGCACATTAGGTTGTTATAAACATTAAATTAATAAGTATTGTACATATAAATCCATTTAAAAATATTATAAAAAAAATAATTAAAATTAAAATAATACTAAAAATATTCATAATAAATATAAGATTTTGTATTATAAATAAACTACAACTAATCTTACAGTACTGAATATAAGTTTACAGACGATAGAAAAAAATTATCCAAGCTTTTAAATGCAATTCAAATGTTTCTTAGAATGCTATTATACGACACTCATATAAAAAATTAACACATACAACATACAGTGGCAAGCAAAAGTGAGTGCATGTCCACGATACTGAGTTTCATCATCCACAAAAACAAAAAAAAAAAAAACAAACAAATAAAAAAAGAAATAATTTTAAAGTTTTTATTTTATTTTGAACAAATAGCACCAGAAAAGAATAATTAATTAAATGAAATCAATGAGTTTGAATGAAAAAACAAAAATAACCCACATAAACTCAATTTAGCACGTCTAAAGAAAATTCGAGACACTAACCCAAAGTCGCTATGGTCTAGTAGGTAGTGTGTTGGCTTATTAGACAAAAGGCCCGGGTTCGAATTCCAGGTCAGACATAAAAACGAAAAATATTTCTTCGGCGACTTCCTCTCAGCAGATTTCTGGCAAAGACTCTGAGAGTAAAAATTGCCATGAAAAGCTTCTCAAAAATCTGTCATTCGGAATCGACTTTAAACTGTAGGTCCCGCCACTCATGTATAAAATTAACGCACACAACATAAGTGGTATGAGAAGCTAGGTCGAAATCCTGACTGAAGGATTGTAATGGCCAATTATGTATGTATGCAACCCAATTTCTTCAATATTTGGTTCATAGACCCTTACTAAAAATAGCTTGATTTACGTGGTTTGACATGCTTTCTACCAAATTTTCAATAACATCTTTCTGAATTCGATTCCATTTCGCATTTATACGATCCCAAAGTTTGTCAATGTTTATTAGGGTTGTTTCGTACTGCCCGAGCTGGCTTTTCACGAATGACCAAAGATTTTCAATCGGATTGAGGTCGGGACTTTGTGCTGGCCATTCCTTCGATTGAAAATTTGGTTTCCCATTCCATATCTTTACAATTTTTGCTGTCTGGTTCGGGTCAACATCCTGGAAAATAATTTCTTATTCGGGATAAGAACATTTGTCCATAAAATTCGGAGATGGTCTTTTTTCGCACTTAAATCTACTAAATATAGAGGGCCAACATGTCACCATGTTAAGCATCCCCAAACCATTATATTTTAGTCGCCATGTTTAAGAGTTTACTTCACATGGTGTCTTTGAATACGTTCCCCGGATCCTCGATAACAGTACTGCTTTGCATCTTAAATTTGGACTCATCAGACCAGATAATACACGTTTCCAATGAAATGGAAAGCAGTACAGCTAACAAAATTTATTTTGGAAAGTTTATTCGATGATGACAAATAAAAACTTCTTCATAGCAAGAATACCGCTCTAATGGTTTTTATTATTGTCTTAAAAAGTGCTAAGTACTAACCAATATATCACTCCAAAGAAATGTTCAGATCCTCTGTTCACAAGCTTGTCTGCCCGTTCAGTACCATATTTTATTTACCAAGCCAAGCAAATTCCATAGTATCTGCAGTTGAACCTTATAAGAACCGAGTGATTGACTGGCAGCCTGGCTGTTAAGTAGTATTTTGAGGTCCCTTCTATTTAAGTTTAATTGAGAAAATCTTATGTGGGCATAGGCTCTCACTTGGAAGATTCACGTGTTTTTTTCCTAGAGGACTTTTAATATTTCATTCTAAGCGTAAAATTTTTTTATATACGAAGCAACTGTACTCAGTAGGTAGTGTGTTGCCTTAGACGAAATATGAAAATATATATGCCAGCAGATTTCTGGCAAAAACTCTTAGAGTAAATAAATCTGCCATGGAAAAATTTCTTAAAATCTGTCGTTCGGAGTCGACTTTAAACTGTAGGTCCCGCCACTTATGTAAAAAATTAACACACATAACATGAGTGGTGTGAGAATCTAGGCTGTAATCCTGACTGAAGGTTTTTTTACGCCGAGAATGGGTAAATGTACCTAACCGCACCATAGAGGAAGCCGTCACGTTCTCCGGCTGTGGGGCCCTCACCCCCTCATCACGTAGATCGTTAAGCCTACTTCTGAACTATGGTGGTATTACTACGCAGTGGGGTCTCTTTGGCCACCTTCATGCTCATATCCGCGTCAGGATTGCGTATTGAAGGTTGAGGAGACTTCCAAGTGTCCCCACTATTTCCTCCTACATGTTCTGCAGCCTCCAGATCTCTCTCTTTCAGTATCAGAATGCGTTCCACGTAATCGCCACTGAGGCCCAATTCTCCCTACTTGCTATCATAACTCCGACAATGTTAGCGGTGGTGATCGTTCCAATCGCTGACTTCAGTACAGAGCGATAGCTTTGCCAGCGTGCAAATTCGAACACAGTGTGTTCCAGCATTATCAATTACTTCCCCTTCCTCCTGAAGACAGTAAGGGGAGTCGGGTCTTGCCCATTATGTGCAGATATTTCCTAAAATATCCATGACCCTATAGCATCTGCATAACTGTAGAAATGTACCTCTCCAAATTTCCGACCAATCCATAGGCTTTATGTCTGGGATAAGTCTTGCCATCCACCTTCCTCTATCTTCATCGTTTCATCGTCGTTGCCATTCCGAAATGGTGTTTTCCCTGAAGTGGCTGGTTATGTGATTTCCAGCCGATTTCGCCTTATAAATCTCCTTATAAATTGTTCCTACTATCACAATGTTCGGCTGGGGCGGACACTGTACGATATGCCGACGCGATACGGAGTGCAGTCATTCTCTGTACCGATAGCAGAGAGTTTGCCCGCTTCTTAACCTCTAGCGTTTCTGCCTAAATTTCGCTCCATAGAGCATAATGCTGCTTCGACTTCCATCAGGAATTATCCGTCTCGCCGGTGACTAAAGGTTCTAATGATCAATTATTTCTAACAGCCATTCTTGGCAGACCAGTTCAAAGAAAGTTTCTCTCCTGCTCAGCCTTACCAACGTCTTCTTTGAGGGAATGCTAAGTATAGAAGACAACCACTCCTCCATGCAAATCCAGCAGGTTTCAATAATATCGGACTTCTCTTCCTGCTGAAACCGAAGGTAAGCCGTTAAGTAAAACAACCTGAGAGTTTCTAGTTTAACAGGGGTAAGGGGAATACCTAATATCTATAATATATCGGAAATAATGCCAGTTTATAATCAAACGATATAAGTATGCATGTACCAATAACCTGGATATTATCTTACAGTTGAGTTTGAATAATTCTAAAGCTTCCTGAGTAGTTGCCAGCATTAATGGAAGAGGACGGAAAGTAAGTTGACGTTTGCTTCCAAAATGGAAATTTCATTTGAGTGGATGTGTTCCCTATGCTTTATAGTCAACATTCAAGCAATTCTTAAGAATTTTTATTCCTCCAGTTTGTTTAAAAAATCCTTCGTTTAAAATTCCAATTTTTTTTATTGTCTTAATTTAACGTTCAGTGACTGTAAACATATTTTTTTTTATTTGTATTTTTTAAACATAATTTAAATAATTTATTATAAAAACTATTTGAATAGATTTAAGATATTGAATTTAAGCAATAAAATGTTTAAGAAATTTGCAAAAGAAATAATTAAACTCTCATAAGGAAGTTCTTCACGATAATATAAAGGACTGATATGTTGGTAGACAAATATGTTAGTCAAATAATGCCGTCGATAAGTTAGTGTCGTAAGATTTTTACTCATTATTTCCTTGTGATTACAGACAACTTAGTCTCCACTGCGTTCATTTCCCATTCACATTGGTTGAACTACTTTGATATTTTCCTTCCGAGTTAACGTACGTAAATGGGTTACTTACGACCTCCGAGTACTGACTGTACTTGTCTTAACCGACAAGTACACGTCCTCTAAACTAACGTACGTAAATCCTTGTCGTTTAAATTGGCACCTTTTGTGGTTCCAGATTACGTATTAAAGTTCTACTTGAGTTTGCTATCCAATACGATAGCGTATATTTTATTTCCCTGTGAATACAGATAATTCTGTCTCCGTTGTGTGAATTTCCCGACCACATTGGTTGTTTTGTTTTGATAGTAATCTCAAAGCATATTCCAGGACTTACCAAACCAATATTGAATCCTTGTCTGTAAACACTATTATAGTTATACGACTTATTCTTTCCATGATTTTCAGTAACGTTTTAAGCTAGGGGTGCCAAGGCAAACTCGAGAGTATACCTCCATGTTGTGTTCCCTCTTATCGCCATTTTGCCTATGCCTGTGGCGCCCAAAGTAATTTCAATACAAATGTATTTTAGCAGTCTTTCGATAGGAATTGTTAATACTCTTGGTTACTCTTCAAATTCAATATTTATTTCATTTGATTCAATAAATGTTTCTCTCGAAATTCGATTTCTGAAAGCAAATTTTATGATCATTATGAGGCCTCAGTTGAGTGCTTTCGAAATTCAATCTTTAAAATGATAAACTATGTTCAGATAGGCACTTTTATTGAGTGATTATACGGTTTATTGAGAACAATATTTTAAGTGTTCAGACATAATAATATACGCA
This sequence comes from Sarcophaga peregrina, assembly GCA_014635995.1. Lineage (NCBI taxonomy): Eukaryota > Metazoa > Arthropoda > Insecta > Diptera > Sarcophagidae > Sarcophaga > Sarcophaga peregrina. The sequence goes on from CM025791.1 coordinate 84,159,830, forward strand.
GTTCTGGAGTTTATTTAAATTCATTTGATAGCTGGTAAACAAAACATCTCGTTGTTTCAACAATATTGGTTTTACTTTGTTTTTTGGTTGCCAAATATCAGCAGGAAGTGTTCAGAAAACTGTATATGCTCACTAAACACAGTTATGATAGTGCTTCATTTGCATATATATTGCGCAATAATTAATTGAAACTTTATATGAAATATTGAGCTCAATAATGGCGTTTATTGCTATTTGCGCAATAAAGGTGCATATCTGAACACCGTATTAAGAACTTTATTGAACTTAAAATGAAAAAATGTTTGTGTTTTTTTTTCCAACAAAAAAATACACCATTTCCCGCACTGGTTTTAAAATTCAAAAAACTTTTGCAAATTTCATAAACAAAAAAAATTTCATTGAAAAAAACGTATATTTTTTATGGATTTCATAATGCACAAAATAATGCAAATACTGTACATATTGGTAAACATAAATATTAAAATTAATTTATAATTATTTTGATTTGTTTTTTAAGAAAGAAAAGAAAAATTTTTTGTTTGGCATTTTCAAAAAAGCATTTGTTGTCGGGAAAAAATTCAAATTTTTTCGCCAAACTTTTCCTTTGGAAAAGGGAGGGGAAAAATATGAATTTTTTTTTTTTATACAAAAAAAAAATTAATTTCAATAGACAACAAGGCTTTAATAAACGTAAATAATATTCTAAATTATAAAATAAGTAAATAAAATGAAGAAAAATTAGAAAGGAAGACCAAAGTTTAGTTAAAAAGAAAAAAAAAATTAAAGAAAGTAAAGTTTTTTGAAGGGAAGGATATGACAATTGGTGTACATATAGAAAAAATATTAATTTAAAAATAAAAATAAAAATAAAAAAAAAATAATAATAAAATACTAGAGATTTAAATGTAATTATAGAATGGAAAAAAAAAAATATTAGAAAATTATTGTAAAAGTTTACAAGCAATTTTAATTGTAAATTAATGGAAGAATTGACTTTAATTAATAAAAACAAAAATAAATGAAATAAAATATAACTTACACAGACATAAAAATTAAAAGGTTTTTATTATTATTATTACATAAAGCAATAATAAATTAAAACCCATTAAGTATTAAAAATAAAAACAAAATAAAATAAAAAAAAAATTTAACTTTAAAACTGTGTAAGAGAAGAGACACTGAAACTTAATTAGTATTCAACTGAAAATAAAATTAAAAAATAAATTAAAATAAAATAGAAAAAAAAATTAATAGGAAATCCAAAACATAAACCTAAAATAAGAAATCATTATTTCAAAAATACATTAAAAAATAAATAAATAAATTCAATATTAATAAATAAATATTAACAAAAAAAAAACCCAAAAACACGTAATCAATCATAAAAAAATCAACAGAATTCTCTTTATAAATTTAACTTTTTTCCCCATTAAAATAATAAAAAAAAAAATAAAACATTAAAGAAAATTGGATATATTTAAAAGATTAAAAATTTTTTAAATAAAAGAATTATAGATTAAAAAAAATTGAAAAAAAAATCAAGACACAAAAATTTATTAATAAAATTATGAATACTTTATTTATTATTTTTATAACTAAGAAATTTGTTATACAAATTTGAATATTAAAAAAAATATAAATTAGGTTGTAGGGTATCATTTAAGGTCTATTATCTCAATAATTATGTACACAATTTTACAGTTACATTATTAACAAATCTCTGAAACATTTTTAAGCAACTCTAGGTTAACTATACTCGTGAAGATAGATGAAATACATCTTCACATTGGGGGTACCTTCAGCCACAAAAGAAAACAAAAAACTCTAACAAGACTCTATTCAATTTAGTGTTTTTCACACTCCAATTATAGTTCAATAAATTATAACTCATAAACTAAGGGAAATGGGTTTAGTTAAAAGTAACTTCCACTAAAGTGAACTTTAAAGTCACCTTTAACTTAATTTCATTATTACATTTTTCAGATAAAATAAAGTTAACTTTTTTCAAAAATATGACAATGCCCGAGTAATGCCTTTTCCACTAAAGTGAACTTTAAAGTCACCTTTAATTTAATTTCATTATTACAACTTTCAGATAAAATAAAGTTAATTTTTTTCAAAAATATGGCAATGCCCGAGCAATGCCTTTTTCGCTAAAGTGAACTTTAAAGTCACCTTTAATTTAATTTCGTTATTACAAATTTCAGATAAAATAAAGTTAACTTTTTCCAAAAATATGACAATGCCCGAGCAATGCCTTTTTTTAAACGCAGTGGTAACAACGAGCTTCATTTTGTTGTTTATATGCTCATCTTATTTATATTTAAAGTTGCCAGATTGAAAATAATATATAATACGGCAACTTAAAACATAAACTTAACTTTAAAAGTTACCGGTAGCATGATCCTCCCTTTAGCTTAACGTTCACTTCTACCATATTGTCTATCCATAATAATGAAAAACAATTTATCTGCCCTTTAAAATCCTCCCTTTAGTTAACGGCAAGTTGTAATAATGGCCCTTAGCCAGTTATAACTGCTTTAGCTTTCCACCTTCCAGGTCTCCTTACCATATTGCAGAGGCACTAGGAAGACAGAACTGTAAAACAACCTTAATGCTGAGGCTTAAATTCTGCGTGAGAGTGTTTAATGATTAGGTTGCTGAGACTTAAATCCTGTGTGAAACTGTTGACGATTAGATTGCTGATGAGGAAATGCTAGATGTAAAGACAGTTGATAGAATTATTTATACTAAGGATCTATAACAGACACCAGCTAGATTATTGAATTAGTCGCCATAGTCTAGTCTTATTAGACTTAAGGCCGAAACGAAAATATGAAAATATTTCTTCAGCGACTGCCTCTCAGCAGATTTCTGGCAAAAACTCTGAGAGTAATTAATACTGCCGTGAAGAGCTTCTCAAAAACTGTAACTTTAAACTGTAGATCGCGCCAATGATGTATAAAATTAACGCACACAGCATAAGTGGTGTGTGTTCGTAATCCTTACGAAGGGTTGTTGTGATCAATTATGTATGTGGCCGCTTTCAGCCGCTCATTGATAGCTTAGTTAATATTACCATTCGTTGTGGTGAGAACTTCTAGCACTGTAACCATACCATCTTTGTTGGTCTGCCAAATTTCAGAATGTTGCTCGGAGTTAACGCAATAAATTCCCTGTCAAGTTCTTCATATACAGCCAATATTTCTTCCTAATATGTTTAATATCCCACAGATTTTAAGAATGTGTTCCAATGATTCATTTTCATTCGCACAAAATCTCTATGTTGGTTTTGAAATAACCCCAATCCGGAACATATGTACACTGACTCTATAGTTTCCAGTCAAAAGACTGGTTATAGACCTTAGGTATTTGTCTTTAATCACTCTTGGGTTCAGAAGAGTTATTGCCTCCTTTTATCTTCCCTTTCGTTCAATATAACTTTCCAAACGTCCATTTCCCCTCCATTGAAGGTCTGTGGATCTATCAACGGTTTGGAAACTTCCCTTTACGCAAACACATCTGTTTGGTTATTGTCGAAAATTGCCACATAACCTAGGATCTAGTATAGAGTAACCTTATTATGTCTACCTAGTTCTTTCAGATTCTTCCGACTGTACAATGCTATCTTCAATTTAATGTCATAAGAGCCGATTGCTTAAATGATAGCCTTGCTGTCAGATAGAGTAGTTAGCTTATTAACTTTTTCTCAGATCTTAGATGTGTTCTTTATGCTATTTGGACAAACAGTTGCCCCATAGGCCTCTATGGGCCTGACCATCATAGTTTACATCAAATGCTTAATATCTTTGCAAGCCAGCTGCTTATCATTAAGGCCATATTGGCCTTCTCTGAGATGCTCTTTGTTATTCCTAAATGTTTTTTATTGATTTTATGAAATATTAGCTCAACTAGTCGCTTTAGCATAGTGAGAAATGTGTTGGCTTATTAGACATAAATCCCGAGTTTAAATCCCCGATCAGGCATCAAAATAAAAATATGAAAACATTTTTTCGGTGACTTCCTTTCAGTAGATTTCTGGCAATAACTCTCAGAGTGAATAAAATTGCCACAAAAAGTTTCTCACAAATCTGTCGTTCAGAGTTGACTTTAACACGTTGATTGCCGCGGCAATTTTCAGAAAACTAGCCAAAAAACGACGACTTTACTTATTCACAACAGCAGTTAACGTGTTAAACTGTAGATCCGGCCACTCATTTATAAAATTAACGCACACAACATAAGTACGTGTGAGAAGCTAGGTTGTAATGACCAATTACTTATGTATCTTAATGAGGTGCTATTTTCCTCTTCCCCCATTTATTTCCAGGCCCACTGTCATGCGAAAGAGGCTTATAATTTCAAGATTGCAAATTTATCTTTAGCTGTCAAGCTTATCTTTGACAGTCAATGCTCAGTATTCCCAGAAGTTCATTTACTGCCAGACTAGACATTAGTGATGAAAGAAAACCATCCTGTATGCATGAGCTGCTTGTGTCGGCTCGTATTGGTTCGTATCCTGGATACATTATTCATATCAATATCATAGGTTCTGAACCTACAATTTTTTGAAGTGTTGTCAAAATGAAAGGTGTGTCACTAATTGGTTTCAAATCTTTCAAACCCTTTTTCCCACTTCTGGTATGGACACCACCCTCCCTCTTTATCAGGCTGTTGGTATAAAAATAAATTTTCTGAAATCTATCATTCGGTGTCAAAGTTAAACTATTGCTACTGCCACTAATGGATAAAATAACGCACACAAGATTAGATGGTAGGTTGTAGGCTTGACTAAAGGCTTGTCAAAACCAATTCAGTAAACACATATACATTCTATTACGTTCTTTAAGCTTATACTTTAAAGAGGGATAGGAAAGAGTGAGTATAGTAGACCTAAGGATAAAATTGTTATGATATTTTAGGATTTATTTGATCAAATCTCGTTTAATTTCCTTATATTTGGCCTGAGCAATTTTATTAATAAATATTTGTGTTTTATTATTATAAAAACTACACTGTACTTTAGACTTTTTCCATATATAAATACGAAAATTCATTAAAAATATAATGAAACATTATAGTTATAAAATAAAATAAAAAAATAATTAAAATATATTAAAAAAAAAAAAATAAACTTTAAATTTAAATTTTTACTTCATAAGTATGGTAATATATTAGTATTTAAAAGAATTAAAAAAAAAGAGAAGAGAATAAAATATTAAATAAAAAATAAAGTAACAAAAAACAAAAAAGAGAAAAACTGATTTTTTTATGTCGTTATAGTTTTAATTAAGATTAATTAATAATAATAAAATTAAATAATTATATAGAATTAAAGAAATAAATTAAAAAATAAATTAAAGATTTAATTAAATTTAAATTAAAATATAATTAAAGAACAAATAAAAGAAACAACAAGAATAAAAGACTAAAAGCCAGTCTTAGAAGTATAGTAAATATTTTGAAAACAAAATAAAAAATTTAAAAAATAAAAATTTAATTAATAATTTTTTTTATAATTTAAAAAATATTTTTTTTTACAAATAATAGCTTTTTTTAAATGAAAGAAAACACAAAACAATTTCTATTTAATAAAATCAACCATTAAAAAAATAAAAAAAGAAATGAAAAAATTAAATAAGAAAAGATTAAAACTTTTAACTAAAAAATATTAAAAAATTAAAAAAAAAAAATAAAACAAAAAAGACTTGGATTTAAAAATAAAATTTCACACATATAAACACAAAAGTTAAAATTAAATAAAAAAAAAGAAATATTTAAAATAATAATTAAACAAACAAAGAAAGTCTTTAAGAAAAAAAAAAACAACACATAGAAAATGTCACAGCAAATCACCACAATTGAACCATTAAAATAAAAAATAAATAAAAAATAAATAAAAAAAATAACTTGCAATAACACAAATTTTCGAAATATTTTTAAACGTCAAATCGTCAGTCTAAGTAATACAAAAAACAAAAAAAAAATAAGACAAAAAATTAAGGAACATAAAGAAAATCCTAAAGGTGTTTTACTGTAGTTTAAAGAAAAATAAAACAAATTTTTTGTTAAAAAAAAAACAAACAAACAAAAAAAAAATAAACAATTTTTTTATATATTATGTTTATATTATTAGTTTTAAATAAATAAAGAAAAATAATTAAAACAATGAAACAATGAGAGAAAAAAAAATATTAAAATTACAAAAACAAAAAAAAAAGAACTCAAAAATAAAATAAATGAATATAAAAACAAAATGTATGTTACATTTTTTTTAAGTTACCCCTACTTACCACATTTTTTAAAAAGTTCACAGCCAACTACAAGATAACTCGTAGACTACGTTCTCTTCTAGGGTGCCAAACTCGAAAGAGTTATCTCGTCTGAAAATTGCCGTGGCCTGTCAACGTATTAAATAACCCAAGCGATTCCAAAATTAGCCGATCTGCTAAAGAAAAAAAAAAAATCTTCCGTTATTCTTTAATGGCAGACTTTAAAGTTTTAATAAATAATACTCATATTATTATAAAAACTACTCCCTTTATTATCCTCTACCCTTTAGGACGTTTATACAAAGGTTTTTACTTGAATTCCTGTTACTGTACTTGTCTCCAAAGCTTACCTTTTCTACCCTCTCTATTATCTTCTACTCTTTAGGACGTTTATATAACGGTTTGTACTTGACTTCCTGTTACTGTAGTTGTCTCCAATGCCTACCTTTTCTACCCCCTCTATTATCCTCTACCCTTTAGGACGTTTATACAACGGTTTGCAATTGACTTCCGGTTACTGTACTTGTCTCCAATTCACAAGTATACTTCCTTTAACCTAAAGTCCCTAGAAGTCCCTATTCCACCATACACCTAGCCTTCCTAAACAGTCTCTCGAGCATTATAAACTGACCAGCTAACATTCAAATAGCCTAAATTCTTCTCTACTACAGCCAATACATAAATTTATTTTACACTATTTTAGCTCTTGTCGTACCCCTAGCCTCTAAATCCTCTCTGGACCAATCAACAGATCTTAAAGCATAAACATTTCAGCCTAGCCTAGGTTTCAATTTAACCTTAACTCTAGTAGGGTTTTAAAGCAGGTTTCAGAGATCCATGCATCTGTTGTGATGCTGAGGCAATTATTAATTAATACCCTTGGTATAGGGCTAAGCTTTGTTCGATGGAGTAAAAACACTCTTATATACGAAATAAAATATAATTTCCGCAAACTCTTCACAATTGCTTGCCGTATTCCACTTACTTTTGTATATAATTTGACAAATATAGGCTTTAAAATGCTTCAACGTTAAGGGATTAACAACGTAGTTAAAGTCTTTGACGTAGCCACACAAGACAAATTTTATTAACATGATTTTGTCAAAGATTTACCATTGAAACGAAACGAAAAATGTTTGCCTATGAAAGGGTTTTTATAAAATGCATACAATTTGTTATATAGCTCTGGGCAGCTTCCACAACATGTTGTTCGCTTAATAATCTTAAATTGTAGGCCAAATGACGCAGTTATGTGACATAACGACAATGATTTTATCGTTGTCATTTCTTAAAACTACATCCCAATTACTTCCCAGTTACTTTTTCCAAATGCTAACACTTTTCCTCAACCGCTTCTATGTTCTTACATATCCATACCGATCCATAATAGCTATAAGAGCTAAAGGTCTACCCAATGCGCAAGATTCGCCGCAACACTTACTCTCGGTTTACTGAGCGTGCGTGCGTGCGTGCTAAACCCAACTTCCAACGACCCGGAACTGCACACATACACCCCCCCCGACAATAATCAAGTATTACTTCGAGCAGATGGAGATTCAGCATGTGCTACCTTCCAATTGTGCTGACCTTGCTCTCTCAGCCAATCTTTGCTGTATCACTACGTTCCTTGCGGAAAAATATACTGCATTCCAATTATCATATGAGGTTAACATCAGATTAACTATATTATCGGATGTTATATGCTATCCTATTGGCCTTTCCAGACAATTTCGTTAATCGTCGTCTCGTGGACAAGTAAAGAAAACATGATCCACCCTTTTCCTTTTATTTCCCCATTCAGGACATGACTCATCTATGTCATGACTATACTTATAGAGACAAACTCTTTATTGTAGGCACAATTTTGTGTGCCACTATTTATAACTTGTCCTATGTAACAATGTAATTACAACAATAACTACTCGTTCGTTATTCTTCTCACACAACTATTCGCTATTCTGCTTACATCCTTTGCGTAAGCAACAACACTTGTTCGTTAGATCTTCAAACCATGGCTGTTTTCATCACACTCAATGCATCTTCACACAGGAATGACTGAATTACTAATACTTGTCGTCTGCTTTGTCTTCCCTTTTTATAGTTCTACACAAACAGTCTGACGAATGTTCTTGAAGTCGAATGTTCGTGTTCTCGCTTTCTCGAGAACTCTTTTACGACTTCATTATTGTTTGTGTATTTTATGCCAATTTCTTGTTGTTGCGTTCGTTTTGTTAACTATTTCCTTTTCTCATATTGAGGTTGTTGTTGGTTTAAGGAGTGCGCACCAAAAAAAAAAACTGGACTTACACTTTTCGTTATAGAAATAAAACTAAGTGGCGGATTTTTTCGTTTTATATTTCAATTAAAGTAAATAATATTTGAATTGCTTTTGTATATCAAAGTTTTTTCTGACCAAAGGTCTCAGAGCATTTAACTTTTTGTGCCACTTTTCTTCCAGACATTTTAGAGTGTTTTAAAAATCCTTTTTTTCTTCCACTTCCACGCTTTCTCTCAATACTCAAAGACTCCTTATATTGTTTTATTCTTTCTTTAGAAACTGTTTTTTGGTTAACACCTGCGAACCTAGCAATCGTTTTTTGTAAGAGGCGCGGTTTTTCATTGAAAATTTCAATTATTTTTTTACGACATTCTTGTTGGGTAACCATTTTCAAAAAACTAATTTTGCTATTGCAATGACATTTAGCACGTGGATTTTGAAACAGATAACTAACGAAAACAATGTAACGGTATTCATATTTTTCAATTATGATAAAAGTTATAAGCTTAAAAGTAGGCCCATTTTTTTTTGTGCGCACTCCTTAGAACAAATTTTGCTTGCAAAGAAAATTATGTAAATTTTTCTAAAAATCATCAAAATAAGGCCGTAAATCGTCATATCGTCAATGTAATATTATTGGAGGCCCATTTTTTTTTGTGCGCACTCCTTCTACTTCTCACTCCAAATCCGATGAATGTGCTAGTGTAGCTTTTGTTTGTCGTTTTTAATTATTAAGCGATACTACACTACTCTCATTTTCATAGCTGTTTGGAAGTTCCTATTGAAAGATCGCTAAGATCTTTTATTCTTGACGGCATCGTGGCACCATGTACCAGATAGTTTTTTTTTTGTTTGTTTTTTGAATTATCATCGCCAGTTTTACAGCAGCTCGACTAATTTTGGAATCGCTTTCGAACGTAAACCCTCCAAAATGTTTAGTTATCCTCAACTTAATAATTTTCCCCATTTTTTTCCCAACAAATCTCTTAAAAAGAATTGCACACCGAAATGAATTGAATTTCAGCTACAAAAAAAAAGTTGTTAAAAATACATCTCATTCTCTTATACACATACGTACATACATTAACAAAAGTCAACCAGTCAATCAGCCACTCAGTCGTTTAACAACTTTTTTTTTTCATGCACTGTATTAAAAGAGCAATTCTTTACTTAGGAGATTTACATAAAAATTCTGTTTTTTTAATATAAAAAGCACAGCCTTGTCATCGACGTTGGTATGAAAAAATGTAAGAAATTAATTTGTACAAAAAAAATCTTCATTTATTAGATATCACGCAGGACTTTGGACTGAGACTTCGCCTTGTTTCTTATTTTTCTGTTTTTTTTTTTGCTTTTTTTCAATATTTTTAGAATTTCTATTTTATTTTAAATTTTTATAAATTTTATTAGAAAAAAAAGAACGAAAAAAACAATTCTAGCATACTTGTTTGGATGATCACAATAATTTTAACATAACACAATACAATTAAGGTAATGCAGTGTAATTTAATTTATTTAAACCTCTAAATTAATTATTAATTTTAATAATATTTTAAGCATTTTAAGCAATTCTAGGTTATAAAATGATGTTGCAGAAGGCAATGTAAGTACAATCAGTTGTAAAATTTTTCCACTTTTAAAATTAAAAGACTAAACAAACGATTCACCCAAAATATTCCTGAAGCTTTAGAGAAGTTGCAATACTAAGCGAACATTATGAAAAATTCAGCTAGAATTTATAAAGACAAGATGATATTACACTACTCTCGATGTCAAAAACCCTAGTCTAGTGGTTTTTTCTGCTGATTTGCAAATGTCGTTGTTGTGGTTTTGGGAGACAACGTGAACAAGTCTTATGGGCCGGATGATATACCAGCACTGGTCTTGAAACAGTGCTCTTCGACGCTGGCCCATCCATTAGCTAAGCTTTTCTGTTTGTCGTATCGTGCCGGTATTTTTCCTTCATGCTGGAAGCTTGCTAATGTCACGCGAATCCTTAAAAAGGGTGAGGCTAATAACCCTGAAAACTACCGCCCAATAGCTGTTTGTTCTGCTCTTTCGAAAGTGATGGAGAGCATAATTAATCACCACCTTGTGAGGTATTTGGAGTACAACGGTTTGCTAAATGATCGTCAGTACGGTTTCCGTAAAAAGCGCTCTACTGGCGAACTTTTGGCGTTACTCACCGAAAGGCGGAATGGTTCTATTTACCGCTTCGGTGAGGCCAAGGTTGTAGCTCTGGATATCTAAAAGGCATTTGATAGGGGTGGCATGAAGCTCTGGTATCGAAGTTAATTGCTTTTGGTGTCCGTAGTCACTTCTCTCGCAAGTCACTTCTCTCGCTATCGCACTATTAGCGTGGTTATAAATGGCGTCTTTTCTGACGAGTTCAGGATAAATTCAGGGTACCGCAGGGCTCTGTTCTTTCTCCTACTCTTTTTCTTAATTTTCTTAATGATCTTCTATCTATTACTTCGAATCCTATTTACTCCTTTGCGGATGACAGCAACATTTGTCATTCATATTCAGTTGATCGGAGGCCGAGCCTTTTGAAGATTGGGGCAAGGAGGTCGAACATGAATGACACACTCACGGGTGACCTGATAACAATCTCTGAGTGGGGCCGCGCGAACAGGGTCGATTTTAAAGCGCGCAAGATCCAATGTTGCATTTTGAGACACCTGCGTGATGCTGGTGCTGGTGTTCTGTCATCTGTATCTATGGGTGATGTAAATATTGAGGAGGCGAATGCTCTTGATGTTCTGGGCATGAGAATTAGTTGGGATGCTCGCTGGAACAATCACGTTTTTCGAGTGTCGAAGAATGCATTCAAGTGCCTGATCTGATCCAAGTAACATGTTGTCTTCACGGCATAAGAAATCTGTTGTAGATTCTATTCTAATGCGACTTCAGTGATGTCGCCTTCGTAAATTGTTGTCCGTTTTTGTACTTTGATTTCAGATTCCATTGGTCTGTTTAATGTTTGACAGGAAAGCTCGTCCGTAGTTTACGAATGCTTGCGTTTTATCGTCGTTAGCACTCGTTGTGCCTAATATCTTGAAATATTCTGCACCCAAGGCAATGGAAAGAATTCACAATGAATGGAGGCCTCCATTCATTAGCCGCCTGAGGAGACAAAAATCTTAAACTGCTAACACAAGCTGAAACACATTGCAATAGTCAGTTGGAGTTGAAAAGATATCCTAAGGTTAACCACATTTGTGCTTGCCTGTTTGCGGGACTGATTGACACTTGATCCCCAAAGAAGGCAAAAATGCTACAAGCGCGGCTTGAAACATACTGCAGTAGTCGGGAGGCGAACGGGTATCCTCAGATTAGCTTGTTCTAAAGTTTAGAATCTAAACAGGAGGTTCTGTCACAGAAAATTCGGTGTGCCCGGTACTACAGGACAAGTCTTTCTATTTTTAAATCCCTGATAAAATTTAGACAAAGTTTATGCAATTTCACTTATAATCTAAGGATGCGTAACAGAGATCAGCAACGAGTATTTCAAACGATGAGTAGATTCAAATCATACTTATAATTTGTGATACTTATACGCATTCATACTTATTTAATTATGATACTCATCAGAGATCAGTATTTAAAACCATAAGTAGGTTCGAGTCATACTTATAATTTCAACTACTTATACGCATTCATACTTATTTTAATATGATACTCATACTACTCAAACTCAAAGTTGGAACTACTCGTCGTATTCATACTTAACAAAGTTTATGCAATTTATGTTTATGATGTTATTGACTTCGACTCATCTCTACTTAACATTTACACAAAGCACAAAATAAGTATGATTCGCATACGAACACTACAATACTCACACGAAGATTGTGGGTATGCTTTGCTTGTTGTCTTTGTCTTTCCTTTCTTCTCTGTTTGTATATGCAACAACAACAACAAAGGCTGTGAATTTTGATGACTGATTCGAACCACTCGAATCACTTATAAGAATTATAAGTATTTTTCTAAATTTATGAATCAGAATGAGTAGGTGTATGAATCAAACATATTTCGAATGTTGTGAGTTTAATGTCAACGTTGTACTCATACTCATTGCTACCTTATACATAAAAATCAATGTTGTAACGAGTACGAATGAATCAGAGTAGTTGAATTTCAAATCTATTGATTCACTCATACTCAAAATTGGATGAGTGTTTATGAGTAGCCGAATAACGATTCATTGCTGATTTCTGATACGTAATATGATGATAGTGTAATACCCAGAGGTCGCCGTGGTCTAGTAGGTAGTGTGCTGGCTTATTAGACTGAAAGCCTGGGTTCGTGTCCCCGGCCAGACGTCAAAATAAAAATACAAAAAGTATTTTTTCGGCGATTTCTTCTCAGCAGATTTCTGGCAAAAACTCTGAGAGTAAAAATAAAATTGCCATGAAAAGTTTCTCAAAAATCTATCGTTCGGAGTCGACTTTAAACTATAGGTCCCGCCACTTATGTATAAAATTAACACACACAACATAAGTAGTGTGAGAAACTAGGTTAATAATCCTGACTGAAGGGTTGTAATGACCAAAAATTATTATGTAATGCCCAGAAGTATACTATTTTGGACAAAAATTTAAAGCCTAGACTGTCCTGAAGTTTAAAACCTAAACGGGAATTTGAATCGCATCAGATCTTGATCACTTTGTGTAGGAGCTTTACAATTGTTTTTTTTTTCAAATTTATTGGAACTTATTCGAACACCTATATCATCTCTTGTATAATAAATCCACTTTGTCGTTCAATTGTTATTGTGGTCACACTTTAATGTTGTCTCTTCTAATTATCACAACAAAATAAAAATAACTGAAGATTAAATATGATTTTCTATTAACAATTCCGTTTTGATTTTTACGCTGCATAATAATAATAATAATCAGATAAATAAGCCTTTATTCGAAAAAAATTAAAATCGAAATAATTGCTAATGTTTGTTTTTTCTATTTAACAGGCCATTATATGGAGAAAAAAAAGTTTATTTAAACACATGAAAGCCATACGTGAGAGAGCAGCCAGCAGCGGCTTGTGCCATTAAGTCAACAATCAACATCATTAACAAGTCTAAACTAGGCAGGGTAGCCAGGCAGGCAGGCAAGCAAGGTTAATAAAAATCATACAAACACAGTTTTCTGGTTTTTTTATGGCGATTTTCTATATTTTTCGCTACAAACGAAACTGTTTTATCTTGTTTTGTTTTGTTTTTGCGGCATTTATTTTTAGCTGGATTGGAGGGAGAAACCCAAAACCCAAACCCAAACTCAACCTCGGCACCAACTTAAAACGTAGTAAATCAAGTGAAAGCAGTTAAAACCGAAATAAACACAACAATTTATAGAACAACAAAAACAAAAGAAAAAACAGCAACAAAAAGGGGCCTTAAAACAGGCGACAACAGAGACAATACATCGTGGCATGAGAGCCATAAAAATCATACAAAAATTGCATGCAGACAGTGGCAAAAACTATTTATAATTTAAGGGTCATTAAATGCGGAAAAACAAATAAATAAACACACTGGGCTGCTATGAAAGTGGAAAATAAAAACAAACTACAACTACAATTATAGCAACATACAGGGTGACTAATATATAATGCAACAAAGTAAAGCTCTAAATTTTTTTGTTCAAAAGCAAAAAATGTTGGAAATATCATCAAATTTTAGAATCAGTTTAGATTTGTTTGAATTGGTCACCTTTGGTACGAATTATGGCCTTCAAACAGCGGACAAAGCCATCACAGGCTGCACGAAAGTGGCTCTGCAGTATCTTGGCCCATTCCCATACTTTGGTATTTTTTAGTAAGAACCTTACTCTCCAAAATGCCCCAGGCATAAAAGTCCAACGGATTGAGATCCGGAGATTTTAATGGCCATTGTGCTGTAGAATTGAAGCGCCTTTTTACGCCATTCTTGGTTGACGCGTGCTGAGTGCGGTGGTGCTGAGTGCTGTTGAAATACCCATGGTCAGCGGCCGAAATGTGTGTCAGCCCAGGGCTTCAATACTCTCTTTAAGACATTTTCCCGACAATATTCGGCATTTATTTTGACCCCACGGTCGATGAATACGAGCGGGTAGCGACCATTCTCCGTTACGGCGGCCCACTCCCTTACCATCGACGGCGATTGAATTCTGTGAGCCAATCGCAGGTGAAAGTTTTCAACTGACCTCTTTGGCAAGTAAACCCGATCATTTTGTTTGTTCACAAACTCCTCAATTTGGAATGGCTTCTCATAGGAGAAAACCAAATTCAATAACTGGCCACTTTCGTGCAAGCAAAGTAACCCCTTGGCTCTTTCCAGTCTAACTTTTTGTTTGGTCCATCGGTAAGCTCTTATACTTTTTGGAACTTCAATTGCTTTAGTCCTAAATCATTTTTCAATATGTCTTGCATCCGTTCTCTTGATATGTTCAGCTCACGAGCAATTTTTCTACCATTGCGACGTGGATTTCGATCAAATCTGGCCTTCACTTTTCGGAACATTTCTGGTGTTTTTACTCGTTTTTTTTCGTTCACTTTTTGAACGCGATGCAACACTGTCAGTATCACGGTAACAAGTAATTGTACGACAAACAAAAGATTTATTCACATTTATATACTGGAGGGCTCTAAACCGATAGCCACCTATGGTTTCCACAGCCAAATATAAAGCAATCACACTATCACGCTTGAATTCCATAACGAATAATTTTTTATCCGAATGCAATAGATCAAAATGCTTTTGTAAGCTTGTAAATAATAAAATGAACTATCACTGGAATAAATCTGTCAGCTGTCAGATGAGCGGTTTACAAATGATAACAACCTGAAGTTGGTTGCAATACGTATCAGCCACCCTGTATGTATACGAAAAACAAATTTTAAAAAAATTATACAAACAAATTGTACAAAATAAAACATTTGTTAGTTAAGCCATAATATTGTATTTAAAATTTGATTTTCAATTATTTTAAGAATTTCGTTTCTGTTAAACGTTTTTTTAGGTTTAGTAAGAGAGGACAATTATTAATTATTTTGTAAATTTGTTAAAAAAAAAACCAACCAAAAACTTACTTGAATAATTCTTAAACCACCCACTGTGCAGGAGAAAAATTTCGAAGATTTGACCTTAAATCTTCTTAAACTTACCGCGTTTTTCTTCTTTTTCTGACCTATGATTTGAACAGTGACCTCAGATCTAATCAGCCAACACACTACATACTAGACCATGATGATCTGCAATGTTTAGGTAATGAAAATTTATTGCGATGTTCACTGGCATAATTTTTTTAATGAAATTTTTATAACATGATACATAAAATAATTCATTTCGTCTGATCTCTATCCATTCGAATATTAAATTTAGCTCTCATGTAAGAGAGTATCTCGATATTTTTGTGGAAGCTTCTTGATAGCGAATTGGAAAGGGAAGAGGTCTTCATTGCTGATAGCAGTGTTCAGTGTGGAAATCATTTATTTCTACACAGTATTCATTCTTTCATTGGTGGAAACAGTTGAAAAAATAATTTTTTAGCCACACCATCCATATGTGGAACTCTCTGTCTGCAAAGATTTTTCCTATCTGTGGTCCAAAGCAGAAATCAGCAATGAGTATTCAAAACGATGATACTTATACGTATTCATACTTATTTTAATATCATACTCATACTACTAACATTCAAAGTTTGAAGTACTCATCATACTCATACTTAACAATACGTATGATGTTGTTGATATCGACTCGCCTCTACTTAACGTTTACACAAAGCACAAAATAAGTACGATTCGCATACGAACACTACAATACTCACTAGAGGGTTGTGAGTTTGCTTTGCTTTCTGTCTTTGTCTTTTCTTATTTCTTTGTTTGTCACTGCAACAACAACTAACAAATTTTTAATGAATGATTCGAATGACACGAATCACTCGAATCATTTGCGAGTATTATAAGTATTTTTCTAAATTTATGAATCTGAATGTGTAGGCGAATGAATCAAACATATTTCGTATGTTATGAGTTTGATGTCAACGTTGTACTCATACTCATACTGAATACTAATGAATCAGAGTAGTTGAAATTCAATGCTGTTAACTCACTCATACTCAAAATTACATAAGCACTTATGAGTAGCAAAAAAACGATTCATTCCTGATCTCTGGTCCCAAGCAATAACAGCCTAGGTTGACCTAAGACAGTTAGTGTAGCAAATACAGTTAGAACACATTCTGCCTCGATCAAAGGTAGTTGAAAAAGGCAAAGTCTGGCCTTTACGGCTCTAAGGGTTAACCTTTCCATCCACTGTTCCTGATCAGTGTGATGCAAGTTGTAATCGTGTGGTTTCTTAATGGAAAATTACGGTATTGGGCCTGGTTGCGCATTCAGGATGCTTCAAATGAATTAATTGTTGTATTATGATAGTCTGGCCTGGTTTTGGCAGCTCATAATGGATGTTACCTCCTGACTCCATCAATTAACGAGCATTACCATGCTGCAATGCTTATCCTGCTTGACCGTAAATTTTGCTCAATGCCTCTGCTTCTTGCGCTTTATGTCATCGTAATGAGTTTTTTTTCGTTGCCGGTAAAAAAAAGAGATCAAACAGCTTCACAGGCTTGCGAGGACGTATTTTAACGTCCCTCTCTCTCTCTCTCTCTCTCTCTCTCTCTCTTACTAAAATATAATTTTTAAGATTCTCAATAAAGACACCCATGACTTAGGATGAAAATGGAATTATAAAGACTTCCGGAAGAAATTATGCTTTTAATATTGTTGGGCCATTGTGTTTACTCAATTTATTATTATATATAAATATATACATATTATTTTAAATTATTTATTACATTCTATTTATTATTTCTCTATATGAATACCCTTACTATTAAGTTAATTTTAAGTTCATTGAATATATAGTAAGTAGGTAAATATAAGCAACAGAGTTGCTGAATTGAATTTAACAGCTAGAATTAAGTATGTAAAATATGTTAGAATTAAGTAAGAAATGAAATAATAAAGGAGTGGAAGAATACAATCTAACTAGAACGGTCCTTTTAATTTCGGCAAAGTTTGGTCTATCGCGGTCAGTGTTTAAGTGCCCAATATAAATAATTAAATTATAATTTATTTAATTTAATAATGCCTTAAAAACTATTAAGGAATAACATTTTGGCGCCCGAGCAGGGACTTGATAGTGATCGCATGTTCGTATAAAGACCAAACTCGCGAATAATTTTTTTTATATAAGTTTTTTAAAAATGTTAGTTCGCGTGTGAAATAAGTTTTATAAATTATTTAAAACTTAAAACATAAAAGTTAAGTCTTAGAAGTTGACTAAGATTTACAAAAATAAAAAGACCAAATTTCGCGCGTTTGATAAGATAATTCGAACTGAATTATGCGGGTATAAATTTTATAAAGTGCTTAAAATTTATATTGTAACAACAGTGGTGATAAACTTTATAAGTTAATTAAAGTTTACAAAATCAAACCACATAAAAACAAAACAAAACAAAATTCTCTGAGAATAAAAATAAAAATAAAAATAAGAAACAATAAAATATAAAAAACATACGTACAGAGAAATAAAAAATAATAATAATCGCAACAAACAATAAAAGAACAACCAACAATACAAAATAACAATATACAAACAAAATATCTGAGTGTTGTGACAAAATACAAGAATAATAATATAAACAAAACATGTTAAAATACAGTACGGTGGAATAAACAAAACAGAAAAATAATAACAAATAAACATACCAAAAAAAAATATAAAAACAAAAATAACAATACACAGTGACGGAATATATTTTGGCAAATTATTGTTGTACGAACATACATAAAAAGAAATAGAACAAAATAAAATTAAAAAAAAAATATATATAATATGTAAAAAGAGAAGACAACTACAGTGTAACACGAAATATGGATGCAAAAAGTGCAACATAAATTAAAAATTGCACTTTACGCCGAACAGATCATCACTACACAAACAACAATACTCACATCGTTGGACGACTTCAAGATTCCTACAACTAAGGAAGGGAATTCTACCTACATGCCCCATTCATGCCGGTTGGAGAAAAATAAGGGAAGTACTTCAAGTAAAAAGGTGTAAAATATATTTGTGTTTCTCTATCCTTAAATTTGTAATTTATTCAAATTTAAGAGATTTTTTGTAATTTAATCAAAAAATTCGTTATCGCTTGAAGAAGAGCAGAACACAAATAAATATATTTCACATCTTTAAATTATTGAAACATTAAACGTATTAATAATTTTATATAGATATATTTATAATCTTGTATATTTGCAATTTTATATACACATAGTATACTTCTTTATAAAATTATAAAAAACCCACCCTTAAAAGTTTATCAAATCGCAAGTGTTAATATCGTTAAGTTAATACTTATTTACACTAACAATTTGTTCTATTTGTTAGTGAGAAAACATTCAGCAATACCATTTGTGTTGCTTTTGTTTGTTTTCTTTATATTTATTTTCGTTCTTTCGTTTCGATCAGTGTTTCGTTCCACGCGTTCCTATACTGCTTGTATATAAATTACATATTACAGCTGTGTACAGTGTGACCGTTCACACTAGTAACAAAAATCAAGTTACATAAAATATCAATAGAATTGTTCACACAAATTTCAAAATTCAAATAATTTTTCGATTATTGTTATTTATAATAGTGTGTTCAGATTGATATTTGATTTTTGTTTATTATAAAAAAAAAAATCGATTATCTAACGATTTTACTCGGTCAATTGCTTTTAATACCGAAGGCTGTTAGTAAAGTGGTTATATATTTTCTGAGATCAAGTAAGTTATTCTTGTCTCAATTAACGCCACTTGTGGATCGGAAATTTAGGACATTGCGTATCCGAAGAATATTAATTAAATTCTATTGTCCAAAACAAGTGAATATTAATAGATCAAAATATAATTCGACCCATAATTTATTTCGGTCACTTTTCTATACTTGTTATGAGGAATTTTTACACAAATTAAAATCACAATGACTACCAGAGGCTCTAAACGCCAAGATTCTCCTTCCCGAGTGGAAAACTTGGAGAAATTACTCGCTAAAAAGCGAAGGTCATTAAAGACATCGACAGAATTCGACAGTCCATTGTAGATAGGACTATTTCTTTTAATCCAATGGAACTCGAATGTCGGTTGGAAATTTTAAAGACATATATTGACCAAGCAATGAAGCTCCAGTCAGAAGTGGATAATTTAGATCCCGATAATGACGATAGAGCCGAGCTTGAGGATCTTTGTGTGACCACGAAAAGTTTGTTTATGAGTCTGTTGGCCAAGTATAGGCCATCGAACGTACCTGAAACTTCATTCAGCGTACAAGCGCACCAGTCAAAACTCCCAAATATGAAACTACCTAAATTCAGTGGGAAATATGCTGAATATAAGAATTTCATGAGCTTATTTGAGAACTTGGTCCACAATGATCCGACGTTGACGGATATTGAAAAATTCAATCATTTAATCTCATGCTTGTCCGAATCGGCCTTAGGTACAGTGAAGGCCTTTCAGATCTCCGAGAAGAATTACCCCAAAGCAATGGCAAGCTTGAAAAAAGTTTATGATAATGAATGCTTGATATTTTCCGATAATATTGCAAAACTTTTCGATTTGCCCCAAATTATCAAGCCTTCAGCAGTTGCTTTGCGAAGCATGATAGATACAGTATCCGCGATATATGATTCTTTATTGTCAATTGGTGATGATAAAAAGATTACGAATGCCATTCTCATACATTTAGTGATGTCAAAGGTTGATCCAGTCACCAAATCGAAATGGGAAGAGCAACTCGACTTCGAGAAACTTCCACTTTGGTCAGACTGTGAATCCGCCTTGAACAAACGCTATCAGCATATTGCGGCTGACGAGTCCTCCAGTTCAAGGCCGAGGGTTAATAAACCTAGAAATGAACATTACAATTTTAGAATCAGTCGGACATCATTAAATTGTACGAAATCAAAACAATCTGTTGAAAAATGCCTATTTTGCGAATCGACGCAACATATGATTAGTAATTGCCCTTCTTTCACTGCTGAGCCTATAGCCGACCGATTCGGTTTTATAAAATCCGTGCCAGCATGTATAAACTGTCTGAAAAAAGGACATACAGTTGCCAGGTGTCCAGCCTCTAAGTGTCGGATATGTAATGGTGCACACAACACATTACTGCACCGATATACTACAAGTTCGAACAACACGTCAGTAAACTACTCTGAACAGCCTCCGACTTCTCATGCTTCTGTGAACTATTCGGCGTCAGATGAACGCATCATTCTAGCAACAGCTGTGGTAAGAGTAAGAAGTAGTTCTGGTCAACTTATACCAGCCAGAGCTCTTTTAGATTCCGGTTCTCAACCTAATCTGATAACCGAGGAACTAGCCAAACTACTACATTTGAAAAAAGAAGGAGGCAGATTAAATTTAAATGGCATTGGTGAAACAAATTCATTATCCAAATCTCGCGTCAATTTGACTGTTACTTCGAGTGTCAACTCTACCCAATTCACCTCAAAGTTTTGGGTATTAAAATCAATTACAAATCTGGAACCTGATCATAGGGTCAATACAGCTAATTGGAATATTCCATCAAACGTGGAATTAGCTGATCCTTACTTTTACAAGCCACAAAAAATTGATTTGTTAATTGGCGCAGGTCCATTCTTCGAATTATTGTGTGCTGGCCAAATCAAATTGGGCCCGAGTCTTCCAGTTCTTCAGAAAACTTCTCTTGGTTGGATTGTTACTGGAAGATACAATTATTTAAAGGACTTTTGTAACACTAAAGTATTTCATACAAATACTTCGATCGAAGACGAAGAGCATAAAGAATGCGAGAACGAATCCAAGACTATAATACAACGTCTTGCGTCGGGAAGATTTGGGGTTTCTTTACCTTTTAAGTCTTCTCCAAAATTATTGGGATCTTCGTTTATAACTGCCAATCGACAATTTCTTTCGCTGGCCATCCAGAAATATAGTTTTTCTGAGGAGATTTCTAAATTGCAGAAATCTCTGATCCTACCTTCGAATATATGGGGACTTACTCAGTCCCTTTGCACATTTTCACTTTTAAGGGTAGGTGGGAGAATGCTTAGTGCAAATTTGCCACCCGCAACAAAATTCCCACTGTTATTACCGAAGCAAAATATCTTCGCGTGTTTCACATATAAGGCGGTGTATTTAGAGTCAGTGTGTAAATCATCCACTAATCCCTCTCATTTCTCGTTTAAAAGGTTTGCTGCAAGAAGAGGTTTTCCCAGAAAGCTGTATTGCGACAACGCGACGAACTGCGTCGGAGTTAGCAGGGTTCTCATGAAGCTTCAACAAGTGTTCGACAGGAGTCGACAAGCGTCGTCCGGGGTGAGGTTCAGCTTCATTCCACCTCGGGCGCCGCACTTCGGAGGACTGCGGGAAGCCGCTTTGGAACAAGCGAAATTCCTACTTCTACGAGCAGTGAGCAACTTGGCGCTCACTCACCAGGAAATGGAAACAATGCTAGCAGAAGTAGAGGCGGTGCTGAAGATATTGCCCATCGCACCGCTGTCTCCAGACCCCGACGACAGAGAAGTAGTAACTCCAGCTCATGTGCTGATTGAAGACGGTCTGCGTTCGCTACACCCAATCTACAAACTGAAACTACATCAAGTCAAAATTGTCCCGACAAAACATTGGCTGACAGGGAAAGTCGTGGCTGTAATCAGTGGTAAAACGGCAAGGTTAAAGTGGTGGCGGATACAACGCACAACGGTGTTTTTAATAGCCCAAAAACATAAAATGGCTCCCTTACCATTCGATTGAAGACTTCCAGTCCTTCAATGGGGCCGGAATGTTGGGCCATTGTGTTTACTCAATTTATTATTATATATAAATATATACATATTATTTTAAATTATTTATTACATTCTATTTATTATTTCTCTATATGAATACCCTTACTATTAAGTTAATTTTAAGTTCATTGAATATATAGTAAGTAGGTAAATATAAGCAACAGAGTTGCTGAATTGAATTTAACAGCTAGAATTAAGTATGTAAAATATGTTAGAATTAAGTAAGAAATGAAATAATAAAGGAGTGGAAGAATACAATCTAACTAGAACGGTCCTTTTAATTTCGGCAAAGTTTGGTCTATCGCGGTCAGTGTTTAAGTGCCCAATATAAATAATTAAATTATAATTTATTTAATTTAATAATGCCTTAAAAACTATTAAGGAATAACAAATATAGAGCCACTTTTTTGACATATCCTTTGTCTTAATGTCGCATAATGGTTACCAACACAGCACAGTACTGGTCAAAATTATAGGAATTTTTACCAAGTTTTCATGAGTTCCTTGTTATTTAACAATCCATATCCATAAATGCTGATACTGTGCTGCTGCCTATGCTTCACATACGATTTCTTGCGCTTTGTGTCATCGTAATGAGATTTTTTTGTTGCCGGTCAAAAAAAGATATCATACAGCTTCTCAGGCTTGCGAGAACATATTTTAACGTGCCTCTCTCTCTCTCACTAAAATATAATTTTTAAGGTTCCCAATAAAGAGACATCCATGACTTGGGTTTGATGACAATGTGATTGTATAGACTTCCTGTAGAAATGATGCTTTCAATCCAGAGCCACTTTTTTCGACCTTTGCTTTGTCTTAATGTCATGTAACGGTTACCAACAGCACAGTAATGGTCAAAATTATAGGAATTTTTACCATGTTTTCATGAGTTCCACGTTATTTAACAATTCATATCCATAAATGCTGACACTGTGATGCTGCCTATGCTTCACATTCGATCTCTTGCGCTTTGTGTCATCGTAATGAGTTTATTTTTGTTGAAGGCCAAAAAAGGAGATCAAACAGCTTCTCAGGCATGCGAAAACGTCTTTCAATGTCTCTGTCTCTCCTACTAAAAAATAATAAAGAGATATCCATGACTTGGTATGACAATGGGATTGTATAGACTTCCTGCAGAAATTATGCTTTCAATCCAGAGCCACTTTTTTCGACATTTTCTTTGTCTTAATGTCGCGTAAAGGTTACCAACAGGGCACAGTACTGGTCAAAGTCTTAGTAGTTTTTACCTGGGCTTCATAAGTGTAGTTGTGCTCTCACCCTCTTTTGTTTTGTGTGTTTCTTTCTGTGTAATTACTCCGTTTCGCATTCTCCCTCCCCTTACCATCATTCCTATATCCTCAATTTCCTTCCTCCCCTAAGAGCAATGTACAATGGGTCAATTTCGACCTCCGGGTACTGTGCTTGTTTTAACCGACAGGTGCACTTCCTGTAACCTAACCTAACCTAACATAACCTAACATAACCAACCATGTTTTTATAAGTTCCTCGTTATTTAACAATTAATTTCCGTAAATGCTGACAATGCTGAAAAAAAATTAATTGAACAGCCTTTCGTCAATCGGACTACGGTTCCCAAAAAAGCCAAAAAAAAAAAAAACAAGTGTCACGTATTACAATATACTGAACACATTTCCAATTTTATTTATTTCATCAATATTAAATGGATACTATATATCAATTATTTATTGTATTTGCCCTGATTGTCGTGTTTCAATTGTTGTTTGTTTATTTGGAAAATCCCTTGTGAAGAAATATTGGCAATTAAAATTGATAATCAATGTATGAACACACGTATTAAATAACTCCATATACGCCTAAAGCGTATACTTAATTGTGAATATGTAATGAGAGACACCTAAACGTATGATTAATAAGAAATTTCTAAATACAAATACAATAGAGTAACACTATTAGGCTGATATTCTTATTTTTTTTTGTTTGTTTTTTATTTTATTTTGAAACACAAACAAAAACTGAAACTATTTGCTTAGAACCTTTAAAAATCATTATAGGCACGTGTTACGTATGCTTTTTTGTTTTCAATTAGCCACAACCATGTTTGAACAATAAACCAGAAAAATACACAAAGAAAATTACAAAATCCATAGACCCCCTTAAAAATTAAATTCAGTTGATTTCAATTGAAGCTACATACACTACACTACCATGTATGTAGGTAGGCCTACAAGTAAAGGCAAGCGGACGCATTCAATTTCATGTACATACGTACGTACGTACATATCAATGACAATGAAAATGGGGGAAAAACACAATCAAAGGTTTTCGAAAATAATCGAAATTGACTTTGCTTTTGCAGTAAACTAAAGAAAATTGCAGTGGAACAACATCAAAAACAAATGTAAGGAAACGGAGGCAACAATGAAAACATACTCATAGGAAAAAAGAAAGAAAACTTAGGAGTGCGCACAAAAAGAAACTTGGACTTACACTTTTCGTTATAGAAATAAAACTAAGTGGCGGATTTTTCTCGTTTTATATTTCAATTAAAGTAAATAATATTTGAATTCCTATTGTGTATAAAATTTTTTTCTGACCAAGGGTCTCTGAACATTCAACTTTTTGAGCCACTTTTCTTCCAGACATTTTAGGGTATTTTAGAAAAGTAGGTATTAATTTATTTGGTTTATTTTGGTTCGGAAATCTTTTTTTGCTTCCACTTCCACGCTTTCCCTGAATACTCAAAGACTCCTTATATTGTTTTATTCTTACCTTAGAAACTGTTTTACGGTTAACACCTATGAACCTAGCAATCGTTTTTTGTTTCATTAAAAAGTTCAATTATTTTTTACGACATTCTTGTTGGGTGGCCATTTTCAAAAAAACTAATTTTGCAATGAAATTTAGCACGTGAATTTTGAAACAGATGACTAACAAAAACAATGTAACGGTATTTATTTTTATCAATTATGATAAAAGTTATAAGCTTAAAAGTAGACGCATTTTTTTTTCGTGCGCACTCCTTAGTTGCGGCTGGTTTAAGGGAAAAAGAGATTAAAAGACATTTTTAAGGATACGTAAATAGAACGTTAAATATGTATTCTTGGGCATATAAAATGAGATTTATGATGCATACCATGATCGCCAAAATAAATGTGGCCTATGGAGCTAATACCAGGAGAAATTTTTATATATAATTGTGGCAATGATAACCTTTTCTCTGGAGGCATTGGATTGGAGACTATGATTTCAATGAGAAACAAGTCAGGCACGAGATTCTCAGAACGGTCTCGCAACAATATCAAGTCGACTGATCTTTATCCCTGACCGAGTTTAAGAGTGAAAAGTGAAAACCGTAACCGTCAGGGTCTAGTAGGTAGTGTCCTAGGTTTATAGAATTAATTCCTTGGTCGAATCCCATGTCAGACATCGAAACGAATTTGAAAAATATTTCTTCGGTCTTCTCTCGCAAGATTTCTGGCAAAAACTCTGAGATTAAAAAAATTGTCAATGAAAAGTTTCCCAAAACTGTTGTTGATAAAAAATTCGATTATAACTTCTAATATTACGATCGGAAGAATTTAGTGGTTGTCATTGTTTTTGGAACTCGGAAAATATATTATAGAAATAAGGAAAGAGATAAAAGTGTTTATGGAGACTAGGTTTAAATATTTTTATACCATAAGCAACAGGAAAAATCTCTGCAGGAAGGCAGTTCGACTTACAAAATAGTCCATTTCACAAACGAACTTTGTCTGTAATCCAGTATGCGATACACTAGCTAATTGACCACGTACGGATGTGTTGGCTAAGAAAGACGACTGTTACATACGAATACATGATTTTCATGAACAAGTCTCCTTATTGCGCTTCAGTAATATGCATTGTAGTAGCGATATACACATTGTAACGATGCTGCAACGAATCAAGGGAGTTGGAACACTAATGTGATTAACGACCTACTATGGCCTCACCTGTACACGGTCGTGAAGCAGCAAAATAGACTTTAGGGGTTTACTCATACATGATAGTTGTATTCCACTTATGGTCGGTTATAAATGGTGTAATTTGAAGCAAAGTACTTATTGCACTGTCTTAAGAAACTAAGGCACTGAAAAATGTGTCAGTTCTAGCGAGCATCACAATGAATTTTCATGCCCATAATGTCAAGATCTTCTGACTTTCTAATATTTACAACACGCATGGGTGCTTAAGATTGGGTTTACATGTTTTTGTTTTTGAACATCGCCGTGGTCTAGTAGTTTGCTGGCTTATTAGACGTTAAGCCAGGGTTCGAGTCCCATTCCAAACATTAAAAACAAAAAAATACAGAAAAAAGTATTCTTTCGGCGTTTTCTTCTCTTTCTTTTTTTGTTTCTCAAAAATCTGTAGTTCGGAGTCGACTTTAAACTATAGGTCCCGCCACTTCTGTATAAAACTAACATACACAACATAAGTGGTATGAGAAACTGCGGGCTTCTTGGGGACGATTGCTATAGACAGTCTAATGGTGAAGGTATAGCACTGGCCATTTTATAGTTTCCTTCCCATTCGCATCTTCCCTCTCTCTTCCCACCTTTCCTAAAAAAAACCTATACAATGCACTGCATGAGTAGGGGTCATCCCCTGAGTGCTGGTTAAAAAAAAACCTTTCAATTTATTTATTAATTTTTCTGGCGATTTTTTTACGATTTTAATGAACGATTTCAATTGACGATTTTGACCATTTTGACGATTTTTTCTCAAATATTTGACGATTTGATACTTCATTTACCTGGCAGCTATGGGTATACTACATATACTCATTCCTATGCTTTGTTCAGCTGGAGCTGATATCATACGCCGATGCAAACATTAGTGCAATTGACTTTCGCCGTATCTGTACTGACTGGCTATACGATTGTAACTGTTTACTATGGAAGGGAAGAGCCCTACTCAAAGCTTTAAAAACTTTCCTGATCCCTTGTCTTGCGATTATCATACTTTATTGCCAATAAAAAATGAAATATTTTTCAAATTACTTTCCAAACTCCCAACAAAATTTGTATAAAATGGCCTTTAGTACCATTTTTCATGAAGAAAACAAAGCCATAAATTACCTTCAATAAGTCTAGGCATAGTTTTTTATTTTGTTTTGTTTTGTTTTTGTTTTACCAACGAGTGTTTAATTTTACACTGACTGTTCCATGTCAAACATTACACAGTGCTTGTCTAGATTAAATGGAAGGATATATGGGGTGATGACTACTCTACTACATGGAATTTAACATTGTTTCTTAACTTTTTTGTTTTTTTTTTTTTTTATTTTGTTTTTATTTTCTATACAAAAACACACGAAAACAAACTGAATAACAACAAAATAAATAGAGAGTTTAGTTTACAAATAGACGTGATGGTTTAAGGAATCAAGTTGTTAGAAAGTGTAGAAAAAAAAGGAAAAAAATTTTAAAAATTTTAAAAATAAAAAAAAATTGAAAAAATATTTAAAATAAATATAATAATAAAATAAATATTATACATAGAAATAATAAGATAATATATTAATTAAACGTGTATTTAATTTATAAAAAAAGAAAATTATAAAAAATAAAATCAATTACTGTTGAGACAAACCCATGGGATTATTTCATTAAAGCTAAGCTAAAGGTAAGTAAATTTTAATTTTAGTTTTTTAATTAATAACCCTCGAAATTAAAAATTAAATTAAATTTTTGTATAACTCCAAAGTACTGAATCCAGGTCTGCTTAACATGTCCGTAGACGTCGTACGTAACATGTATTGAAAATGTTTTTATTGATGCACCACCTAAACGTATACGTAATATTTAAATATACCATTCCATCCATATACAGGGTGCTTACAAAAGAAAAATTCTACATCGTTTGGGATTTACTTCTTTTTAACCATTTTTTAACAACGTCACGTCTGAACATATAGCCTAATCGGATTCCAAAATTTCTGATAACAAGGAGAGAAAGTGAAACTACATAGTCTACGTTGTTTAGTTAGTTTAGCGCAAAGCGAAATAATAATAAGGAGTGCGCACAAAAAAAACTGGACTTACACTTCTTACTTAATTCGTCATTACAACCTGTTAGTCAGGATTAAAACCTATGTTCTCACATCACCCATATTGTATTTCAATTTAATTCAGTAGTGGCTGGACCTGCAGTTTAATTTCATCTTCGAACCACAATTTTGTTTTAATCTCAAAGTTTTTGCTGGAAATGTGATGAGAGTAAGTCAGCGAAGAAATATTTTTTCATATTTTCGTTTTAACATCTGACCTAGGATTTAAACCGTGGCGACACAGCTAAGGAGTGCGCACGAATTAAACTAGACTTACACTTTTCGTTATAGAAATAAAACTAAGTGGCGGATTTTTTTCGTTTTATATTTCAATTAAAATAAATATTTTTGAATTCCTTTTGTGTATAAAATTTTTTTCTGACAAAGATCTCAGAGCATCCAACTTTTTGTGCCACTTTTCTTTCAGACATGTTAGGATGTTTTAGAAAAATACGTATTATTTTACTTGCTTTGTTTTCTAAGGTAAGAGTTTGCCAAGTTTGCCTCCATTCTATAATAAACTGTAGGCGCTCTTCTGATTTTCGTTCCTGTGCACTTGCTCTGCCTTACATACATAATTGGTCATTACAACCCTCCAGTCAGGATTACAGCCTAGCTTCTCACACCACTTATGTTGTGTGTGCATTAATTTTATACATGAGTGGCGGGACCTACAGTTTGAAGTCGACTCCGAACGACAGATTTTTTGAGAAACTCTTCATGGCAATATTATTCACTCTCAGAGTTTTTTGACAGAAATCTGCTGATAGGAAGTCGACAAAGAAATATTTTTGAACTCCAGCCTTTCGTCTAATAAGCCAACACACTACCTACTAGACTACGGCGACCTTGATACTTAAGACTGAATTTAAATACATTCAAGGTCTTAAGTCATAACAAGTGTTTCATACAAAAGCATACAATGTTTAGACACAAGCCATAGAATAGACACAAGGAATAGAATCGAGTCATTTGCTAAGTATTCTTAGTTGCATACTAGACCACGGCGACTTCAATTTGGACACATACCTGCCATTAAGTAAAATGGTAAGGCAGTTCTCCATTTTTGCATAGGTTTTCTAAGTTTGCCTCCATTCTATAATAAACTGTAGGCACTCTTCTGATTTCCGTTCCTGTGCAGTTGCTTTGCCTTACATACATAATTGGTGATTACAACCCTTGAGTCAGGATTGCAACCTAGTTTCTCACAGCGCTTATATTGTGTGTATACAAGAGCGGCAGCTACAGTTCTAAGCTGTCTTTGAACGTTAGATTTTTCGTTTTGAGAAATTTTTCATGGTAATTTTTCTTTTACTCTCAGAGTTTTTGCCAGAAATCTCCTGAAAGGAAGTCGCTCAAGAAATATTTTCATATTTTCGTTTTGGATGCCTGACCTGGGTTTTGAACTCCAGCCTTTCGTCTAATAAGCCAACATACTATCTACTAGACTAAGGCGACTTCAACGACTGTACCTTACATATTGCAAAAGTGGCATAGCTACCTTGGGTGGATCAAGGAGCAATCAGAATTTTTCTTGATATTACAACAATCGCCTCTTCTGGCATTGTTTTCTATGCATTGGAGACTCTTAACATTGAAGTATCAATTAACCTATGTTGTCCGTCGCATATTGCGGCTTTTCGCACATGCCCGTAAAGGAGGGCCGTGTGGAGTGCGTTGAAATACACCACTGTTCCTAATATATCCCCGAATCCTGTTACCCCGGCAATCTTTAGATTACTGTTCGTCGTCTTTAAGTATAAATGCCTATCTAGTATTTGGAAAGCATTCATGTATACTCCCTTACATAATTGGTCATTACAACTCTTCAGTTAGTATTACGACCTAGCTTCCCACATCACTGATGTTGTGTGCGTTAATTTTTATACATGAGTGGCCGACCTACAGTTGAAAAAGTCAACTACGAACGAGGTTTGATGGTTTTTGATAGCAATTTTATTTACTATCAGAGTTTTTGCAGGCATTTTGTTAAGAGGAAGTCGCAGAAGGTTTGAACTCTGGTCTTTAGTCTAATAAGCCAACACACTGCCTATTAGACAAAGGCAACTTCTGAAGCGATTCTTATTATAAACAAATGGTTTTTGAGTCTGCTTTAGATTAGTCTGATCCATGATTCAAATAGTGTTCCCTTTGTGATGACCGTTTGGTTAAAGAAAACCTTCGCCAAGTTTTTCAAATTCCTTCAACTACTACTACCTCGTATACTCACCTGGCTGCTCATGGCATTGAATTGTGAGAGATACAACAGTGGCTGGGCCTATTTCTCCTCATTCAACTATCTGAAATAATCACACACAAATCTCGTATTAAGCTGAATGCTCTGATGGTGGAATGACAGCTACTAAGTCCTGTATCCTGTGATTGCTATACCAGTTGAATTGATTTTCGAATTACCTAAAATTTTATTTTAATGGTAGCCGCTAGTTTCTCCAAGAGTTTTAAATATTTTACTCTGAGACTAAATAGCCTCGCCAAACACAATATATTGGAGCAGCTCTCAGTAGCCCGGTTTTATTAAAAGATAAAACAAAGCAGACTACAAGTAGTAGTAATTCAGTCAGTCTTGTGTGAAGATGCAGTGCATGTGAAGAGAACAGTCGTGGTTTTAAGGTCTCCGCTATACAGATCTAACGAACAAGTGTTGTTGCTTGTGCAAAGGGTGCGAGCAGAGAAGAATATTGAATAAGCAATTTTTGTTGTAGTTATTGTTGTATACGTTGTATAAGTTAGAGACAGTGGCACACATAAATAGTGCATATAATAAAGAATTGATTTAAAACTAAACACCAATTTATTTTAAAATTTATTGTAAAAACGTAACAATATGAATATCCACCTATTGGCATAGGCAGTACGGTTTTGAAACCTCAACTAATATTAAATTACAATTGCAACACCCTGTACTTTGAATAGAGGAACACTATAGCGTATACGTAATACTGTATTTAATTATAGTGAAACGAAATTGATCAACCAACTTGGGCGTATAAGTGTTGTGGAACACAATTGCTGTTTTAATAAGGCAATCATAAATTAAATTAAAATGAAATGCAACAAAACAACACAATATAAAATATAAATTCATAACCCTAGATTTTAAGCCTTAAAAATTAAACTTGAATGTCTTATACGGGAAAGAGAGCACAAAGCCAATAGTAATTTGAATCTGAATTGTAAGACATGGAAATTGATTGAGCAGAAAAAATGTGGCACAAATGATCAGTACTGCAAAAGAATTGTTTGTTTCAAGTTTGATTCAATAAAGTTCAATGTTATCTATGTAAATCCTCCTAGCTAGTTATAGTCACTATATTGTTACGGGTATAGCCTTTTCAAAAACGTTAAAAACATGAGTTCGTAGATTGCAAATAAAATAAAAACAAATTTATGTTTCGTTTTAAATAAATTCTTTATTGTTCGCACAATTCCGTGTACCACCACCATTCATGACTTGATTTAAACAACAACAATTTGTTTTAATTGTTTTTACTCTATGTTACTGTATATATCTTTATAACAGAGATCTTCAAATCACAATTATTTACTTCACACGCAAAGTGTCATCACATAAGACTGACTGAACTATTTCTGAATCACTTTAGCTGCTTTGCCTTACCTTTTATATCGCAGGGTAAACAGTCTGATGAATGCACTTGAAGGAGAATGACTTTGACTTTCGTGAAATCTCTATAAATGTAAACACGTGTGTTTACGTTATTGTTATTTGTGTATTTTGTTTAAGTTTGCCATTTCAGAGTTGTTGTTGCAGTGTTTACTTGTTTATCCCGTTTTTTTATACTAATGCTGTTGCTATATTTTTGTTTATTCGTTGATCATGTAAACAAGTCCATTGTTTTAGTTTTTGGAGTTTTTGTTTATCATTTTAGGAACATCATTTCCATTTTCGTAACAATATTCAATTAGATGACCCGTGCGAATATTTCGCACCATTTTGTAACGTAAAATGAAAATAATTAATAGAAATTTTATTAAAATCATAATATCATCATACATATTTACATACATACATACATATGTTTAAATGCTTTTATAATACTTCTTTGAATACAATGTTAGAGGTAATGACATGATCATCGTTAATTTTTTGCCCGTACGAATTCTTAATACAAACAAAAATATCTTCAAACGTACCCACTCGTGAAAAAACAATACAATCCTACCTTTTGAAGGGTTTGACCTTGTGCTTTGTTTATCGTCATAGCAAAAGCAACTGTCACAGGGAATTGTTTTTGTGTCATGCGGAAAGGCACAGTTGGATCAGAAAGTGTAAGGTTGATTCGTGATATGAGTGCAGTTTTATCGGTATGAATAATTTTTGCTCATATGATGTGCTCTCCCAAGTTTGTTACGATTAGCCTGGTACCATTTATTAACCCGTATTACTACACTTCATAAAACAAACAACGTCATAACAATAATGGCATTACCAAAATGGCTTTTACAACTTAATATGCATATTATATATAACTGACTTAGTAATAAACGGCATTATAGTAAATACCGATATTGCCAGAATGGATTTTAATACATACTATATTATGTAGAACTGCATTACTATTAAGCGACCCTGTATTACCACACAGTATTATCATGCAATTCTATATAAATTATAATTTTTATCAACGAAATTATTAATTTTTCAATTTCTAATTATTTTTTGCCATTAGTGTTAGATATAAGCCTTAAAATGAGATATCGTTCATTAAATTTGATGCGGCGGTATGGAAGCTATTTGCAACCGACAAAAAAAGTACTTTAGAAATACTTTTCTTTTCTAATAAGGTTTAAAATTTGGTTTAAATAATTTTTAATAATTTTTTCAGTCAGTCCAAAA
The DNA here is from genome assembly GCA_014635995.1 of Sarcophaga peregrina. Taxonomy (NCBI): domain Eukaryota; kingdom Metazoa; phylum Arthropoda; class Insecta; order Diptera; family Sarcophagidae; genus Sarcophaga; species Sarcophaga peregrina. The sequence continues at coordinate 84,193,182 of CM025791.1, forward strand.
AAAAACAGTTTGGAGGGTTCGAGAAAAATAAAAATAAAGTATCTTTGAGCTCTACTCAAGCTAGTGAATAACTTAGACTATATAATTGCTCGGAAGTATTTGCACTGTCGCGCTGTCTAATTGGGGAACATTTGACTAACGATAAGCCTTTTTGAATGGACATGAGAATACCCATGCCTTCCATACATACTTTAAAATTGAGTAGACACCTTAAATGATTCATTGAAAAGTAAAAATCATTTTTCGAACGTTGAAATTTTTTTTTAAAAATTTTCATTAATTCAGTCAGAATGTAATTTAAATAATTGATTTTTCTTTTGAAAATTTCGAGAAAATAAAAGGAGAAGACTAAATGTCTCCTTTAGTTTTGATTTGGCTAAACGTCCTTTATATTCCTTTTGTATTCCTTAGTATAGAACACTTGCTTACTTACGTCCTACTGTTTCTTTTTAAGGCTTTTATTCATTATTTTCTTTGCTTAGGTTTTTCCGTTATGCTCTAATAACTGTTTTGTTTAGATTTTTGTTTTACATGGTAATTGTTTATGAGCCTTTTTGGATTTGATGGCCTACAACAAACAATCAAAGCAGCTGTTTCAACACATTAGACCATCACTTACACCGTCCGTTGGCTAGTCACTGTTTCTAAATTTAACTGACCTTTCATTACAAAAAAAAAAACCAAAAAAAAAAGAAAATTATTTCGTTCAATAAACTGTTTTTTTTCCAAACGTTTTGTAATGAACTTGATTACACTTGAACTTTGTTGGCCTTCCAAATGTCTTGTTCTATTACTTGGAAATCCTTAAATATTTAAAGTGTACTAAGTGTACTGGTTGGTGGTCGTTAAGAAATAAATCCCTTTTGCATGTCTAATGATGAAATTCCATTGGACAGCTTAAATGTAAAAGGATCTTCGTTTCGTTTTGATAACTGGAATGCCAGTTATTTATACAAATTGTGTGGATATTTATTTTTGGATTAGAGGTCATTAAGTAGTTAGAACAACAACAACAACAACAACAATAAAAGAAACTAATAGTAATAGAAAACCAAACTCAAGGCCCCTTAGGTTAGGTCGGTCAGGTTAAACTGGTAGCCTTGAAACACACTTAAGCATGCATAACGGCATGTTGTGACATCATTTGGACCCCTCATATTTAACTAAATTGTGGCATTTAGTCAGTATAAGTTTTTTCTAAAAAGTGGGTCTTAGGATACCTCCAGCCCATGTCCTTAAACTCAATTGGTTTCTAGAGGGTATTACAGCTATGGTATTTGGATATTTAAAGGGTCCGCCAAATAACTTTTTTTTCTAAAAAATGGGTCTTAGAATACCTCCAGCCCATGTCTTAAACTCAATTAGTTTCTTGAGGTTATTACAGAGATGGTATTTCGATACTTAAAGGGTCCGCCAAATAACTTTTTTTTTTTTGAAAATGCTTTAAAATAACTACTGAATATTTTCTCAAATTTCTTTTTTTATTTGAAAGTACAATCCTTCCGGTTAATAATGGGAAATAATTTCATTCAAATGGTTGCCTCGCCTGGCCATGCAGTAGCCTACATGATCGGTGCAATTTTTAAGCACATTATCGATTGTGTGCAGCTGTATTTCACCAATGCCTTTACAAATATTGTACTTTAAACCGTCAATTGTCTCTGGCTTGTCGGCGTAACACTTATCCTTGACGGCATCTGACAAATAATAGTCCAATCATGTCAAATTGCAGCTCCGATTTGGTCAAACTATATCAGCTCTGCGGCTGATAATGCGATCTTCAAAAACAGGCCGCAAAACATCAAGTGTAGCTTCGGCTGTGTGACATGTAGCGCCGTTCTGTTGAAACCAAATCTTGGCAATATCCTCCTGTTCAATTTTTGTGAACAAATATTCTTTCAACATGGCCCCATAACGATCGCCATTGACTATAACGGCCACACCTTGCTCATTTCGAAGAAAAATGGCCCAATTATGCCATTATCCGGATCAAAAATCGCAGCAAACAGTGACTCGTTTTGGGTGCGTCAGCGTTTCAATGTATGCGTGCGAGTAGTCTGTGCCCCAAATGCAACAATTTTGTTTGCTTACATACCAGCCAACATCAAAATGAGCTTCATCTGAAAAGATGATTGTTTTACCAAAATCGGCATCTTCCGTAAGTAGATTGCAGGCCCACTTAGCAAAGTGAAAACGCGTATACACAACCATATTCGTTCAGCGGAAGGATAAAACTAATTATCTATCAAATCAGACATGAGCTAAGTGTTACCATTCACGAAATAAGCACTAATTGAAAAAAAAAACGTTAGATGGCGGACCCGATAGAAGTCACTGTCAACTCAAGAAACATTTTAGTTCGAGCGGACTTTCCATGCAGTCATATATACATAACTTAAATACATAATTGGTCATTACAACACTTAAGTCAGGATTACGACCTAGCTTCTCACACCACTTATGTTGTGTTTGTAACTTTTATACATAAATGGCGGGACCTACAGCTTAAAGTCGACTCCGAACGACAGATTTTTTGAGAAGCTTTTCATGGCAATTTTATTTACTATCAGAGTTTTATGCCGGAAAGCTGCTCAGAGGAAGTCGCCCAAGGAATATTTTTATATTTTGGGTTTTGAACTTGGGCCTCACCTCTAGCTGTCAGCAATCTGACCCTACAACATCCCCTAAGTAATCCTGTGAAAAATCTTATCAAATTAGTTGCGTTTCTTTATTTCAATGTGTTGTTGTTGTAGTATTTTTGAGCACACAGCCAGCCGGCTTAATAACATAGGAGTATCTGAATTGACATGAGGTTGGTCTCCTCTGCTAAAATTAAATTTTTTTTATTTAAAATTTTAAAATATTTATCACAGAAATTTTTAAGAATTTTTTTCAAAAGTTTTTAATTTTAAACAAACATTTCATTGTTGTATTTCAACTTTCAAGCAAAACATAACAGCTGCGTTTAAAGTACCAGTTACCCAAACGTAACGTAACGAACCGTAGCGGACGTTCTCTTTTTAGCATATGGAGAACAATGTAAGCGCTTGCCAAAATGTTCTCTCCCATTAGCAAAACGGAATGATTTTTATAAAACAGAATTCTCTCACGTTTTTATGTGACATTTAAACATGATGATGAGTGTGTCTGTATTCAAATTTCTTTGGATTGTGTTTTGTTTCGTTTTTATTTACATTCTTTATTGAAGCCTCCATTCTATAACGCTATAAGTGTACTTAGAACGTTTTTAATGTTACATTTTTAAATTTTACGTTCTCTAACTTAAATACTGTCAAAATTTGGTTAAGATGCGCCGATCCGTTTCGAAGTTATAGGGAAAAATCTTCTTAGAAAACAAATATAGTCGTATGTCGCGTGAAAACTTTGAGAGCTCATGACTCAAAACACACTTTTTCGGCTTAGAATGTTATAAAACGGAGGTGTCGTTTTGTCCCGTTTTTAACGTTTCTATAACTACACAAATGTTCTTAAGGCTACGTACGTTACGTTGTTACGTTTCTTACGCGTGAATAACCAGCCCTTAACACTCTTGATATTTACTTAGTGACCGGTCTCCCTATGTTACCTACTCAGACCTATGCAGCTAACAGTGGCAAATAAAAATTTTGTTAAACATTCTTAATAGCCATACAGTAAAAGCTTTTAGTTAAACATTGTAATGTTAATTAACAGTTCCTCACTAGAATACTATGTTACAATTTAACATTTTGTTTATGCTTTTAACATTACAAAGAAAGAAAATTTAAACAAATTAAAAGCTTTCTGGTCTCCACTTTTTAACACCTGTTAGCTAAACAATTGTGATAAAAATCCCAATCAGTTGTTGGCCGCTAGTGTATGTGTCAAGATGTCATGAGAATTGAGTTCGTTAAACGGGAAAGAAAATTCTTTACGACACGTAAAACGAAGTTAACAAGAGTAATTCGAATCGAAAAAACTCTAATAAAACAGTGGCAAATCAAAATAAAAAAACAAAGAAATTCATTCACTGAAAATCGAGAGCGGGAGAGCACTAAAGTGAGAAATCATTAAATATACGATGGCAATGCCTATTAAAATGTTGACAACGGAAGTAGAAAATTCAAATGAAATTTAAATATTTTAACCGTTAGAAGAATATAAAAACGAAACAATGGAAACGACTCAAGGATAATGAAGTTGTAAAACGAAACGATGGCAAAAGCGTAACGTAACGTAGCGAAACAAAGCAAAGCAAAGGAAACTAAGATTTATGGTGTCAAAAGTGTGTTTTTATAAGTGTAAGCGTGTGTGTGTGTGTGTGTTACAAATGTTTGCAAATCCGTTTGCAAAATTAGAAAATTAGAGAATGTGTGTGTGTGTGTGTGTTTACACTTAGTGAAGAGAATATGTTTGTAGTGCAATATAATAGCGTTAAAGGAGTTTAAATATGTGCAGAATTTAAGGAATTCAATTAGTTCTTAATGAACAGTGTCAAGTAAAAGATTTAAAAAGAAAAGGCAAAGAAAATTAAAAGAAAAAAATTTTAAAAATTCATTTAAGAAAAAAAAAAGTAAATAAAAGCCTAGAAAAATAAATAAAAAATTACTACAAATATTTAATCACACGTAAAATAAATATAAAAAAAATTTTTTTAAAATAAATAAAAAAATATGGAATAAATCAACAGAAAATAAACAAAAATTATTTGAAAAAATATTTAACACACATAAAATAATAAAAAAAATTAACTAAACTAAAAAGCTAAATTAACTAAACTAAATAAATAAAAAAAAATTAAATAAATCAACAGAAAATAAACAAAAATTATTAACAAAAAAAATTAAAAAACGAAAAATAATAAAAAAAAATAACTAATCTAAAAAAATTAAATAAATCAACAGAAAATAAATAAAAATTAAAAAAAAAAATTAACTAAAGTAAAAAGTGTTTTTTCTGCATAGTAAGTGACAAAAATATTTAAAAAAATACTTTTTAACACACCAAAAATTCTGTTAAAAACAATGTTATAATTAAGAAAAAAAATTAATAAGCGCTTTGCAATGTTATTCATTAGGAGAAATTATTTAATAAAAAAATTACTAATTGTCGTCCTAGACCTGGCCAAAGTAGAAAAAAAAAACTTTATAAAGTAAACTGAAAAAAAGCAGACCATACAAAACAGGAGTCCTCAAAGTAACAAAAAGGCCTAGAAACATAAAATGGATTTAATTAATTATTGTAAATACTATACAGGTAGTCCCCGACTTACGACTATTCGCACTTATGAACTTTTTTTCCAATTTTTTTTTTAGAATATAAATAGAGAAGACAGATATGTATGTAGTTGCAGGGACTCCCTAAAATACATGAGAAAAATTAAGAAAAAAAAACAAAATACAAAAATTCGTTTTACACACATATTTCAGTACAAATAAAAAACTACATTATCAAAGTAAGAACTTGTTTACGTGAATAATTTTATATCGTCCCAATAATTTAATTAATCGACTTATGACCAATGACTAGGAACCTATTTCGGTCGTAAGTTGGGGAATACCCGCAATTAAATAAAATGTATAAAATTATGTATTCTAAAGTATACTTTAAACTTTGAAAATTACCAGCCCCTAAAAGTATACATTAAAAATTCATCAAATGGAATAAATAAAGTATATTTTTTCATAATAATCTGAGAGACTATTAAGCAAAACGGGGGTCCTCGAAGTAACAAAAAGAACTAGAAACATAACCTTGAATAATATTAACTTTAGCGTAGTTTTTTTTTTTTCTATTTCCAAATATTTCCTAGAACCTAATATTTCAAACTCGGCATTGTAGAATGGAAATGAAACCAAGTAAGGATAACAGAAGTCATAGAATAAATTCAGGTTTCGGAATATTTCCTTGGACCTGTTACAGTAGAATAATCACTTTCTTAGCAGGAAAAAACTTGATTATGTGGAACTGAAACCAAGTAAAGAGAATAAACAAAGTTGGTTGATAACTGAAAAAAGGAATTCAAAAACATAAAACCCTTCAATCTGGCTTACAACCTAGTTTCTCACCGCAATTGCGGTGAAAGCGGCACATTATTGAGAATCGTTTTCCATGACAATTTTATTTAATCTCAATATTTTTTCCTGAAAATTGTTGAGGGGAAGTCGCCGACGAAATATTTGTTCATATTTCATGGCTAATAAGCCGACACACTACTTACTAGGATACAAAATTTGAAAAAATCCTTGAATAAATTCGGTTTTCGCAGCGGTTTTCTATTTCGAAATATTTCTCTATCTCGAGATGACAGCTGCCTTGTTCCACTAAAGTAGTCCATTAGTGTTACGTACCAGTTTTTCCAAGTATTTTCCAGAATTAAATTTAACTCTCTGTTTTGAAAAACTAAAAGAAAAATTATAAAAAATGGCGGTTTTCTCCATTCTGGTTTCCAGTTTAAACTATCGCCTTATTGACGCGGCTCATTTGTGGGCCCTCTCATGAGCTATGAATGTAGCTGTCTCAGTCTTTGTGTATTCGTCTGAAATATTGTGATGTTCTGAAAAAGTCTCCTACTCCATTGATTTTTTGTCTTTCATGATGAAATCCATGTCATGTGAAGAACAGAAAATGTGTGTTCTGCACACGCTTTAAACCAATTCGGGACTAAATGGAGAAAGTAGCATCCATGAAGAATACTAAACATAGACAAAATTTTATTTCTGTTTTGCTATGACAACGACATTTAACAGTCAGCAGATTTCTGGCAAAAACTAAGGGAGTAAATGAAAATTGCCAAGAAAAGTTTCTCAAAAGTCTGGCTTTCGGAATCAAATATGAAATATAGGTACCGCCACTCATTTATTAAATTAACACACACAACTTAAGGGGTGTGAGAAACTAATCCGTAATACTGACCAACTATGTATGTATATATGTATGTATGTATACATTTTTCACTACCGGATATTGGGATTAAAAATTCCCCAAGATTAACAACCAGCTTTAAACCTACGTATCATGCTTGAGAGGCAAAAAAATGTTTTTTTTCTTTGCTTTTTACACCGCGTACCTTCTTTATTGATTGCTTGATTTATATGGATATGGATTTGAATTCGAATTAATTTATTGCCAATACATTAATTGAATTTTTTATGAGTAACATTAATCGGCGGGCAATAAATTCTGAGAAAAAAAAAATTTCTCTTTAGATGACTTGGATAGGCATTTAAATTTATAAGAAAAACTTTTTTCTATGAATTTATGCTCTTTTGCTTTTTTTCTTTTTTATCTTCTGCAAATCTTATGACCAGTGGCGCGTGTTAGGAATCTGTCAGAAATCATTTACTCAAATTTCCAAAATATGATTTTAATTTTAACCTTATGATTCAATTTCCCACGAAAGAAAATTAATTAAAAATATATTCAGAAGTAAAAACAAAAATGAAAAGCTATTTTGTGTTACAAATTTTAAGTTTTAAATTTCAAAACTATATAATTGCTTATAATACTGAGCTAAAAAATTAATGTCCAAGGGGCTCTTATATTTGAAAAGTTATTTTGTATACAAGTTTTTTTTTTTTTTGTGTAAAGGCAACAACAAAACAAAACTTTTAATTTTGATAAATGATTCAAATTACTCGAGTCATTTATGAGTATCAAAAGTATTTTTCGAAATTTATGAATCTGAATGAGTAGACGTATGTATCAAACATATTTCGAATCTTATGTTATGTACTCATACTCATTGCAACCTGTACTTATAAATCAACTAGCTGTACCCTGCACGTTTCGCTGCGCCTCAACTAAAATAAATTTGAAGGAAAGGCATTACATAAATGTCCAAATAATTTTGAATCATTTTATTGATTTTGTTTAACGTTGTCCTGATGACTTAGATGAACGATACTGAGTAGTAGGCATTCGATCAATTTCTAAACTCACTTCTCGTTGTTCAAGTTGTTCATGCGAACGGGTCTCAGTGGCATATACTCGAAGATTTTCCAGTCACAGTGCACGTCTGATTCTGAGGCTCGTAAAGCTCTTTTCTTCCGTGCTTGGGGTGTAGATCGATCAATTGCTTGTCATTCATTTTGAATAATTTTCAGTGATGCCATCCATCAGAAATTAATTGCACCAATCTCCGTCGACTCATACGTAACAAGTTTGTTAAAGAATGCACTGTTTAAGATTTAATTAATTTTGAGTAATTTTCAGTGGCACCACTTATTGGAAATTGGTCATACCAACTTAGAAATCTTCGTCGGCTCATGTGCAACAACTTCGCTAAAGATCATAACATGTTTAAATGCACAGTTTAAGATTTAATTCATTTTAAGTAATTTTCAGTGGCGCCACCTAGCATACATTGGTCATACCAACTTAGAAATCTTCATCGGCTCATGCGCATCAACTTTGCTAAAGACCATAACGTGATTAAAAATGCTCAGTTTACGATTTAATTGAATAAGTAATTTTCAGTGGCGCCACCTGTCGGTAATTAGTCATATCAACTTAAAAACCTACCCTGGTTCATGCGCAACAACTTTTCTAAAGACCATAACATGATCAAATGCATAGTTTACGATTCTATAAGGTGCATACAAAGAAACATTCATTTTAATATATATAGACTAAGGAAGGTGACACGCCCACTATAGGCAATCCGCCCATTTTGTTCATAATGACATCAAAGTCATCCATACAAAATTTGAGGACTTTAGCTGTTGCAGTTAATGAGATATGCGTTATTAAATACTTGTTGGGTATGTGGGCCGTGTCTAGTAGGTAGTGAGCTGGCTTATTAGACGTAAAGCCAGGGTTCGAGTCCCAGGCCAGACATCAAAATAAAATACGAAAAGTATTTTTTCGGCGATTTCTTCTCAGCAGATTTCTGGCAAAAACTCTGAGAGTAAATAAAATTGCCATGAAAAGTTTCTCAAAAATCTGTCGTTCGGAGTCGACTTTAAACTGTAGGTCCCGCCACTTATGTATAAAATTAACACACACAACATAAGTAGTGTGAGAAACTAGGTCAATAATCCTGACTAAAGTGTTGTAATGATGACCAAGTATGTATGTATTGGTATGTGGGTGAGGCACCACGGCTACTAGAAATTTTAAAATAAAATATAGCCTATAGTTCCTTCCAGACATATAGGAAGGTATAGCTAAAATTTCAAGAAAATCGGTCCAGCCGTTTAGCCGTCTATAGACTTCAAACAAACCCACAAACAAATAAACACACATTCATGTGTAGATGTTGCAGCGAGTACGAATGGATCAGAGTACGGAATTTCAATACTGCTGACTCACTCATATTCAAAATTTCATGAGTACTTATGAGTAGCGAAAAAACGATACATTGCTGATCGCTGCTCCACACTTAAAAAAAATTAAATAAAAACATTTTCCAACTATTTTTCTCTTTTGAATTTTATGACTGATTTTTTAATGCCAGCATTCATTGCATAGTAAAGCGATTTAAAATATTTCCTTCCGCTTCTGTTTTAATTACAAATGATTTAAATTTTTAATTTTTTCCATTTTTATGCGTTTTTAATGATAATAAAAGCCGCTTCTAGTCTTTATTATTTTTTTTTTTTTTTGTTTTTAACAATTTCAGCTTAATTAATTGTATTATTATTGTTATTGTTGTAATTTTATTAAATAATTTAAAACAATTTATAAGCTCGTCTGTCTGCTACTGTTGACAAAAACAAAAATTATTAAAAAAAACGAAATTTTTTTTGTGTTTGTTTTAATTTTGTTTTTGTTTTTTTATTTGTTTATTAAAAATAACAATAAAATATTAATTGATTGCATTTTAAATATATTTAATGCCAAAAACAACAAACGATAAAGGCTTATAATGACAATTAGTACGAGTATTATTAGCAATTATTGAGAGATTTAAAGTAAATAATTTAAACAAACCAACCAGTCAACAGCAATAGCAACAGTGTCTACATCAATACATATGTATGTACATATGCATGTACATGTATGGGTTAATGGGTAAAAATACTAAGAGTTGGGGAAACAAAATTTCCAAAAAAAATTTTTTTAATTTTAATATTTTGGATAAAGAAGTTTTTTTTTATTATTAACCAGCACTCAGGGGATGACCCCTACTCATGCAGTGTATTGTGCAGGTTTAGGAAAATAGGTTATAGGAGTGTGGAAAGAGGGAGTAGTGTTTTTGTGGACATTTGATTTAAACTTCCGCAGGAAGACTATTCCACAAGTGAGCAGTGCGTGCAAAAAATTAATTTTCCTTGTAATGCATTGTGCTATTCACTGGAGAATCAACGACAAAAGGATGTACTCTGCGAGAAGTACGAGTACCATGTAAAAATATGTGATTATCGGGACCCAAGCCACTTATCTCTCGAGAACACCTCCCATTATAGTACCGACAGAGCAATGAAATACACGCCACATTGCGACGATGCTCCAACGAATTAATAGAGTTGGATATTCTATTGTCATTAATAAGCACCTTCACCCTCTCTTGTATGCAGTAGAGAAATTTCAAAATAGGCTTTGAAGCACCGGCCCATACATGAGAGTTGTACTCTATCCGAGGCCGGACAAAAGTTCTGTAAATAGTAAGACGGTCGGTTGGAGTGAAATATTTTCTGCACCGTTTTAAAAAGCCAAGGCACTTGAATGCTTCCTTCAACACTCGAAAAATGTGATCGTTCCAAAGAGCATCACAGCTAATTCTCTTGTCCAGAATATCAAAAGCATCCGTTTCCTCAATATCATCACCTATAGATACAGATAATAGAACACCAGCACCAGCATCACGCCGGTGTGTCAAAAAACAACATTGGGTTTTACGGGCATTAAAATCGACCCTGTTCGAACGGCACCATTCAGAGATTGTTATCAGGTCACCTGTGAGTGCGTCATTCATGTTCAACCTCCTTGCCTTAATCTCCAAAAGGCTCGGCCCCCGATCAAAAGAATATGAATGGCAAATATTGCTGTCATCCGAAGAAAAGTAAATAGGATTCGAAGTAATAGATAGAAGATCATTAAGAAAAGTAGAGGATTTTAATTATTGTAGAAATATATTGCCACTTCTGTATAAAATTAACACACATAACATAGGTGGTGTGAGAAACTGTGGGAGTCTTGGAGACGATTGCTGTAGACTGTCTAATGGTGAAGGCATAGCACTGGCGATTTTATAGTCACCAGCAGCAATTCGTTTCCTTACCGTTCGCATCTTCTCTCTTTCCACCTTTCCTAAAAACCTGCACAATACACTGCATGAGTAGGGGTCATCCCCTGAGTGCAGGTTTAATAAAAAACTCTTTACACTTTACATAAACTCTATACGATTCGGTTTTTATAAACAAAAAAAATAAAATGTACTGTAAACTCTAGTAAAAATATTTAAAGAAAACGCTTCCATAAATTGTGGTTCAAACATTGGCGTATTATTCACATTTCACAGAAAGAGCCGACGAAAGGTTTTTGATGTTTTCTGTCTGTTCGACATGTCTTAGCTGAGATTCGAACTACATGCCAGCGTTGCCATTTGCCAAGTTTTCCCATTTTTTTCAAAATGAGATGCGAAAACATACATAATAGGGCATTACAAACCCTCAGGCAGGATTATTAACCTAGTTTCTCACACCACTTATGTTGTGTGCGTTAATTTTATTCATAAGTGGTGGGACCTACAGTTTAAAGTCGACTTCGAACGACAGATTTTCATGGGATAGGCCTTAATAACAAATTTTTCAAAAAATTTATTCTATGTGTAGTTTTGGTTTGTAATACAATATTTCGAAGATGAATTTTTAATGCATTACACGTTTCAATACAATAAATGAATATAAAACAAAAAAAATTATTTTTTTTTTATTTTATTTTTTGCAAAAATTTTTTACACGGGCATACAAATTAATTTTATCACGTTACAGCAAAGAAAACCTACTGGTCACGTCGTTAGTTTTAAATTTTTTATAAATTTATTAACATTAAAGCTATTATTTAAGTTTTGCTGTAACTGTAAAGAAAACTTTAATAATTTTATACTCTTCAAAATAATTTCATTTGTTTTATTGTTTTAAACAATTAAGGTTAAAATTTAATAATTCATGTTAACATTTTCGACGTGTCTGACATTTTTAAACAATATTTTTTTTCCTTTCCCCCCTGCCTATGTGTTTTTTTTTATTTTTTATTTTTTTTAATTAAATTAATTGGTAAGCGGATAATAAAAAAAGAATAAATTTTTTTGGGTTTTTATTGTTCATAATTATGATTCAATTTGCAATTATTTATTTGGGTTTTTATTTGAAAGCACACTCATCCAATCCAATGGATGGGTTTTTAAATTTCGATTTGCATTTTTGTGTATAACCTTCTAAGGCTGCCTGCTATTTTTTTGTGGGTTATTAAAACAATAACAGCAACAACAACAACTAATAAATAACAAATATTGTAATCAATATAAATTTTTTTGTATTTTTTTTTTCGTTTTTTTTTTGCAATATCGGGGGAGGCATGTTCAATATTTATTTACACAATTTAATCTTGTTCAAGTTATGCCCTACACTCTACTAGGGAGACTATAAACATTAGACAGACAGGCACTTTATTGCGTAAATCCCATTATTGAGCTCAATATTTTATATAAAGTTTCAATTAATTATTGAGCAATAAATACACAAATTGTTATAATATTGAGTAAAACTTTAAATACAGCACTGTCATAAGTACATTCAGTAAACATTGTACTAAAATAAATGAATATTGACTTAATAAAAGTGTCTGTGTGAACATAGTAAAACATTAAAAAATATATAGTCCAAATTTTCAAGCAAATCTGAATTATTTTTAAGGACCTCTTTAATATGTTGCTTAAGGGTGCATGCATTCAACACCTTTGAGGTTATTTTAAAGAGCAAAGATTAATTGTCTATTTCTGACAATAGTGATGGTGCTAGCACGCCAATGTTTAGCTCTACAATTTTTCAAAAAAAAAAGGCCAAAAACGCAATTTTTGGTGTCCCTTATTTGCACAACAAAAGTCCAAATTTTAAGGGCTGTGCATTCAACCAGTTGGCCGAGCTTAACATATGTATGAATACTCGCTATTAGAATTCCAGTATTGGATTAATTTCTCATTAAAAATTACATTCCTTTAGGGCGCACGGAATTACGTTTTAAAAATCTTTAAAAACATCTTTTAATTTTCTCTTTAGTGATCTGTTCCTTGTTTACATTCTTATTATCATTACTCCTTCACCACGTTATCTTTCTGATGAACTGGCCAAGGATAGTACATTTACTACTTTCGACATATTACTGGGACTACTACATAGGTTTAGTTGAGCATTATCCGATTGTTGTATAGCGGAGTCTATTCTTGTTGCCCGCCTGAATCGATTTTATACGGTAGGTCCCAACAGTCACGTATAAAATGAACAAACACTCAACATAAGTAATGTGAGATATTAGATCGTAATCCTGGCATATGTTTTATACTGACCAATGAAGTTATGTATCCTGAAATCGCACCGAGGATGTAATATTGATTTGTGATGTCAAAACACTGCTAACCTTTAGCCCAAGTCGAAAGACTTTGACAGAGGCAGAGACTTCGACACTTGACCTAACCATACATTCATAATTGGTCATTACAACCCTACAGTCAGGATTATTGATGATAGAGTTTCTCACACTACTTATGTTGTGTGTGTTAATTTTTTACATAAAGTGACGGGACCTTTTGTTTTTGCCAGAAATCTGCTGAAAGGAAATCGCAGAAAAAATACTTTTTTGTATTTTATTTTGATGTCTGGCCTGGGACTCGAACCCTGGATTTACGTTTAATAAGCCAGTACACTACCTATTAGACCTCGCCGACTTCCTAACTGCTCACGCTATTTTTCCCACGTTTAATTTTATATACAAACCTTTTGAAACGAACTGGATGGTGTTTGACTTTCACGTCAAAATCCTCACTTCTAGGCTTTACATACTAGATCTCCCAAGTAAACGTACGTCAACTGCATCTGTTTTTTTTTTTTTTCAGAAAACTTAAATTAATCCAGCAAATGCTTTCCGAAATCAAAATAAAAGATCTTGACGTTTTATTGAAGACACAAACCAGCTGTAAAAAATACTTTAGTTGTTGTGAACTTAAAGTTGAACTTTAAATGCATATTTTCTATATGGACACGAGGATGGCAATTTGGAAATAAAAGGCATAGTATACTTTAACTTAATGACACACTTTTATTGATAACAATGCCCTGACCATTCTTCTGCCAGACCCTTTAATTGCAAAGATTAAATATTTATGATTTTAAAAGACTTTGGTGCAGAATATTATAAATATGTATGTCGATTACTGGCAACATTACTTTCGCTCCGTTTATAAGTCATTTCTTTGCGATTTGGCAACTTCTAGAACTTAGTATTAATTAGTTATTTTCAGTCTGATCTTGCCTATGGTGCCTTTGGTGATTAATATTATTATTATGTTGCTTTTTTTAATACAACTCCCTGGCAACTTTTCTTTTTCTTTTCTTGCCTATGTTATCTTTGGTGTTCATTATTATTATTATTTAGCTTTTTCTAATACAACTCACTGGCAACTTTACCTTTCAGTTTGTTGATACTACATTTATTTTCGATTTGGCAACTTCTAGAACTTAGTATTAATTAGTTATTGGTACTATTTTCTTGCCTATGGTATCTTTGGTGATCAATATTATTATTATGTTGCTTTTTCTAATACAACTCCCTGGCAACTTTATCTTTCAGTTTCTTTATACTACCTTTTTTTTTGATTTGACAACTTCTAGAACTTAGTGTTGATTAGTTATTGTTACTATTTTGGGTGGTCTGTCTATGAATTTTTATATATTTTTTTGTGTTTGTTGTTGTGGCAATTTAATACTGAATCCGTTTTAATTTATTTATTCGATTCAGTCGGCTTTTTATCAATTTCAAATATTTTTTGTTTTGTTTGCTTGTATTTATCTTAGCGATTATAGGGGCCATTTTGTTGTTATTATTGTTGTGCATATTTTTTTTTTTATTTATTTTCTTATACAAAAACAACAAAAACTACAATATTTAATATATTTTGGTAGATAGATTTTGTTTAATAACGATGGTATTATTTATTTAGACTTTGTTTTTCGATATGCCTGTAAAAAGTAATGAAACCCTCTCTCACAAAAAACAGTTAAACCTGCGGTATTTTAAACGTTCAATAGTAAACATACAAAAAACATTTCGAGGCGAAAAGGCTTAAAGGCTTTTATCAAAAAAAGAGGCGGGTGTGTATCATATATTTTAGCACATGTTCTTTTCTGTACTGTACAGATACTAAGTGCAACATTGCCTGGGAAAAAAAAGTAGAGAGAGATAAGCATTGTAATAAACAAAAATAAAAGTGCAGCAGTGTTTATTAAATATAAAGTTGAGGCCATATTTCACTAACGATAGAATAAAAAAACAAAGGGCTAAAAATGATTTACAATAACAATTTTGTCTAAGAATTGATAATTTTGTTGGCTACTCTCTGTTGTTAGGAAAAGTTTTCAAAACCAAAATATTGACTTTGCCTTTAACTAAGACGTTTGCCACTAAAAATAGTTTTGCAAAAAAACAAAAAAAAAGAGAAAAATTCTAATGAGTTGTTAAATGAATTCAAAAAAATTTGAATCATTATTGTCAATTTGTTTTTGCCATTTTCTTACTTTCTTTCTTTCAATATATTTAATCAAGTGTTAATCAACTGTAGTACGCAAAAATTCGTTTAAAATTTTTCCATTCCATTTTATTTTTGTGTATTAAAGTCTAACAAAAGATCATTGAGGAATTTGCTTAACTCGAGAATAAAACAATTTTAAGCACGAGTGATTACCATTTACCTGAAAAGTTTTTACACAGATTCACATTAAAAGTAACACTGTCACACAAAAGTGGAATAGCATGTTTGTCATGACAACATATTCTTATTCCTTACTCACTTATTCCTTATTAATAAAAGCAAAAGGTACTCACTAAGTGATCGAGAAAAAAATTTTGAAAATTTGATACGCCCTAGAGGCTCTAAAGTCCTTGGGACTGTTCCCAGCCTACATGATAAGCATGTGGCATAGGCATAGTATGAACACTAAACGCTTCATAGAAGCAAACAATATCAAAACATTAAATAAATTACAAGGCAACTAAAAATCAATTTAGAACAACAAAACAACCTAGAAAGATTTGTAAGTCTAGAAGTTGCTAAACTACAGATATATGGGAGAAATAGAAGAAGATCAGAGAAATAGAGAGAATCAAATTACAGTAACAAAACAACATAGAAAGATCAATAATTCTAGAAGTTTCCAAATGGCTGGTAAATAATATAAACAGAGTGAAAGCTGACATTGGTAGTAAATTAAATTAAAGAACAATGTTTTTACACTGTGAATTAAAAAAATAAAATGTGAGAATCTTTTATTTCAAAACTGAAAGCGCGACCATATCTGCGTTTTTCCCCCAGTTCTTCAATTAAGTTTAAAAAGAAATTTTTTCAAAATAATCTTAAGGTTTTCAGTACCCCCTTTTATGCTTCCTCTTACGTACAAGGTGACTTTTGACAGCACAAATGTCATGCACAATAACATCATGTGTATTGTTAAATATGAATACGACGAGTACTTCCAACTTTGAGTATGAGTAGTATGAGTATGATATCAAAATAAGCATAAATGCGTATAAGTAGTTGAAATTATTAGTATGAATCGAATCTACTCATCGTTTTAGATACTCGTTGCTGATCTCTAATATGTATGTGGACAAGAAGAGTAGAGACTCACTTCTAGTTTTAAATTGCATGATAGCGATTCTTGCATACCATAAGATTTAACACTCCAACTACTGACTAATGCAGAAGCTGTAGGTTTCAGCAGGAGCAAAAGACTGTATTTAACCTTATTTGACAGTGCCCTGGTTTTTTTTCATTCACCTTCTGACAGCTTTGAGCAAACTCTGAAATATAAAAACTGCAGCAATAGCAAAATTTATTTTAATCTCTTGACGATCTTCTATAAACAATTGTTAAGGCACTGGTAGAATTAATTGTGGCATAAGAATGGGCCCAAATGCTGTCCTATGCCGACCCATCTAACTTAACAGGGTAACTTTCTGAATATACATCTCTGCTTTTGACAACAGCTGTCTATCAATAGTCTCCCACCCAAATTTGAACTAAATTTTCTAGATAGAAGGTCGCGCAATGAGCAAGCAAACGAACTTACAAGAAAGGAAACTTCCCCTGTACTTCTCAGAACTCTTCTGCGGTTTGGAAGCGAATATTTGGAAAAGTATACTCAACGAAAGGGAAGGTAAAAAGATTCAAAGACGACAATTCGGTGAGAGGCAATCAATTATAATTAGACGAGATCTGAGTAACGTATTAAACTTACTTAATTGGATAATTATGTGTGTTTTGATGAGAATCGACTCCGAACGATAGATTTTTAAGAAACTTTTCATCGCAATTTTATTTACTCAGAGTTTTTCCCACAAGACTGCTAAGAGGGACCCGATGAAAAAATATTTTTTTGCCTTTTATTTTGGTGGTGAGAACTCTCATCTAATAGGCCAATATACGATCTATTATATTAGGGTGACTTCCTCAGTCTATTCTGAAACCAAGTAACTAAGTCTTCAGGGCATGTATTGTTCTAAAATCTGGAGTCTGTCTCCAAGAGAATATTTGTCACGACAGTACAATAGGTAGTACGGTTGAACGCATTTTGCGCGCTGTACCGAATCTGGGTTCAAAGAGGGGGTTAAAACCTCTAAAAATAGCGTTTTTGGCCTTTTTGAAAAATTGTAAAGCTAAACGCTAGGAACATCTCTTTTGTCAGAAATTGACAAATGATCTTTGCTCCTTAAAATAACCCCAAAGCCAAATTGGTTGCATGCGCTTTTAAAGTAGGGAGTGGGTTTATGTTAAATTAATCGGATTAACGTGAACATTGTTACTCGGGGGTTTTCGGGGTCGCTAATTCCGATCTTTATTCAGATTTAAAAAATTCAAAATGATGGATCCAATACGGTAGGCGGATCTAATATTTCACTGCTATATTGAATCCGCCATTTTGAATTTTTTAAACCTGAATGAAGATCAGTAATCAGCGACCCTAAAAACCCCGTTTTCAGTGCACAAAATGCCTTCGAAGACATCAAATTATTTGAACAAAAAAAGTTAAAATTTGCAGGGCTGTGTTATAATAATCCTAGAATCCCTAAGCTGCTTCATTCTGACCCGGTTACCAAACGTTAAAGGCCTATAATAATTTCAGATGAAATTTTTAATTGTAGCCTCATCGATTTCAAAACTTTTATGAAATTTAAAAATGAAAATTTTTTAAATTTTTGGTGTGTTAAAATTATTAAATAAAAAATTATTTTAAATAAAAAAAAAAAATAAAATAACAAAAAAAAAAGTTAATTGTAGATAAAATTAAATTTAATAAAATTCTTTAACAAAATATGAAAATAATATCTCATGCGAATATAAACTGTGTTTGAATATGCTTTAAAACGAAAAACCGTTAACAAACCGTTACTTTAAAGCTAATAAAATTCCCTAGCAACAAAGAAACAATTACACTTAACCGTTAATCACCGTGGTCATGCATGATTTGAGTATAACAATTGTCGAGGAGCATACGAAACGTTTAAGTCGCAATTTGGCCTTGACACAAACAAGGCGGCGTATCATTACCTTTCAGGAACCCCAAGAAATTGAAATTGAAAGTCCCGATTCAAAGACAACCATCATAAAAAATTCCAAACAAAAATCGATAACATCAACGACAACGACTGAAAGAGCCTTGAGGCCGGCAAAAGATCCAGTAACGTCTACCGTTACCACTACCACAGTGGCAGTGCCTTATAAAAATTTTAAAATCTGGACAGACTATGATCGTGAACAAAATTTCTTGTTGCACATAAAAGAGCAAAAGGATTCGCGTAAAAGTGAGCAACAACAAATGAAAACCATATGATATACGGACATTGTAGAGCCCAAAAGACGTGAAAAGGGTTCTAAATTGATAATCGATTTGAATTGAAACAAAATTACTCTCAACTGTTTTTTAGTATAAGATTATGTAAGTATTTCATTGCAAAATAATAAATTTCAAATAAATCCTTACTTTTTTGTTGTTCCTATTAAAAAAAACAAGGTCAACTACTATACATATTGTCCCTTTTGTTTTGTTGTTGTATTTTGTTCCCTTTCCAGCCTTTAATGTCAAATGGAAATTGAAAAAAATTTGTTCCCATTTAAGTTATTTTTCTTGGTCACATGGTATTATGGCCCTCCATAAACAATTGTCCTTCTTTTTTGAAGCGTCATTTTGTTTTTGTTTCTCTTCTGGGTCAAATAAGCAACAATGACATAAGGCTTATAGGAAACAGTATGAATACATTAGGGCCGTACATATTGTTACTTTCTTTTTTCATTAAAAAATTCTTAAATTTTTACGTTTTAAAAGTTAAGTATGAGTTTGTATTTTGCAAATAAAATTAAAAAAATTTGTGTTTAATTTTATTGTCCGCACACTTCTGTGTGCCACTGTTCACAACATGATGTAAACAACAACAATTGCTTTGTTTGTTTTTCTTCTTTACACACTCTTTTGCGTAAACAATAACAATTGTTCGACAGATTTTTATAACGGGGATATTTAAACCACGATTATTCTTTTCAAATACCGTGTGTCTTCTCACAAGACTGACTGAATTTTTACTGACTCTGTCTTACATTTTATAAGTCAACGTAAACAATTTGAGGTATAAAGAAACTTTCTTAAACAAAATGGATTTGCGTCAATCTAAACTTTGTTGGGTAATTACATTAGGTACTTCTGTATAAATTTAACACACACAACATAAGTGGTGTGAAAAACTGCGGGCTTCTTGGTAACGATTGCTGTAGACTGTCTAATGGTGAAGGTATAGCACTGGCCATTTTATAGTCACCAGGAGCAACTCGTTTCCTTAACGTTCTCATCTTCCCTCTTTCCACCTTTCCTAAACCTGCACAATGCACTGCATGATTAGGGGTCATCCCCTGAGTACAGGTTTAATAAAGAAATAAAAAAAAAAAAATTATCCGGGAACACCCGAAGGTTAGTAAAACCCTTTTTAAAGGGCACTATAGAAGATTCACTCAGAAATGTAGTATTATCGATATGTAAAGGGCTTTGCAGTAGAAACTGACTGCTGATAGCGACTATCTTTGGAAAGCTATATGTATTAGGTCAGTTGTTCTTTATCGAATACACACATAATTGGTCATTACAACCCTTCAGTTAGGATTATGACCTTGTTTCTCATACCACTTACGTGGTGTGCGTTTATTTTTTATACATGAGTGGCGGGAACTACAGTTTAAAGTCAACTCCGGACGACAGATTTTCTGAGAAGCTTTTCATGGCAATTTTTGCTCTCAGAGTTTTTGCTAGAAATCTGCTAAGAGGTAGTCGCCGAAGAAATATTTTTCGGGTTGATGTCTGACCTGGGATTCGAACCCGGGCCTTTCCTTTTATAAGCCAACACACTACACACTATACCACGGCGACTTCTTTATTGAGTATGTTTTGCCAAAAACTCTCAATGTGCTTGGGAACAGTTGTTAACCGCGCCTAAATTTATTCGAAAAAGCTTAGACAACGATAACGTCAATTTCTGAAAGAATGGCTATGTGAACAAAAAAATTTTTTTATTTGGAACGTTATCAAACCGTATAAAGCAAGCACTACCTACCGAAAAAGTCGTAATTTGGCATCATCTATCCATATTTTGTTGAGACCGACGTAATCACTGTCAACGGCAAAAAACCCGATGATTACCCATGCCTTTTAGATTGAATTGTATAATCTAGGCCACACTGCTCATGCCACGAGTATTAAGTAGGAACGATTTGAGCGCCAGGCCATTTCATGTCGGGATGATGTAAAATAGCCTCTGCAACCGTGCAATTTGTCACCGCTAGACTTTTTCGAGTGTTCTTTTCTTGAGTGTGCACGCTTTTAAGGGCATGTTCATCACATGTCGGGATGATGTGAAATAGTAACCGAATGATATAAAATAGCCACCGCCACTGTAAGATTTGACACCGCTAAACTTTTTTTCTTAAGTAAAAGCAATTTGAGGGCATATTCATCTCTTGTCAAGGTGACGTAAAATGGCTACCACGATTGTATAACTTAACACCGCTAGGCTTTTCATAGTGTGAGATTTTCTTATGTAGCAGTTGCATATAAATAGGCCAAATATAGCCTGATTATGTGCAAGAGAAAGGATATTACAGATGAGCTCCACCTAGAAACTAATATGAACGGTGTTATATGCTATCCACAGTGGAACTAAAAATCGTAATTCAAATGATTAAAAAAGGCACGATATTTCAGTTCAAAACTAGGAAGCACTTGATGAAAGGTCCGATATATGTCGTTAGTGGCCCTAACGTCTCAATTAAGAATATTATGGGAGTCGCCGTGATCTAGTAGGTAGTGTGTTGGCATATTAGACGTAAAGCCAGGGTTCGAGTCCCAGGCCAGACATCAAAATAAAATACAAAAAGTATTTTTGCGGCGATTTCCTCTCAGCAGATTTCTGGCAAAAACTCTTAGAGTAAATAAAATTGCCATGAAAAGTTTCTCAAAAATCTGTCGTTCGGAGTCGACTTTAAACTGTAGGTCCCGCTACTAATGTATAAAATTAACGCACACAACATAAGTGGTGTGAGAAACTAGGTCAATAATCAATGTATGGGAAACAAACAATTTATGATCATGATTTATTTTATTTTAAAAATTAATTTGAAGGTCACTCTAAAACCACAAAGGATTTTATGGTCCATTCCGAAACTGTATTAGCATTACTTCGGGGTACTTAGCATTAGTTATCCTTCAAAATGCTAAAAATTCTACTCTGTCACGGTTAACCATCAAACCGATTTGTAATATACTTGTTGTATTTATACTTGTTTAAATTTATAAATTTTAAATCAATGTTACCTTTGCTTTAGTACTTAAAATATAATAATTTATTTTCACATTATTCAATAAAGACATTCTGAAGAATATATAACATATTTGGCGACGAGCAGTGTGGAACGCAGAAAAAAAAAGGAAAAATTTATAAGTAAAAAAAAAATAAGATACACAAAAAAGTTATATAAAAGAAAATGTCTTTAATTGGATCAATTGAACAATTTGTGTTTGGTGACGATTTTGGCGAATATTTAGAACGGTTCGAGCAATTATTTATAATAAATAATGTGGAAGATAAAAACAAAGTGGCTTTATTTTTAACATTGGTTGGCCCAGATACATATAAAAGAATAAAATCGGTTTTGTTACCAGAAAAGCCAACAAGTAAAGCTTTTAAGGATCTGGTAAAAATAATTTTGACACATTTCAGTCCGGAAAGAAATATTATTGCCGAACGGTTTAAATTCTATAGTTGTTCCCAGAAGTCTGATGAGCCCATCAGTGAATATATACTAAATTTGAAATTATTATCACAACGTTGTGAGTTTGGTGCATTTTTAAATGAAGCATTGCGTGATCGTTTAGTTTGTGGGGTTAGCAGCAGTCAACTTCAGACAAAATTGCTCTCAGAATCATCTTTGAACTGGGAAGAGGCGTGCAAATTAGCACAATCGTTCGAGCTGGTCACCAAAGAACAAAAAAGTATGCATTCATCGTCGTATGATGTCAACAAAATAAATCATTACCCTCAAAAGTACAAGAAGTATGAAAAATGTACAAAATGTGCATACAAGCATGCAAGTGGCAGTTGTCCGGCTAAGGAGTGGACCTGTTTTTCCTGTGGAAAGAAAGGACATTCGGCGAAAGCTTGTTTTTCGAAAAAGAATAAATCAACTCAAAGGTATTTAAATAGACAGAACAATGTTAACGAGTTGGAGTTTAAGCTGGGATCGTTAAACTGGGTAAATAGATCGGAGTCAGCACTGGTAAAGAGTTTTATCGTAAATGGTAAAATTTTGGAAATGGAAATAGATACCGGAGCCGTCGTGTCCGTTATTTCTAATGTAGACTATGAATTTTATTTTAATGATTTAAATTTAAAAAGTATTGATTTTCCACCTTTACAAGTTTTAACAGGTAATGCTGTGGAGGTTCTTGGGAGAATATTGGTGACAGTTGATGGAAAAAGTGATTTGGAATTGGTGGTAGTGAAATCCAACAGGCAATTCACACCTCTAATGGGACGGAATTGGATAGATGTTTTATTTCCGGGTTGGCGAAAATTTTTTAAGGTAACCTTGTGTAAGACAAGTAATATTTTATCTATAAAAAACGTCTGCCAAACCAGTACCGTGGAAATATTGAAAAGTATGTTTCCATCCTTATTTTTGGATTGTATAGGTCCTATTAAAAGTTTTTCAGCTGATATTTTTGTCAAGCCAATTTATACAATTTAGATTTACAATCTTGTTCTCCGTTACCAGAAACTAAAATATCATCTAGATATACAACAACGCCTTCTAAGCCCTGCATAATTTGATCCATCACTCTTTGAAAGATCATAGGTGCAGTTGAAACACCAAATGGTAAACGGCAAAACTGAAACAATCCCATATGGGTATTGATAGTTAACAACTCACGTGATGATTTATTTACCGATAGCTGTAAATATGCCTTACTCAAATCAAGAATACAAAAACACGTTTTACCCCTCAAACTTGTGAGAATATCATCAATTAACGGTAATGGATATACATCCATTTCAATAACTGGATTTATGGTTACTTTAAAATTTCCACAGATTCTTATAGTAGAATCTTTTTTTATGACACAGACAATCGGAGTTGCCCAAACACTTTTTTGGACGGGCTCTATTATTCCCTCGTCACGCATTCGACCCAACTCGGCCTCTATAGAATTTTTTAAACTTAAAGGCACTGTGTACGCCTTAAAAAATTTTGGTTGAAAATTTGGCTTGACAAAAATATCAGCTGAAAAACTTTTAATAGGACCTATACAATTCAAAAATAAGGATGGAAACATACTTTTCAATATTTCCACGGTACTGGTTTGGCAGACGTTTTTTATAGATAAAATATTACTTGTCTTACACAAGGTTACCTTAAAAAATTTTCGCCAACCCGGAAATAAAACATCTATCCAATTCCGTCCCATTAGAGGTGTGAATTGCCTGTTGGATTTCACTACCACCAATTCCAAATCACTTTTTCCATCAACTGTCACCAATATTCTCCCAAGAACCTCCACAGCATTACATGTTAAAACTTGTAAAGGTGGAAAATCAATACTTTTTAAATTTAAATCATTAAAATAAAATTCATAGTCTACATTAGAAATAACGGACACGACGGCTCCGGTATCTATTTCCATTTCCAAAATTTTACCATTTACGATAAAACTCTTTACCAGTGCTGACTCCGATCTATATACCCAATTTAATGATTCCAGCTTAAACTCCAACTCGTTAACATTATTCTGTCTATTTAAATACCTTTGAGTTGATTTATTCTTTTTCGAAAAACAAGCTTTCGCCGAATGTCCTTTCTTTCCACAGGAAAAACAGGTCCACTCCTTAGCCGGATAACTGCCACTTGCATGCTTGTATGCACATTTTGTACATTTTTCATACTTCTTGTACTTTTGAGGGTAATGATTTATTTTGTTGACATCATACGACGATGAATGCATACTTTTTTGTTCTTTGGTGATCAGCTCGAATGATTTTGCTAATTTGCACGCCTCTTCCCAGTTCAAAGATGATTCTGAGAGCAATTTTGTCTGAAGTTGACTGCTGCTAACCCCACAAACTAAACGATCACGCAATGCTTCATTTAAAAATGCACCAAACTCACAACGTTGTGATAATAATTTCAAATTTAGTATATATTCACTGATGGGCTCATCAGGCTTCTGGGAACAACTATAGAATTTAAACCGTTCGGCAATAATATTTTTTTCCGGACTGAAATGTGGCAAAATTATTTTTACCAGATCCTTAAAAGCTTTACTTGTTGGCTTTTCTGGTAACAAAACCGATTTTATTCTTTTATATGTATCACGATTCTAATACAGTGAGTACAACTTCTTATTTTTTTCAAAAACGCCTTTTTTCCTAAATTTATGGATTGTTTGGGTATAAGTTCCATACAAAAAAAGAATTACGGCCTCATATAAATATTAAAATTTACAAATTAAACTCCATTTTGTAATAGTTTTCACACGTACTAAATAAATGCAGTTTAACTTGATGTCAACTATTTTTAAAAGCGACATTTCACCTTTTCAAAGAATAATTTCATATTTTTGGCTAAAAGCCAATGAATTTTTAATTAAATACCATAAGGGTATTAGAAGATAACCTTTAATTAGGTCAGAGGTCAATTACCTGCAACAGAAACTATTGAAAATAGCAAGCTTTTAAGAAATTTAAATTAAAAGAGGGTTTTTAAGACAATAATAAATAATAAATGTTAACATTTCCAAAAGGATATATAACAAAGGTCAGAGGTTAAATTCAAATAAAACTTGTTATAATTATTCAGAAGGTTGTACATTACAGAAATCTATTTATATTAATGAGTTTCCATTAAACATTAGGTAAATACCTCAAGCGAAAATTTAATTATATTTTGGAAATATAACTTGTAACTTAACAATATGCGCCGCCCTATTATTTCATACAAATTCAACCTTTTCCAAATACTATATTCGATGTATGCTTTTTTATTCTGTTACCCTTATGCAAATGAAGTGGCGATTGTTAATAGCCACGTTATTACATAAATTATTGCAGGCTGTTAAGCTAAATCCCAGCAAAGCATTTAAATCCTTTATTAGGTTTAAGAATTAGAAAAAAAAATAAAAAAATAAAGAAAGTGTCACAAAATATGCAAAACTCTTAAAGGCCACTTTTATTTTAATTAACACGCTGCACATTTTTTAATGTGAAATGGCTCATACTCATACAACCTTTGTTTTTAAATGCTAAATAATGTCTGGTAAAAAAAACAAAACTTTAGAGAATATTTTTTAACAGGTTTTTAACTGAACTTTATAGACACACGTGATGTTAAATTCATAATGAAAAATATAAACAAATAATTAAAAAATAAACAAACAATTTATATGTACGTATGTATGTGTGTATGTACATATGTCTGTAAATAAATTAACAAAACTATGCTATTTTATTAAAGGGTAGATGAATAAAATTTTCGGTCAATGAAAAAATCATGGCAACAGGCAATTTTCATTTGAATTTTAATTTGAAATGTTAAGAAATTTATACTAGAAAAAATATTACTTAAGGAAAGTGCACGAAAAAATTTGTATTTCTACTTTTCTTAATAAAAACTAAATTTAACCTTAAAAATTATTCGAATCTTCTTTTATAATAAAGAAGTTCTAAGTTCTTACCCCTAAAATTGGCACAAAAGCAATATTATTCTCCTGGTAGCAATCACTTGTGTTTTTTATGGGGACATATGCCAAGATCCGGCTATATAAATTAGGTTTCTTTATGATTATTTAAAATATAGATACTAATTTGGCAGACATATCACTAAAATAAGTTCAACGGAGTCAAATAGCATGCTCCAGGTAACCAGTTGAAATCACTTATATTTCAGCTGACCATGTCCTCAAATCGTTATAACCCTTGTTCCAGTATTTTATCAGTACTACAAGCATACATAGTTGGCCATTACAATACTATTAAATCGTTACTATACCGTACTCAGTTCTAGCAAAGTAAAACAAATTTTTAATAAAAATTATATATTTATACGTAGTACTCTTCTTTCTCTATGGACTAGACTAATACTAGAGTACTACCAGACTACTACTAGAATACTACTATACTACTACTGGATTACTACTATATTACTACTATACTACCACCAGATTACTACTAGACTATTACTATACTATTACTACTACTAGAATACTAGTAGTCTACTAATAGACTACTTCAACTACTACTATACTACTACTAGACTCCTACTATACTACTACTAGACTTCTACTATACTACTACTACTAGACTGCTACTATACTACCACAAGACTTCTGTTATACTACTACTAGACTACTACTATATTACTACTAGACTACTACTATACTACTACTAGACTACTATCAGACTACTACAATACTACTACCAGACTACTCCTAGACTACAATTTTACTGCTACTAGACTGCTACTATACTATCACTAGAGCACTACTTGACTACTATCAGACTACTACTATACTACTACTACGCTACTGCCAGAGTACTACCAGATTACTATTAGGCTACTAGAGTACTACCAGACTACTACTAGACTACTACTATACTCCTACTAGACTACTACTATACTAATACTAGACAACTAGACTACTGCCAGACTACCACTAGACTACTATCAGACTACTTTTGAACTTCTATGCTACTACTACACTACTACTAGACTACTACTACTATACTACTACCAGGCTACTGCCGGACTACTAATAGATTACTGCCGGAGTACTACTAGATTACTACTAGACTACTACTAGGCTACTACTGGACTTCTACTAGACTACTACTCGGCTACTACAAGGCTACTACAAGACTACTATTTGACTAATACTAAACTACCATTAGACCAGTACTAGACTACTACTAGACTCCCTCTAGACTACTACTATACTACTACTAGACTACTACTATACTACTACTAGACTACTATTTGACTAATACTAGACTAGCATTAGACTAGTACTAGACTGTTACTAGACTACCACTATACTACTACTAGACTACTACTGCACTACTACTAGACTAATACTAGACTACCATTAGATTAGTACTAGTCTACTACTAGACTACAACTAGACTACTACTGTAATACTACTAGACTATTATTACACTACTATTTGCCTACTATTAGACTAGTATTAAACTACGATTAGCTATTAGAAAATTGCTATTTCTGCAAGACTATTTGTATGAACAATGCTCTGTGTCTTACTACACAAAGAGATTTAAATCTAACGCCCATAAAGAGTGCACCGTCTTTCCTTCATGTTTCAACCTATTTTCCTTGATCCTATTTCACTGCACTAGTGGTGGCTAACAAAAATTGACACCAAACACTGACTTTTTCTGATTACATTGGATACGTTCTTGGATCTCTTTGGATTAGTGGTATCATACGAAATCGACATTTTTGTTTGCTCACTTAGCTATGCATTCAGAGATGAGTCTTATCTGCTGCAGAGCCATTAGTTTTAAAATTTTAAGTTCTCAAACGGTATGTGGTGCTGCAAAATCACACAACTTACATACATTTGGCCATACGATATAATTCTGATGTCTTCATATGAAAAAGTTGTAAAAAATAATTTACTTTAACGCTTTATTTGTAAATATTTGTTATAAAAATTAAAAAAAAAATTTCTTTTAATTTTTTTGTTTTTATTTTAATTTAAAAAAAAAAATATTTTTTTTTGATCCACATAAACAACATTTTGCCTACCACCTACAGGCTAAAGAGTTTTTTTCTTTACCTGCTTTTAATAAACAATTTAGAAAACATTTTTAATGTTTTTCAAAACGATGATGATGTATTTGAAATTAAATTCTCATACACGTGCTAAATGGCTAAATAAATAGAGTTTTGTTGGCTAACAAAAAAAAGGACAAAAAAAAACGCTAAAAACCAAGTTAATGGCATGAAAATGTGAGATTCTGTTTGTTGTTGTTTTTGTTTTATTTTCCTATTTTCATTGCGCTGTGATTTATTTGTAGACACGCTTTTTATCGGTCATAATTGATTGGAAAAATTGTTAAAAAAAAACGCAAGAAAAAAGTGAATTTTTTTTTTTTGTATTAATTAAGCCAATAAATATAACAAATAATAGGGGTTCGGAAAATTTTATTTTTTTTTTAATCTTTTTTTATTAACAACAGATGTTTAAATGTGGGTCGCTTTTGATGATGTTTGTAAAACCATTAAATCGAACGAAAAAAAGAAAGAAAAACTTAATAAAAGATTTTAAAGTTAATCAACAGTTTTTTGCAAATCGCCAAACGTAAGCTAATCGATAAGCCATTTGTTTTCCATCACTGCCAATAAATGCGATAGAAGTTTTCTTTCTTTCTTTTTTTTAAAAAATTGCTTTTATTGTCATCATTTTATTGTCCAGATTTTTTTTTTAACTAAACGTGTGTTATTGTTTATAAAACAAATGATTTTCGTGAAAAAAATCAAAATCAAAATCCAAAATGTTTTTTAAATATTCTACGAACGTTTCATTTTTCTTTTGATTAAAACGATTAAAAAACGAAATTAATTTTAATTTATAAATTATTTTTGGTTTTATTATTTCGTTTAATGGTTTTTATTTCCTTTTAAAATTGCGTTAATAGTTTAACATTTTTTTTTTTTTTTGCAATTGCTTTACACTGTCCTACAAGCACATAAACTTCCAAGAGTCACTACCTAGATTATGTTTAGATTGCTCCACGCACGATTATTAATTTTATATTCAGAAAAAACTGGAATTTAAAATCTTTGAAGTCGTCGTAGTGTAATAGGTAGAGCATTGGCTTATGACATTAGACCTCGGTTCAAACCAGCAATCAGCAATGAGTATTTAAAACGAGGAGTAGATTCGAATCATACACATAATTTCTAATACTTATATACATTTTTATACTTGTTTTAATATCATACTTATACTACTCATATTCAAAGTTTAAAATACTCATCATACTCATACATAACAATACGCATGACGATGTTGATTTTAACTCTCCATGACTCGAACACAAAATAAGTATACGAAACACAAAATAAGTAGGATTCGCATACGAACACTACTATACTCACAAGAAGATTGTGTGTATGCTTTTCTTGTTGTCTTTGTCTTTCCTTTCTTCCTTGTTTGCATATACAACAACAACAAAGGCTATAAATTTTGATAAATGATTCGAGCTACTCGAATCACTTATAAGTATTATAAATGTTATTCAAAATTTATGCATCAGAATGAGTAGTCGTATGAATTAAACATATTTCGAATTTTGTGAGTTTGATGTCAACGTTGTACTCATACTTATGCTTATAAATCAATGTTGTAGCGAGTACGAATGAATCAAAGTAGTTGAATTTCAATTCTGTTGATTCATTCATACTTAAAATTGCATATGCATGAGTGCTTATGAGTAGCGGAAAAACGATTCATTGCTGATCTCTGTTTCACACATCAATTAGGTGCACAATTAATAATTAGTTTATGAACAATAGAGCCGCCTATTTGATTTTAATTTCCAATAATTATTAATTTTAATTTGTACAATTTAAAAAAAAATTAATAAAATTTTTATGAAAATTGCTGGCTGATTAAATTAAATCACCTGTAAATTGCTAAGCACGCTTATACATGCTACACTTTTAACAAATTAATGAGGTACCTGTAGTACTATGAAGGTTTTGTGGTAAAGTAGTAAGTTAGGGTGTGCCCTAAATTTAGAAATTTTATAAATATTCAAATTAATTTAATTTTATATAGAAAATATTATTTAAAATTTATTTCTGTTATTATTATTTAAGATTATATTTTTATGGGACACCCTATAATAGTGATCTTTACCTTAATAACGTCATTACTTTTCTTTTTTATTTTTTTAATTTAATAATGCCAATATGCTTGTTTATACATGCTGCAGTTGTTTATTGTTATTGTGTATCTGTTTTTTTTTTATTCTGTTTTGATTAAAAAAAAAGAAATTTAATAAAAAAAAAATTATTTTTTATTTTCATTCAATTTTTATTCAACGATAAACAGCATTTGTGTGTTGACTTATTTGTTAACGTCATAGTGACACTGTTTTTTAGTGCTTAAGGTACAATAAAAAAATTTAATGTTTTTTGTAAACAAATTGAAGTCATAGTTTAACTTACAGAAATAAAAACGAAGAAAAAAAATTGTTTTTAATTTTAATGCAGCAGCAGATTATTTTTTAATGTAAAATTTTCTTGTTTTTATTGCCAAAAACTTGCTCCAATTAATGCTTAGTAGCTTATATCAGTTGATGTTTTAAATATTTAACAGTTTAAGCTACTTATAGCTACTGGGTGAGGCAAATGTAACACCCTAATGCAAATGAATCAAGGCCCTACTTACATATTTATAATACACATGCATTAGTTCTCTATTCTATTACAAAAGATTTTTGGGCTTGTCAGTCATGAACCAACATTTTATAAAAGTATTCCGGTAGACCAGTAAACCGGTTCACCAAACCCCATATTAACGCATTTACTGCCAAGGCCATTTTCATAAAGTGTCAACCAGAGATCAGCAATGAATCGTTTTTCCGCTACTCATAAGCACTCATGCAATTTTGAGTATGAATGAATCAACTGAATTAAAATTTAACTTACTCTGATTCATTCGTACTTGCTACAATATTGATTTATAAGCATAAGTAGCAATAAGTATGAGTACAACGTTGACATCAAACTTACAACATTCGAAATGTGGTTGATTCATACCCCTACTCGTGTGGCTCGAATCATTCATTAAAATTTACAGCCTTTGTTGTTGTTGCATATACAAACAAAGAAGAAAGGAAAGACAAAGACAACAAGCAAAGCATACACACAACCTTCTTGTGAGTATAGTAGTGTTCGTATACGAATCATACTTATTTTGTGCTTCTAGAAAATATTAAGTAGAGACGAGTCGAAGTCAATAACATCATGTGTATTGTTAAGTATGAATACGACGAGTACTTCTAACTTTTGAGCATGAGTATGATATCAAAATATGTATGAATGCGTATAAGTATCTGAAATTATAAGTATGACTCGAACGTACTCATCATTTTGAATACTTATTGCTGATTTCTGGTGTGAAATGAAGCATTTTATTAGGGTCCGCGGTTGCAAAAGGTAATAAAAATTTTTTATTTGAATTGAACGAATGTACAATAGTTTACATCTAAATATGGCCATTTTACTACTATAGGACCCAACAACCACAAAGTCTAGTGATGCAAGAAAATACGATGACGACCATATAATCCACTTACTTAATTTATCAATCAGAATTTTTTCCTGGCAATTACAGACGGGATCTCAATCGTAGTAGGATTTGTAGACCCATATATAATATTCCTCATTACAACCTCTCAATCAGGACTACAACCTAGCTTCTCACCCCACTTGTGTTATGTTGTGTTAATTTTATTCACGAGTGGTGGAACCAGCAGTTTTCGATTTCTACTGATAGGAAGTCGTGAAAAAATATTTTTGTTTTTTTCATATTGTTGAAGCCTGAAGCCTCATTTTTAATAAACTAACGTACTACCTGCTAGACTACGGCGAGTTTAAAAGAGAAGTTAGAAAATTTCCTAATGCCTGGAACTTATGCCATTAAGATAAGGCTGGCTAGGTTTTCTAAATGTCCAGTGAAAGGTCAACTAAGCTTTTCGGCGTGCTTCACTGCACTTTGTGCAGTCCTTGCGTTGACCAATTTCTTCTCCCCTGATTTGGAGAACTTTGTCAGTACAGAGTTTGGGTTCACCTGTGGCATAACAACTGGCCGCTACGCGTACACAAGTAAGCTTTTGGCATCAAGGCTACTATTCTAACCTAACCGACACTGATTAACTGGATTTATGACTTCGCCAACTTACGTAGTTACTTCTCATAGAGATTTTACTAAAAAAAATGGCAGCAAAAAGCTTTTGAGGATATTTAAACTTTCCCGGATATTCAGACATATCTGAGCTAAAAACCATGCCGAATAAGGGTCTGTGACTCTGGGTTATATGGCTATATGATCAAGTGTAGATAGTTTACGGACTATTTATCAGACCCTGAGTGTGGTTTGTGCAACAAAGCTATGAACAATTTGAATAGATGTATGCTAATTATGAAACCATTTGCAACTGCCCTCGTATACATGATCAACTAATTATATGTTTTGAGAAATATTTAATTTGTTCTTCTAGATTTTTTAGTTGCTTTAAAAAATTTTATGGCATTTTTTTGTGCAATAAATTAGCAATAAAGTGCAAA
Organism: Sarcophaga peregrina; assembly: GCA_014635995.1. Classification (NCBI taxonomy): domain Eukaryota; kingdom Metazoa; phylum Arthropoda; class Insecta; order Diptera; family Sarcophagidae; genus Sarcophaga; species Sarcophaga peregrina. The sequence continues at coordinate 84,226,282 of CM025791.1, forward strand.
AACTAATAGCAAAAGATAGACTTAAAGTTAATGGATAGCGGCGGTTAGATAAAAAAAATAATAGAACTTATAATTAGGAAAAGTACAATTAAATAAGCAAGAGAAAAAGAAGAAGAAAAAATTCTTAAACAGAAAATTAGTTAAGCAATCAGAAGATTATGGAAGATAAAACAAAATCTAAAATGATTGATTTCAATTTTTTAATTGCCACTGTTTTAATGCAAAAATCTTTAATTTTCCCAGGAATCTGTCTTATTTTAATCCCTTAAAGTACAAGATTAACCATTTAGTTGTTTCAAAATCATATATCTTAGAAGACTATCATACAGGGTGGCTGAAATGTATTGCAGCCAACTTCAGGTTGTTATCATTTGTAAACCGCTCCGTCTGACAGCTGACAGATTTATTCCAGTGACAGTTCATTTTATAATTTACAAGCTTACAAAAGCATTTTGATCTAATGCATTCAGAAAAAAAGTTATTCGTGATGGAATTCAAGCGTGATAGGGTGATTGCTTTATATTTGCCTGGAAAACCATAGGTGGCTATCGTTTTGGAGCCCTCCTGCATTTAAATGTCAATGAATCTTTTGTTTCTCGTACCATTGGTCGTTTCCGTGATTTTGGCAGTGTTGCATCGAGTCCAAAAAGTGGACGAAAAAAAAACGGTAACAACATCAGAAATGATCCGAAAGATGAAGGCCAGATTTGATCGAAATCCACGCCACAGTGGTACAAAAATTGCTCGTTAGCTGAACATATCGCGAGAACGGATGCAAGACATATTGAAAAATGATCTTGGACTAAACCCATTGAAGTTCCAAAAAGTGCAAGAGCTCACCAGTAAACAAAAAAAAGTTAGACTGGAAAGAGCCAAGGAGTTACCTCGATTGCACGAAAGTAGCCAGTTACCGAATTTGGTTTTCTCCAATGAGAAGCCATTCCAAATTGAGCAGTTTGTGAAGAAACAAATTGATCGAATTTACTTGCCAAAGAGGTCAGATGAAAATTTAAACCTGCGATTGGCCACCAGAACTCAAGCGCCGCCGATGGTATTGGTGTGGGCCGCCGTAACGGCTGATGGTCGCTTCCCGCTTGTATTCACCGACCGTGGGGTCAAAATAAATGCACAATATTATCGGGAAAATGTCTTTAAAGCAGTATTGAAGACCTGGGCAGACAAAGATTTCGGCCGAAGATCATAAATATTCCAACAGGATCCAGCACCACTGAGTGCTGAGTGGACGCGTCAACCAAGAATGGCTTAAAAAAGGTTCCTAGCTTTATTTCTACCGCACAATGGCCACAAAAATCTCCGGATCTCAATCCGTTGGACTTTTGCCCCTGGGGCATTTTGGAGAGTAAGGTTCTCACTAAAAAATACCAAAGTGTTGATCATCTCAAGTCGTCGCTTCGCCGGGAATGGGGCAAAATACCGCAGAGCCATTTTCGTGCAGCTTGTGATGGCTTTATCGGCCATTTGAAGGCCATAATTCGTACCAAAGTTGGCTAATTCGAACAAATCTAAGCTGATTCTAAAATTTTATGTTATTTCCAACATTTTCAACAATAAAATTAAAAAATTAAAAAAATATTGGGCTTTACTTGGTTGCATTATATATCGGCCAGCCTGTATGCTGAAAAATTTTCAGTTTAAGTATGAATTTAGTTTGCATTTAAACATTTATGACGTAAAAATTGTTTAAAAGAAAAAAACAAAATCACGTTTAAGGGTTAATTGCCCTTTTAAACTTGTTATGATTTCTGTCAAGAAAACAAAATAAATTTAAAATGTTTTCCACTACAAGATTTCCTATTTGTGCTGTTTTGTTAGCGGAAAACTTTTTCCTGTTTTGGAACTTTGCTGACCTTGTGTATTGAACCAGTTTAGTTACGAATTATTTTATTTTCTTTTTTTATTTTTTAAATCGCAATAAAAAGCGGATATCAAATGTCAATAGGAGTTACAAAATCTTATTAAAATTTTTAAAAAAAAATTTTTTTTTTTTAATTTGACTAAGAGTTTTCCCTACAATTACTTGAAAGCACCGTGGCATGTGTTTGTAAAAAGAAGATTTAAAAAAAGTAATATTTTTGTTAATAAAATTAATTTTTTTTTTTTGGCATTTAAATTATGACTTAAGACACGCGTTATTCCATAAGGCAAATACCGAATGAAATAAAATCACAGGCACATACAATATGAGTAACTAAATAATTAAAAATTGTGGAGAATTTATTAAAAAAAAAGAAAAAATATAGAAATAAAAGTAATTTTATTGCTTTAGAAACAGAAGAATTTCTTTGTGGTTTAAAAATAAAATGCAATTAAAAAATGTTTTTTTTATCAACCCCACTACACAAATATTTATTAAAGGTTTACCAAAAAAAAGATACACAGAAGCGGCTCCTTTATGCGATAAACTAATTAAAATAATTTTAGAAAAAAAAATTTTTGTTCTATTACTATTTATTTTTTTATTTAAGAACACCAGATTATTCTCTGATGTTCTATGGTTTGTTATTAAAAATGTTCGTAAACAAAAAAATCACAGAATTGTAAAGAAATTTGTTAGAATGATCAGTTAAAACGAGCGATTACAAGTTACCGTAGTTATGGACAACAACTACAGGCTCAAACTCTGGCTTAAACATCTCAATGAAAATGAAATATTAAAAAATATCGACGCCTCCACTCTATAACGTTCTAAATACTGTTATACTTACTTAATTGGTCATTACAACCCTTCAGTCAGGGTTATTGACCTAGTAGATTTGTAAATTTGTATTGCATGACATTGTCCTTATAGAATATAATACACTAATACCCCGGTTTGCGTCGCTAATAGGGCCTGAAGAAACGCGACGCAAAACGAAGCACGATTTTCCATAGGTTAGGTTAGGTTAGAGGACGTGTACTTGTCAATTCTTACAAGTACAGTACTCGGTGGTCGAATTGACCCATTGTACTACGTCCTAGTTTCTCACACTACTTATGTTGTGTGTGTTAATTTTATACACAAGTGGCGGGACCTACAGTTTAAAGTCAAATCCGAACGACAGATTTTTTTGAGAAACTTTTCATGGCAATTTTATTTACTCTCAGAGTTTTTGCCAGAAATCTGCAGAGAACAAACCGCCGAAAATATACTTTTTGTATTTTTATTTTAATGTCTGGCCTGGGACTCGAACCCTGGCTTTACGTCTAATAAGCCAGCACACTACCTACTAGACCCCGGCGACCTCCACTTATACATTTTTGAATTCTACGTTCTCTAACTTAAATACTGTAAAAATATTGACACCTTCATTCCATATCGTTCTATGTACACTTTTTGCATTTTTAAATTCTACGTTCTCTAACTTAAATACTGTAAAAATATGGATAAAACGCTTCGATCCGTTCCGAATTTATAGGGAAAAATTTATTTAGAATACACATACAGTCTTATGGCGCGTGACAACTTTGAGAGCTCATAACTCAAAACACACTTTTTCGACTTGTTATATAACGTAGGCGTCGATATGTCTTCGATAACTTCCATGAAATCTTTCTTTAAAAAAGCCGGTTGTTCGGAATCGACATTAAACTGCAGGTTTTGCCTCTCATGTATAAAATTATTACATTTTGCGTAAATGGTGCGAAAAGTTAGGTTGTAATCCTGACTAAACGTTTGTAATAACAAGTGATCCAAGTCTTTCATTTACAAGAAGAATAATACAAGAGAGTCACAATATGCCGCAGACATTGATATTGAAATAATATTTTATTGGATACTAGTCGTCGTCGTAGTCTAGCAAGTAGTGTGTTGACTTATTAAACGTAAATCCCGGGTTCGTATCCCAGATCAAGAATCAAAACAAAATATGAGAAAAATATATATTTTTTCGATGATTGCCTCTCAACAAATTTCTGGCAAAACCTCTGCGAGTAAGTATGAAAAGCTTCCCAAAAATTTCGTTCGGTCTCGCCACGCATTCATAAAATTAACGCACACATTACGTCCGGGATCAGGCATCAAAACGAAACATGAGAAAAAAAAATATTTCTTCGGCGACTGCATCTCAACAGATTTCTGGCAAAAACTCTAAGAGTAAATAAAATTGCTACGAAAGGCTTTCAAAACTCTGTCGTTCGGAGTCGACTTTAAACTGTAGGTCCCGCCATGCATGTATGAAATTAACGGTGTGAAAAGCTAGGTCGAAATCCTGACTAATGTAAGTATGTATAATGAAGCAAGCCATTAGATGGTTCCAGTTATGTTTATTCGTTTAAAATTAAGCATCACGGTTTATTAGAAAGGCAATGTAAGCTTCTTAACGTCGAAACTATCATGAAAAAAATTTATGTCTTCTAATGTATTCACACCAGAGATCAACAATAAGTATTCAAAACGATGAGTAGGTTCGAGTTATACTTATAATTTCAGATACTTATATGAATTCATTCATATTTTGATATCATACGCATACTAATCACATTCAAAGTTGAAAGTACTCTTCGTACTCATTACCAATACGCATGATGTTATTGACTTGGACTCGTTTCTACTTAACATTTACAGGAACCACAAAATAAGAATGATTCGCGTACGAGCACTACTATACTCACAAAAATATTGTGGGTATGCTTTACTTGTTGTCTTTGTTTTTACATTCTTCTTTGTTTGTATATGCAACGACAACAACAAAGGCTGTAAATTTTGATGAATGATGATTCGAATCACTCGAATCACTTATAAGTATTATAAGTATTTTCTAAATTTATGAATCAGAATGAGTAGGCGTATGAATCAAACATATTTCGAATGTTTTGTATTTGATGTCAACGTTGTACTCATACTCATTGCAATCTGTACGAATAAATCAGAGTAGTTGAATTTAAATTCTGTTGACTCATTCATACTCAAAATTGAATGAGTGCTTATGAGTAGCGGAAAAACGATTCATTGCTGATCTCGGATTAACACCACAGTTCTGTAACCTATCTACATCTCTTACCCATGTAAGTTCCTTTCACGTTCATTCTCATTTTTAAATTAACGCGAATTAATCTTTGCCCTCCGTTTCTTTTGTAATTAAATTAAGCATCTTTTGAAATTTTTCCTTCACTCTGAAAACAGAAATAATTGTTGATTTTCTACGATGTATTTTGGTTTTTTATTATTTTATCTAATTATTTATGTTTTTATTTGTTTTTTTTTTTCCTCCGATGTTAACTCCCTGTTTTATTTGTTTTATAACCACAGATAACGGCGATGTTCTCCACTGTCTATGTTTTGGGTTTTATTTGGCCATAAGCCTGCCAGAAGCGTTATAATTTACGACTCCTACCCCAAAATTTATTTTTTTATATACAAGCCATTCTTCTGCTCTTCATTTTAATAAAAATGAATAATTTTAAGTCAATAAACACAGTCGTGGCGTCGACTATTGTTCGGATTTTGCCAGTTCATGGCGGAGTTATTTTTTAACCAATTTTATCTCTTGAATGCAGTCAACCCTCCTATAACGCGGTACTCTGAGACTGCGGTTTCCATATAACACGGGGCTGAAATTGCGACAACCCTCCTATAACGCGTTCAACTTCATCCCATAAGTTTCTTCCGCACAGCCTATGAATGAATAGTAACTAGATATTGTAAGAGGGATTTAATAAAGCTCAGCCGAGATACAGTACCGTGCAAAACAATAGCAGTTGGTTGTTGCATTTAAAGAAACAATGAATGAAGATGAACCAAATGAGAATAAACATTAAAAAATTACATTATTTTAAAAGTCTTTCTTAATTTTGCTGGAAACCAGTCTTTTAGCTTATTTTTATTTCATTTTTTTTATCAATCCTTATATAAACTCTTGAATTCAATAAAAATAATTTATAATTTATCTTGCCTTTTGTATTTCTTAGTCTCCATATAACGCGGTACGAATGATATGATTTGTACTAATTCTGTGTTTCTTATAGCGCGGTTTCCATACAACGCGCTACGAAATAGCCTAGTTTGTACCTGAAATCCGAGTTTCTTATTGCGCGGTACGCACTCACCACGTTATAGGAGGGCTGACTGTACTTATAAACAAAAAAAAAGTTGCGTATAATGACTTAAAAATATTTTATTTAAACTAAATTCATTAAAATCTTTAATAATAATATTTTTTTTTTCCTTTTAAACTCATTTTTATAGTTTCTGAGTTAAATTGCAATAATGGTTCCCCGAATAACAATTATTCGGAATTCCATTCTTATCAGTTATTGAAACCAATCAAACTGTCTACAATCTTTCAGTTGTTTATAAATAAAATTTAATTTTATTTAAAATATAAATAGCTTTTCAAAATAAAATTATCAATTATTCGTATTTAAATACAGTATTAAGCAAAAGTATACTCACTATAGTATAGTAGATAGGCACCTGGTTTAAATCCAGGATAAGGTTAGTCTGATTATGACAGAATGATAACTTTGTAACGCCACAGCTAAGCACAAACCCTGTCCTAATCGAATTACCAAAAACTAAGGAAGAATGACAGATTTTTTAAAAGCTTTTCATGGCAATATTATTTACTCTCAGAGTTTTTTCCAGAAACCTGTTGAGAGGTAGTCGCCGATGAAATATTTTCATATATTCATTTTGATGCCATCAGGAGGTGGTAGAAGTGAATATTTATAAGCTGTATACAGCTATCTTGGAACTATTTTACCAACAAAAGTTGATTGCGAGAAGTGTTTTTAAACGGCAGAGTATGTTGGCAACAAAACTCGTTCAAGTCTATCAGAACACATCTTAGATGCTTTAATCTTTTTGTTTCTAAAAAAATCCCAAATCCCTGGATATTAAAAAATCGATCCCGTTTGGCATCTCTACTATGTATATTCTTCTTGAGATTACAATGACATCGAATATCTCTGAACATAAGGTAACTTCTGGAATTGTTTCCATAAAATTTACAATAACCGGAGAAAATTTTTGATGTGTATAGGGATCTCAGTCATTTACAGAATACCAGAATACCAAGTAAGAACAAAATCTTATCTTAGTTCTATTTAAATGAGAGAGAGAGAGAGAAACAATAGAAAAAAACGCAGTCAAATATTATTTAGAATGCCTATCTATTGTAGAATGAATATTACAAAGGGGGAATGTTTATCATTTTTATGAATTAAAAAACAATGAAAGAAAGACGCTGCTGCTGAAGTGAAGGCCTTAAAAAATGATAAAAAGAAAAACAAAATATTAAAATACAGACGGGAAAATATTATTTAAGAATAAAGAAACAAATTTAGATAAAAAAAAACGTACATACTAGAGATAGATGATAGGAAAAAAACGCAATCATTGTTAAGAATGGAAAAAAATTATGAAAATAAAAAATGAAAAAAATAAAAATGTATTCATAATGAAAACGACTAACTGCAAGCGATCATTTATCATTGGTAGGATTTTAAATCTTAGTAGATTATTTAAAAATTTTTAATTTTTACAAAAAAAAATTTTTAACCTTCAACTTTCCATGGCCCTACGGGGTATACAATAAAGGCATAATTAAACAAAAATTAAAAAAAAAAATAATTAAAAATCTTTTTAAAACGCTTTCAATTCGCAAACAAATTAAAACTTATTACAATTACAATGAATTGTTAAAAAGCTATTAATTTAAATAAATACAGATGAGTAAACAATACAAATCAAACAAACAAAAAAAAAATTTGTTTTAAATTTTTCAATAATTTCACCATGAGGCGTATGTACTTCATGCCTTATTAACTGTATTTAAGATAAGAACGCTATTTAAAGCTGAGCTATTTTTAAATGAATTTTATGAATTTTTAAATAAAATTTTTATTGCAGCAAATATTGGCTTTAGAAAACACAATACGATGCCTGCATCTGTAGACTGATTTGTACTCGTGTTTAAACAATCATACATATTATTTCTAAAGCACTTTTTTTTGTCGGTTGCAAATATCTCCCATACCACCGCATCAAATTTAATGAACGATATCTTATTTTAAAGCTTATATCTAACACTAATGGCAAAAAATAATTAGAAATTGAAAAATTAATATTTTCATTAATAAAAATTATATTTTATATTGAACTGCAAGTGTGATAATACAGGCTCGCTTTGATAGTAATGCAGTTCTACATAATATAGTATGTATTAAAATCCATTCTGGCAATACCGCTATTTACTATAATGCCGTTTATTACTAAGTCATATATATATAATATGCATATTAAGTTGTAAAAGGCTGTTTTGGCAATACTTTGGAGTAGTTGTTAGATCAAGTGCGATAAACAGGGTCGCTTAATTGTAATGCTATTCCACATAATAATATATAAAGTTGTAAAAGCCATTTTGGTAATGTCGTTATTGTCATGGCATTGTTTGTTTTATGAAGTGCAGTAATACGGTGTTTTTTAATACATAACAGTTAAAAAGGTTTTAAGAAAAATATGAATAAAAATAACATGCAACGTAAGAATATAAATAACGTGCATTTGGAAAGACAAATGCAATTATAATGTTAATCAGAAATCTTAATGCTAAATAGGGGTTAATAAATGGTATCAGACTAATCGTAACAAACTCAGGAGAGCACATTATAGCAGCAAAAATTATTCATACCGATAAAACTGTACTCATACACCGAATCAACCTTTCACCTTCTGATCCAACTGTGCCTTTCCGAATGACACGAAAACAATTCCCTGTGAAAGTTGCTTTTGCTATGACGGTAAACAAAGCACAAGGCCAAACCCTTCAAAAGGTAGGATTGTATTTGCCAGAACCGGTCTTTTCACATGGGCATAAAATTTCTATCAATTATTTTCATTTTATGTTACAAAAATGACAACTAGCGGTGTGAAATATTCACACGGGTCATCTAGTATCATTGAATTCGTAGTTTTTTTTTTTTTTTTATTAAAAAAAAAATGTTATTAAAATATTAATAAAATATTATTAATAACTCTACATTAAATATTAACTAATATTCTAATTAATCAAAATAAAAGAAATAAAAAAAAACTCCCTCAGACATCATACTATTTGCAAAGTTATTCTAATTAATTCTAATAAAAGATCCCCACAAAATCTAATTCCATGCCTTAAAATATAAATTAATTTACACCTACACCGACTATGTGTTTCAAACTTTAAAGATTATTCAAGTTTAGTTGTTAAAAAAACATAAAAAAATAATTTTTCTAGATAAATTAAATGAAGAAATTCTTTTGATGATCACATTTGACTCAATACAGGCGTAAATCACGCATGTAAATATGCAGGAATATGTCCTACATCAATATTAAAGTTATCTCTTCGAATGAAAATATGATTTTCTTCTACTTAGGGCCATTATTACAACTTACCGTCAAAGTTTAGTTTAGTTAAAGGAACCTTTAGCTAAAAGAAACTTTAAAGTTACCTTTAACTTATTTCCATTATCATTGTCCGGTTGTTGTAAATTTTATGGAAACAATTCTAGAAGTTACCTTATGTTCAGAGTAGGGATGGCAATCGGGAAATGCCGAATCTCTAAATCCCGGGATTTTCAGAGTTTTTGCCAGAAAAGAAGAAATCGCCGAAAAAATACTTTTTGTGTTTGTGTGGCTTTATGTCTAATAAGCCAGCACACTATCTACTAGACCACGACGACTACAATCATCAGTTAATTCCATTAAATTAATATCTAAGAACCTAGCACATCCAAGTCACTGCTTAAACCTACAATTCACAGAGTTAAGCCAGATTCCGGGAAGAGTTGTTTGTTCCTTCCTGCCAGGCTTGAGCCTCCTGTAGTTTCCGCCACTTAAGACTAAAATTAATATACATAACAGAAGTGATATGAAAAGTTGGGTTGTAATCCTGACTAAAGTAAGGTAATTTCGAATTATGTATGTACTTCAGAGATCAGCAATGAATCCTTTTCCTACTACTCACAAGCACTCATGCACATGCAATTTTGAGTATGAATGAAGAGGAAAGGAAAAAAAACAAATAAAAACATAAATAATTAGATAAAATAATTAAAATAAAAAAAATGCTTAATTTAAATTAAAAAAAAGAAAATGGAGGACAAAATTTAATAACTCGCTAAAAACAAAAATGAGAATGAGGAATTTACTCGGGTAAGAGGGTTAGGTTACAGAACTTTGATGTGAATCCGAGATCAGCAATGAATCGTTTTCCTGCTTTTCATATGCACTCATGCAATTTTGAGTATGAGTGAATCAATAGAATAGAAATTCTACTACTCTGATTCATTTGTACTCGCTACAACATTAATTTATAAGTATAAATAGCAATGAGAATGAGTACAACGTTGATATCAAACTTACAACATTCGAAATATGTTTGATTCATACGCCTACTCATTTTTGATTCATAAATTTGGAAAAATACTTATAATACTTATAAGTGATTCGAGTGACTCGAATCATTCATCAAAATTTATAGCCTTTGCTGTTGTTGTTGCATATACAAACAAAGAAGAAAGGAAAGACAAAGACAACAAGCAAAGCATACCCACAATCTTCTTGTGAGTATACTAGTGTTCGTAAGCGAATCATACTTATTTTGTACTTCGTGTAAATGTTAAGTAGAGACGAGTGCAAGTCAATAACATCAGACATATTGTTAAGTATGAATACGACGAGTACTTCCAAATGTTAAGTAGAAACGAGATCGAAATCAATAACGTCATGCGTATTGTTAAGTATGAATACGACGAGTACTTCCAAATATTAAGTAGAGACGAGTCGAAGTCAATAAGATCATGCGTATTGTTAAGTATGAATACGACGAGTACTTCCAAATGTTAAGTATAGACGAGATCGAAGTCAATAAGATTATGCGTATTGTTAAGTATGAATACGAGGAATACTTCCAACTTTAAGTTTGAGTAGTATGAGTATCATATTAAAATAAGTATGAATGTGTATAGGTATCAGAAATTATATGTATGAGTCGTTTCTACTCATCGTTTTAAATACTCGTTGCTGATCTCTGATGTACATATGTATGTGGTCCGCCTGTTATACAGAAACAGAAGTTTAAATTGTCTGTGTGCAACCACAATTTAATATTAAAGTGGCGGTAAAAACTACTGCTGGTTAACAACGATTCATCACCATAAAATGATGATGCGAGGAAGCGGGTATGAAATGAAATTTAATATCAAAAAAAATATAAAGAAATAAAAAAAGTTTGATTCTTTTTGACTGTTGTATGTTAATTAAATTTATTATTTACGCCGTATCTGAGTGTCATTTATTTATTTATTTTTTATGCCTTGATTTTGTTACTCGTATTGTCTCTAATTCAGGTAGTTTTTATGTAAATTATACGGGAATATCATTCATATCACAAACGTACCTCGTACTCTCTCTCTCCCTTTACCTTTAGCTCTGTCTCTGAGTATTTGTGGTTTGATTAAATCAATTCTAAAAATATAAAAAAATTTCCTATTTTTATATTCCCTTACTCGATACATTCTGTACGTATGTATGTAGGTATTGCATGGCATTTTATTGGTATTTCATCGATTGCGTATTGTAACTAAATTTAGTTACAATGCTACCCCATATGTCATCATCATTAGAGGCAATCAATCTTATTATTGGGCTTGCAGAGCATTTGCACTAGATATGAATATTAAATGATAAAATTGTTCACCTCTTTTTTCATATTTTTTTTTTTCATTAAATTGTCAGTAAAAGGTGGAAAAAAAACAAATGAAAATGATGAAATTTTGTCATGTTAATAATGATGACAAATATGTCATATAGGCCATCATATGGTTGTTAACCATTGAAGGCAGTTGTTTAAACATTATTAAACAATATTTTCATATCAACAAAGTTTTGTTTTACAAAAAATATAAAAAAATAGTAATAAAATCAACCAACTGCATGTCTATACCCTACATCACAGTTTATTTAAGTATAAGGTGTAGTAAAAAGGAATTTTCCAATAATAAGACAGCTAGGCTGTCAGATAGATGGATAGATTTGTCAAAATTATGGAGACCACTGGCTCTAGACAGATGACAGCTCCGTTATGTATAGATTTCCCAAAATTATGGAGACCACTGGTTCTAGACAGATGACAGCTTAGGTCCTGTCAGATAAATTGATAGATTTGCCAATATTTCAAAGTCTACTGATTCTAGATTCGAAATCGCCGTAGTCTAGTATATAGTGTATTGGCTTATTACACGTAAAGCCAGGGTTCGAGCCCCAGGCCAGACATCAAAACCAAATAGAGAAAGTATTTCTTTGGCGATTCCTTCTCAGCAGATTTCTGGCAAAAACTCGGAGAGTAAAAATAAAACCTGCCATGAGAAATTTCTCAAAAAACCTATCGTTCGGAGTCGACTTTAAACTGTAAGTCCCTCCACTTATATATAAAATTACTACACACAACATAAGTGGTGTGAAAAAACAGGTCAAAATCCAGATTGAAGGGTTGTAATGATCAATTATGTATGTATGTACTGATTCTAAGCAGATAACAGTTAAGGAGGGAACCGCCCATTTTTTAAACGTAGTTTCTTCACTACCAGATGAGACGCTCTTAATTTAAACCAAGCCTTAAGCATCGTTAAGTGAAGTCTCTGCAGTCTAGTAGTTAGTGTCTTGGCCGTGGTTCAAGTTCCAGATCAAGCATTTGAATAAAATGAAATATGAAGGAAGACTTCCTCTGAAACTCATAATTCTCATAAAAAACTACAACGTAACACTCCTTTAGGTAATGTATTCGCTTATTAGATGTGAGACCACGGTTCAAAGCTCCATCAAAACGAAATAAAAAAATTTTCCTACGTCAACTGCCTCTCAGCAGACTTCTGGAAAAAAAAACTCTGTTGAACTCTAAGACAAGATAAAGAAAATTCCTATGAAAAGTTTCTCAAAAAGCTGTCAACTTAAAGACTGCAGGTCCTACCCCTCATTGATAAAACTTACACAACATGGTTGGTGTTCGAAGATGGGTTGTAATCCAGACTAAATATCCAATATATAATAGAATAGGACACATCCTCTTTGCATGATTGTTCTCAATGCTCAAAATTTTATGTCGAATTCATGGTTCTTTATTGTGGCAAGAGGCCGTAGCCTAAGTAGGTAGTACGTTGGCTTATTAGACGATAGGCAACAGTTTAAACCCCAGGTCAGGTATCTTGATCACATTTAAATATAAAAAAATATATCTACGTCAACTTTCTCTCAGTAAACTCTGGCAAAAACTCTTTCGAACTCTAAAAGTGAAGAAAATTGCCATCAAAAGTTTCTTAAAAAGCTGTCGACTTAAAAATTGCAAGTACTGCTCGTCATTGACAAAAATTAACGTGCTCAACATGGTTGGTGTTCGAAGATGGATTGTAATCCAGACTAAAGGATTGAAATATCCAATATATAATAGAATAGGACGCATCCTCTTTGCCTGATTGTTCCCAATGCTTACAATTTTTGTCGAATTCACGGCTCTTTTTTGCAACAAGACGTCGTAGTCTAGTAAGTAGTGCGTTGGCTTATTAGACGTCAGGCAACAGTTCAGACCCCGGTTCAGGTATCTCTATCAAATTGAAATATAAAAAAATATTTCTACGTCAACTTTCGGAAAACGATTCTATTGAACTCTAAGAGAAAGAAAAGAAAATTGCTATGGAAAAATTGTTGACTTAAAAACTACAAGTTAAAAAATCTAGGCCGTAGCTTAGTAGGTAGTGCGTTGGCTTATTTGAAATCAGGCCGCGTTTCAAACCACAGATCAGGCATCTCGATCAAATCGAAATATAAAAAATATTTCTACGCCATTCACAAAACATAAGCGACGTTAGAAGCTAGGTTCTTATCCTGACTAAAGGGTTGTAATGTCCAATTACGTACGTTACAGACCATCGGACATAGTTTTGTGTCTCATATACTAGACCGCCATATCAAAGTATAATGCTCGGTCAAAAACTGTATAACTGGGCCACATTAACCTGGGAGTTCTACAATCTTCCCACATGGGACACATTCTCCTTGCGTGATTAATAAAACTTGTTTTTTTATGGCAGCAAAAGTGGGGGCAACGTTCCCTGAAACAAAGAAATTTGTCAGAACATGAAATCCAACAGAAATTAATTGTGATATGCACAGGAATGAAAACGGCTTGAGGTGATTATTAGATCAGTGAGTAATAGAAGTACACTAATACCGCGGTTTGCATCGCCTCGTACTGCGTCTGCTTCGAAGTTGCGTCTTTTTAAAATTTCTGTGATTTCGAAGTTACATCGTTTTTGTTTCAGTTTGCGTCGCATGTTTCGAAGTTGCGTCGTTAGTGCTTCGATTTGTGTCGTTTATACGAAAATGTTAGTACAAAGCTAATACAGAAAAAGGGGATTTCCCGTTTAAGTCTAATTTAAATATATATCGCTCCTTTATTGCAACATAGTCTTATCTCAAAAAAACTTGAACTTATCAAAATGCGATTTAAGTTTTCAAGACACATAAGTCCTATGATCTAATTGCCGCAAACACTTTTTGCTATAACTTCGGTTCAGCTTGGGATATAAAACTGATTTTTTTTCAACATGTACAGAAGGTCTAAAAGAGCAGTTTTGCTTAAGTAACTAAAAAATTTTAATTTTTTGATGTATGACTATGTTGCCATAAAGGATATGTTGTCTGATGGTTGCAAGTTGTAGGTCGTTAGTAAATTAAATACTTCTTATTGCAAAAAAATTTTTTTTCAGCTAAAATTATGAATCTCGAAACCAATTAAATGAAAATCAATACAAATGTATGGAAAATCGTGAGGTCGCCGTGGTCTAGTAGGTAGTGTGTTGGCTTATTAGACGAAAGACCCGAGTTCGAATCCCAGGTCAGATATCAAAACGAAAATTTGAAAATAATTTTTCGGTGACTTCCTCTCAGCAGATTTCTGGCAAAAACTCTGAGAGTAAAAAATTGCCATGGAATGCTTCTCAACAAAATGTGTCGTTCGGAGCCAAACTGTAGGTCCTGCCACTCATGTATAAAATTAACGCACACAACATAAGTGGTGTGAGAAGCTAGGACGTAGTACAATGGGTCAATTCGACCACCGAGTACTGTACTTGTCAGAATTGACAAGTACACGTCCTCTAACCTAACCTAACCTATGGAAAATCGTGCTTAGTTTTGCGTCGCGTTTCTTCAGGCCCTATTAGCGACGCAAACCAGGGTATTAGTGTATTGTATTCTATAAGGACAATGCCAGGCAATACAAATCTTTGAGACATAGTCATAAACTAAGCGAACTTTAGTAGAAAGTACCAGTCCAAACCACGTATTTAGAAGCCTGCCGAAGGATCAGTTTTTCGTTTACAAAAATCAAACATTCAGTCTTGACGGAATAATGGTTTTAGCACCATAAATTTCAATATGTTATCGTTTAAAATGTTACATATTTGGCTAAAGCGAAAATTTTTGTTTATTTGTTATCAGCTGAATTTTTTCGAACACCCAACATTTAAATTTATCACAGAGTGGGAGACACCATAATTTTCCAGCTTAAGATGCGTTGATTTATGTCAAGTATTTTAATGTTTTTGTTAAAAAATATTTTCTTTTATTTTTTTTTTTTCTATTTATTTAAATCGTTTTATTTAAACTTTTATATATTTTTTATTTTATTTTTTTTTTTTGTATTCTCTAGTGCCTTCATTAGTTTAATTACCCTGTGTGGTGTTTTTTGTTGGTACTTAAAGTCAAGTGACTTTTTAAAATTCGTTTACTTTTTTAAGTTTTTTTTTTATTTTATTTTTTTATTTGTTACTGCATCTA
Source organism: Sarcophaga peregrina (assembly GCA_014635995.1). NCBI lineage: Eukaryota > Metazoa > Arthropoda > Insecta > Diptera > Sarcophagidae > Sarcophaga > Sarcophaga peregrina. The sequence continues at coordinate 84,242,099 of CM025791.1, forward strand.
TTTATATTTGTTCTCTTGAATCATTTTCTATTGAAAATAAAATACAACAAAAGGAAAAGTTATTTAATTTTCAAATAAAAAAAAGTGTCTCAAAATAAATCAAATACGAAAAAAAATCTTACAATTTAACCAAAAAATGCATGTGATCCGTAAAGAAAACAAATAAACAATAAAAACAGTGGGCCTTAGCAATATAAAATGAGCTCAAAAATTTTTAACAATTAAATAAAACAAAGGAAAAACAGAAGCAACAAAGAAAGCATTGTTTACCAAAGCAACCTGCAAATGACCTGACTCGTCTGAGGCTTCAAGCAATTCACCATTTCGCAGTAGTCAAACAGAGCTATTGTTTTTTGATATCAGATTGATCACGCACATACATTACAACCCTTCAGTCAGGATTACGAACTAAAGGGTGGCTGATATGTATTACAACCAACTTCAGGTTGTTGTCATTTATAAACCGCTCGTCTGACAGCTGACAGATTTCTGCCAGTGACAGTTCATTTTATCATTCACAAGCTTACAAAAGCATTTTGATCTATTGCATTCAGAAAAAAAGTTATTCTTGATGGAATTCAAGCGTGATAGTGTGATTGCTTTATATTTGGCTGGTAAATCACAGGTGACTATCGTTTTAGAGTCCTCCAGCATTTAAAAGTAAATAAATCTTTTGTTTCTTGTACCATTGCTCGTCACCATGATACTGGCAGTGTTGCATCCCGTCCAAAAAGTGGATGAAAAAAAAAAACGGTAACAACACCAGAAATGATCCGCAAAGTGAAGACCAGATTTGATCGAAATCCACGCAGCAGTGGTAGAAATATTGCTCTTGAGCTGAACATTTGAACTAAAGCCATTGAAGTTCCAAAAAGTGCAAGAGCACACCGATGGACAAAAAAAAAGTTAGACTGGAAAGAGCCAAGGAGTTACTTCGCTTGCACGAAACTGGCCAGTTACTGAATTTGGCTATCTCCGATGAGAAGCCTTTCCAAATTGAGCAGTTTGTGAACAAACAAAATGATCGGCTTTACTTGCCAATGAGGTCAGCTGAAAACTTACACCTGCGATTGGCCACCAGAACTCAAGCGCCGCCGATGGTAATGGTATGAGCCGCCGTAACGGCCGATGCTCGCTCCCAGCTCGTAATCATCGTCCTTGTGGTCAAAATGAATGCAAAGTATTATCGGGAAAATGTCTTAAAGACAGTATTGAAGCCCTGTGCAAATAAACATATCGGCTGCAGACAATGGACATTCCAACTGTGCTCAGCACCGTCCTCAACACGCATCTACCAAGAATGGCTTAAAAAGGAGGTTCCTCGCTTCATTTCTACCGCACAATGGCCACCAAAATCTTCGGATCTCAATCCGTTGCACTTTTACGCCTGCGGCATTTTGTAGAGTAAGGTACTCACTAAAAAGTACCAAATTGTCGATCATCTCAAGACGGAGCTTCGTCGGGGATGGGCCAAAATACCGCAGAGCCACTTTAGTGCAACCTGTGATGGGTTTGTCGGCCGTTTGAAGACTTTTCAACTGATAACACTGCGCTATCAATGTTAATCCCTTCTAACGAATATCAAAATTTTTCGTGTTCAATACCACTGTACTTAATGTATACTTTTTAATACAACTCTGGTTTTGTTTGGTAACTATTACAATTACTTTTCTAAAATTGTTGTTGTTGTTGGATTTTTCTTCCTTGTTTTATTCCCTTTCCAAATAAATTTCAATGTATTTGCTTGTTTAATTCCATTTACCGTTGGATGTGTGTATTTTGTTGTTGTCTATTTGTCTGGATTGCTTATTTTCGTGCAGTTTAATAATGGTCGTGTAACATTACCTTTTCAAGCAGTTTTTATTTGGGTGTTTATTAAGCAGGTGGAAATATTTAAACTACAAAATGTACGTATTTAATACGAGTTTTAAAACCAAAGTACTTAAAGAGTAGAAAATTTTATTGCACGTCTCCATTCCAACTACGTATACATTTAAAGCACTCGTTTATTTAATTAGTAATACTAATTAAAAGGTAATAAACAATAAAAATAATTAGAATTTAAAAAATGTATTTTTAACCTGTAGACTATAAATAGTACCGATATTCGAAGATTTTAAAATATTTCTTCTAAAAACCTTAACAAAGTGAATATCATTATTGCGAGCTCGAATAAACGTTAAAATAATGAATTATTTCGGAATTTTAGGAATTTTATACATTTTCATAATACATAATTCTAAAACAGTGCAACTTCAAGAAATGGCCAGTGACGAACCGATTACCGAAACACCGCCAGCGGATGAAGAGACTCCCCATATTGAAATCGATTACATTGAACGAATTAGACAACTGCTCGCAGAAAATCCTAAAAAGATGGATATTAACCTACAAATAGGAAAAGATTTCAATGAAAAACGTAAAGAACTCGAACACCAGCTTGAATTGATTACGCGCAACCCCGAACTCAGTCAATCAAATGCCGCAAAAGCTTTAATAAGTTTTAGGCGATCAGTGCATATGTACGGGGATACTTATGAAAAACTAGCAAAGGCTTTGTATGATTTAGACCGTATATCTAACATGGATTCCATATCATCATCTAACTGGTATGATGCTACAAGCCTAATCAACGCCATACTAGAATGTTATTCGGTTGGTAATGCCAAAAAGATTTTGAAGGAATACAATGATTTTAAACAAAGGATCCAGAAAAAACTTTAGCAACTTGAATTTACAATCTGAATCGAAAATAAAACTAAAATGAATTGGGTTTTCAATGAAAATATTCAAAAAAAAAATTCTTTTTATTTTTAAGTGAAGATAATAAAGTGGAAAAAATTAAGAAAAAATTTAATTTTGGTGGTCAAAAAGGTCAAAAAATTTACATGTATTTTACATATGACTTGACATATTTGGTTTTGTAAAATGTATACAATTTTTACAACAGTAACAAAACAATTCCCAATTCCCAAACAATAATAAAATTTTTCAACAAATTTAAGAAATTCAGACATGTAGATTTCATGTGACTCTAAGTTGAAAATTCTGATATGTTTTTTACATATGGCTTGAAAAATGTTGCTTTGTAAAATGTGTTTAAATCGTGTAACACAAAAAAAAAGAACATGTCATATGTAAACGGTCAAAAATGTAAGATTTACAGACATGTACGTTATATGTGACTTAAAAATATAAAATTTTGACATGTATTTTACATATGACTTGTCAAATTTGATTTTGAAAAATCTGTAAAGTTCGTGTAATACGAACAAAACAATTTATTAACAGGTGATCTAAAAAGAAGTTTAAAAAATGAAAACTCATACATAGATATGTACATATCATCTGACTTGTCATGTGTTATATTGGAAAATGTATAAATTTCGTTCAAGACTAATAACACATTTCATTTGCAAAAGATTTAAGAATAGGGTGGAAACAGTCATAAATTTTACATACAGTGAGCGTCAAAAGAAAGTGTATACCAAGGATAAGATTATAATAATCACTAAACTCAACTTTTACCACTTAAGGAGAATGCACGAAAAAATTTGACAATATTTCGACTTTATTTTTATGTATTTTGTTTTAATTTTACAAACTGTCAATGAAACTATTTTGAATAAAAATAACGCTAGTTTATTAATGTACATTTATTTTTAATGTACACTATCTTTTGACGCTCACTGTAGGATTTATACAATAAATTACATATTTTTATTTGTTTCCATTTCATTTACGATCAATCATTTGTAAAAGATTTTAAAAGAAATAAAACTCTACAGACATGTATTTTACATGAGACTTATTAATTTTAACACCGCTTAGTATATATAACAGCTGACTTATCAAGTTTAACATCACAAAGTATCTACATTTCGTAAAGAACAAATAAAACATTTCAATTCCAATGATAAATTAGAAAGGGAGTTCAAATACAGACATGTTTTTTACATTTGACTTATCAATATCATGCTATAAACATATACAGTAAATAGGATTCCACCTAAAAAAGGCAATTAAAGTTGAAAATTAGGGTAAATAATACTGCCATGTACTTTACATCTGACTTTTACAGAGTAAAATTTGTCCACTTCATGTACAATTATCTGAATGAAATACTGCCATGTACTTTACATCTGACTTTTCAAATTTTATTCTGTAAAATTTTTTCACTTCCTGTAAGAGCAACATTACACTCCATCTGCAAAAAGAATGGATAAAATAAAGGCATGACACGACAGAAAAAAAGATTAAATAGGCATGTATTTTACATCTGAATTATCAAAGTCCGAACGGTGTTCCTTTCAACTGCGTCTTGGTCTTTTCTTATAGTCAGGCTGCGAGAATATCTCTATCGGGTTTCGTGAATAACTCTAGGATCATTAGGGAATGTCGCCGCTGTCTCGACCTTCTTTCTGGGAGCTTCACCAGTGTCTCATTAGTATGGTTAGCCGGCCACAGTGACATTCCAGGAAATTGTAGGGCTGAAAAGCTCGCAAGAGTTGGTGCGCTCCTTCCGGAATCCTCTTCTATTTAATTGGGCATGCCACTTGCCTCAGATATTCCTTCGAGACGTCAACCTATCCTGACTCAATGAAGAGTCCTGTTCTACAGATAGACTCACCTGGCCCTTGATGGACAGAAGGCGTACCAACCAATTACTTGGTTACGTGCTTACAGGTCATTTTGTCATGGGTAGACACGCGGAGAAAAGGAGACTCCCATTTAACGGCTTCTGCCGTGGATGCAGAACCGCTGAGGAAGAGAAAACTGTTGTCCATTTTCTTTGTTAGTGCCCATCTCTTGCTAGTTGTAGATAGAGGTTATTTGACTTCCAATTCCTTGTCAGCTTGTCTATTGATATCAAGGATATATCATCGTTTATCAAACTTTCTGGATAGTTTTCCAGTGCGGGGTAGTCATGCTTTTGTTGTACAGCCCTTGTGCTGACTAGCTTCTTCCTTCTCTGTGATTTCGATGGAACTTGGTCAGTACAGGGACTGTATCCTCCTATGGCAACACAACGGGCCGCTATTCGTGCTCAAGTGAGCTTTGTGATGTCAAATCTACCACTCCGACCTAACCTAACCTATCAGAAAGGCGTGAGACTGAAAACAAATTTATTTTTAAAGTTAAGAAAAAACGGGGCCAATTTTAAATCCACCTCAAATCATAAAGACATTTCTGACACTGTATCTGTACTAAGAGGGCATTGCGATATGGATAGTCATGTGATGAAACTTTGCTTATCTGAATACTAGTGAAAAACTTTTGTAGATGTTGTAAATTTAGATTCCAATGAGTTACATCAGACTTTTCTCATTTAGTTGACCCTTTCTCGATTGGTTAAGGAAGCTCCCGTTAGATACATACATAATTGGCCATTACAACCCTTCAGTCAGGTTTACGGCCTAGCTTCTCATATCACTCATGTTGTGTGCGTTAATTTTATATGTGAGTGGTGCAGTTTAACTCCGAACGATAAATTTTTGAGAAACTTTGCTTCATTTAATCTCAGAGATTTTGCCAGAAATCGCCGAAAAAACATTTTTTTTTTTTTCTTACTTCGTTCTGATGCCTGACCTGGGATACGAACGCAGTCTTTACATCTAATAAGTCAACACACTACCTACTAGACTAGACACCCATGCCATCGCAACGGACCACCATGTGTGCTCAAGTGAACTTTGTGATATCAGAGCTACCACTCCTACCTAAGACCTAATAAACTACGGCGACTTCTCGTTAGTAGACATTAAACCGAAGGCTTTACTCTATCTAAGAAGAGAATTATCGATAACTATAAGTTTGGTTTGACAGAAGACAATGCACAAGGTTTGATAAGTCATCACAAGACGTTGTAGAAATGTGAAAATAAACTTGGAAAAAAATACACCTTTTCGCTTAGTTCTCATACGATAATAAAGGCAGAAAACCAGAATTAGAAAATCTAATCGATAAACTAACTGTAAGAATTATCGATAACCACAACTTTGCTTTGTTTGACAGAAGAGAGATTTGATAAATCATCACGGGACGTTGCTGAAATGTGAAGATAAACTCGGAGAAAAATACATCTTTTCCCTTAGTTGTCATACGATATTAAAGGCAGGAAACCAGCATTAGAAAATGTAATCGATAAAGAATTATCGATAACGACAATTTTGCTTTGTTTGACAGAAGAGAGATTTGATAAATCATCACGAGACGTTGTAAAATGTCAAGATAAACTTGGAAAAAAACAAATCTTTTTGCTTAGTTCTTATATAATATTAAAGACATAAACCAGAATTAGAAAATGTAATCGATAAACTAACTGAAAAAAATACCACACTTTTTATTTAAACACCCAATATTTAGACTCTTATAGTATATTTGATGTTAGAATTTGTTTTCATTTGATAAGTTTATTACACTTCTGAAAATTGCTAGCATTTTAAGAAAAACGACAGTTTAATTGAATTTGTTACAGTGACAGACACGTACAGCTCATACAACAGATCTACGCAGTATCTGAATGTAATGCCCCATTCATTAATGGTTTGTTTAGTGAATAAAAAGCAAAAATTATAGTTTTCTTCACTTTACCCTGACATTTACTTCATTGTTGTGATTACTTTCCCATTGTTATGATTAATAGAAGTCTACAACGCCTAGCCACCTACAGTATTGTATGGTAAGAGTACACTGAGAAAAAAAATTTTTAAAGAAATTTTTTATAAAAAAATTAAATTTTTTTTTAATTTTCAGGTAGATAGGGGAGATTGTAATGAATTTAAAAAAAAAAATTTTTTTTTTGTTTTGTTTACCCCTAAAATTTCTTTCAGTGTTTTACAGTCTCCATTTGTTTTAGATATTTAAACTAAAGACTGAGTGTGTGTGTGTGTGTGTGTGTGTGGAAATTCTTTAGTTTTTTAGTTCATTCAAGTGATTTATTTTTAAGGAAATTTATTTGATTTATTTTGTATTGTATTCACTCACTACAGTCACTGTCGTATTGAGATAATCAAGTTGTATGAGCGTATAGATCATGCTTATGTGAATACGTTGAAATCTTTAAAGATTCTTTCCTCAGTTTTGCGTTAATTTTAATTTAAAAAAAAAATTTATTTTTAAATTGAATTTATTTTTGTTGATTCTTGCGTAGAATTTATTCACTTCTATTATTTCATCTTCATCTTTAGCAAAACGTCAGGGTATGTATGTTCACTGGTTCATTGAAATTGTTTAAAATAATTTCTGGTTCATTTTTTTTATTTAGAAAATCACAAAGGAAATCATAAAAAAATGCCAAAAAATAATAAATATTTTCGGTGTATTTACTTAAGAAACTTTTTTTTTTATAGGTTTTGACAAAGATTTCTTATGTTTTTTTTTTAGTTGGTTTTTATTTAAGAAAAACAATCTTAGCCATTATATTTATACGTACCTAGGTGTATGTATGTATACTGATGTACTTTGTATTGCATTTTTATAATGTCTTAATGTATTAGAATATAATTAATTTCCTTTTCACACCAATGACGCGGTAAAAAAACGACAGATTTTATCTAATTTTTCTGCAATGAACGTCAATTGGAGCTGTTACTAATGTTAGGGAAGTACAGTGGGCTAAATAAGAGAAAAAAGGGGGTCAATCGAACAACATGCTTGTTCACACCCTAATATACAGGGTGGCTAATATATAATGCAACAAAGTAAAGCGCTATATTTTTCTAATTTTATTGTTCAAAAGTAAAAAATGTTGGAAATAACATCAAATTTTAGAATCAGTTAAGATTTGTTCGAATTGGCCACCTTTGGTACGAATTATGGCCTTCAAATGGCCGATAAAGCCATCATAGGCTGCACGAAAGTGGCTTTGCTTTATTTTGGCCCATTCCCTGCGAAGCACCGTCTTGAGATGATCGACACTTCGGTATATTTTAGTGAGAACCTTACTCTCCAAATCAGTTTAGATTTGTCCGAATTGCAGACCTTTGGTACGAATTATGGCCTTCAAACGAAAACAAAATCATCACAGGCTGCACGAAAGGGGCTGTGCGGTATTTTGACTCATTCCCGGCAAAGCGTCGTCTTGAGATGATCGACACTTTAGTATTTTCTAGTGAGAACCTTACTCTTCAAAATGCCCCATCCGCAAAAGTCCAACGGATTATGATCCGAAGATTTTGGAGGCCATTGTGCGGTAGAAATGAAGCGAGGAACCTCCTTTTTAAGCCATTTTTGGTTGACGCGTACTGAGTGCGGTAGTACTAAGTCCTGTTGGAATGTCCATGGTCTGCGACAGAAATGTTTGTCTGCCCAGGGCTTTAATACTGTCATTAAGACATTTTCTCGATAATATTCGGCATTTATTTTGACCCCATGGTCGATTAATGCGAGCGGGTAGCGATTATTGGCCATTGCGGTAGTCCACACCATTACCATCAGCGGCGCGTGAGTTCTGGTGGCCAATTGCAGGTGTAAATTTTCAGCTGACCTCTTTGGCAAGTAAACACGATCATTTTGTTTGTTCACAAACTGCTCAATTTTAAATGGTTTCTCATTGGAGAAAACCAAATTCGGTAACTGGCCACTTTCGTGCAAGCGAAGTAACTCCTTGGCTCTTTCCAGTCTAACTTTTTTTTGTAGATCGGTAAGCTCTTGCACTTTTTGGAACTTTAATGGCTTTAGTCCAAGCTCATATTTCAATATGTGTTGCTCACGAGCAACAATTTTTCTACCACTGTGGCTTGGATTTCGATCAAAACTGGCCATCACTTTTCGGATCATTTCTGGTGTTGTTACCGTTTTTTTTTCGTCCACTTTTTGGACGCAATGCACGGTACGAATGGTACAAGAAACAAAAGATTTATTCACATTTAAATGCTGGAGGGCTCTAACGATAGCCACCTGTGGTTTTCCAGCCAAATATAAAGCAATCACACTATTACGCTTGAATTCCATCACGAATAACTTTTTTTCTGAATGCAATAGTTCAATATGCTTTTGTAGGCTTGTAAATATTAAAATAAACTGTCACTGGAATAAATCTGTCAGCCGAGCGGTTTACAAATGATAACAACCTGAAGTTGGTTGCAATACATATCAGCCACCCTGTATATATATAGTGTTACTTTACTAGTTTCCAATAGTCACGGATTAGGGTACAATGGAATGATGGGGTATACATAAGTCCATCTTTACAGATGGGTAAAAGTTCGGTTAAGGTCTTGAGCTTCTTACTTACTTACTTAATTGGCTATTAACAAATTAGCCGATTTCCGTAACTGCCGTAACACATCTTCCCAGGCGCCTCGTCTCTTGCGTGCCTACGCCAATTGGTCACACCAATCGTTGACAGGGCTCTTTCGATTTGGTCCTTCCAACGCAAACAAGGTAGTTATCTCCGCTGTATTCCGCAGATCCCTGCATCATATACCTGTCTCGCCGTAGCAGCCTCATCCATTCGAGCGACACAGCCAAGCCAAATCAGCCGCCGGATGTTAATACGCTCATACAGCTTAGTTTTGGATCGGATGCGGAAGTCAGCGCAAACTCTCACTGGACCGAAAATTTTACGTAGGATTTTTCTCTTGAATACTCTCAAGCCTGCTGCTGGTCCATGCCTATGCGCCATAAAGAAGTACGAAGAGAATGAGGTCTTGAACTTCACTTAGGTTCAATTTAGGTTAAAGGAATTCTATAGCATGTTCCAGTTACAAACTTTTGCCATCGCTGATAGGCTTACTTCAGCTTCGAAATCTTACATCATCTTCGTTGGCAGTCAGGCTGCTCTAAGAGCCTTTACGTCAGTCTGGTGTAAATCAGGGCTTGTTCGTGAGTTCGAATTGACTTTAAGGACCTGAGGACTAAATTGAATCCATCTAATGAGGCAACGGAAGGTCACTACGTCAGTCTGGTGTAAATCACGGCTTGTTCGTGAGTTCGAGTTGCCTTTAAGGGCCTTTGGACCAGATCCAATCCATCTATAGAGGCAGCGAATGCTCTTGCCACATCACGTTCACTTTCTGAGAATGATTTAATAGTTAGTCTTGATTTCCCAGTCTACCGTTTCTACGGTCCCTTCACTGGATGGCTCAGGTGGCATGGCCATAGATACCTAGGCGAATAATATCTCGATCTACAACTACTCTTCCCCCTGACCCTTTTGCTAAGTCCAAGAAGCGTGTCAGAGCTTGGTTATTGGTTTCTTTACAGCACAGTGCGAGATTAGATCGCAGTCGAATTATTGCAGGGTATGTTCCGACCAGGAGGAGTTCCAAACTATCAAGCAGTACCTCTGCAACATTTGCTAAGTCCAGCAGTCATGCCTGAGCTTGGTCATGGGTTTCATTACAGTACAGTGCGAGATTGGATCTCTAACAAAGATCTAGAACAGATGGCAGCCAGGCTATTGCAGGTTATGTTGAGACAAGGAAGAGTTAGAAACTATCAAACTTAGTAGTAGGTTAAGGTTAAGGGACCTGGGCAAGGACTTTTTCTGTGGTTTGGACCCTTTGTCGAGAGCCGACTTTAAGGTTCTTCGTAAATTTATAAATAGTTTGCGGTAGTGGACAAGTGCTAAAGCATTAAGGTAGTGCATGTGCTCTCTTGGGTGTTTATGGTCCATCCTCCGTTTTCTACATCTTCTCCTTTTCCAATTTCCTTTCTCTCTCTTTCTCTCCTCTAGGACGTATTTATTATAATCGATCATTTGGTATTCTAGGTGTTGTACTTGTCATGCAGACAAGTCCTTAAACATAATCTATTCTGATAGTCAATAATCACAAGTTTTTCCGACAGGTTAACACCACCATTAAGGCAGAAAATAGTTGTATTCAGACTCCGCATGTCCACTAGATATAGTGTGTACATTTTATAATGGAACAACCTGCAGAGTATAGAGCAATCCTTCCGGATGTCATATTTCTTATGTTAACAAATAAAAAAGAGGACTGTCTTTTAGTAGATAATTAAGGACTAGTGAAGTAACCAGTAATAAATGACATCTAAAGGGAAGGAGGTATCATTGTCCATGCAAAAACTGATGGATATATTGAATTTTTTTTTTTATTATTAGTTATAGTGGGAATCATTCCCTTGGAAGTAATTGGAACTATTAATAAAACAATAAGAGTTTATAGAACAATTCAAATTAAAACAGCTGGACATACCGTGTGTTTCACTTTCAAAGGTAAATAAATTAATTTTTTTTTTTTTTTTGAAATGAATGACAAGTGCCTATAGACACTTGGCCAATATTGTTTTTATTATCATGGCTAAAACTGAAGCAATTTATGCTTTTCATTGATTGTGTTCTTTATGGCCATATAGATTTAACCTCCTTTGCCAAAAAAAAAAAGAAACTGAAAAGTGAAAGCTTAACAAAATTTATTACAATGCCTTGTCACGCAAACCTTAATTCCATTGTAAAATATTGAAGGCCCGGGTCAATATTTGTATTCACGTGTCAGGTGAATAGTCAGTAGTCGCCTGTTACTTGAATGATGGATGATGGTTGCTGGTTGTTTATGGAAAACTTGTTTATGGAAACAAATATTTGCACAAGAAATTTAAAAGAAAACGAAGACGGTTTTGCTAATTTATTTTTAGTTGGATAAGCATTAATTTTGCTAAATTAATGGCGAATTTATTTTGGATTTATTTTTTTTTTTAGAAAAAAAAATATGAAAAATTCAAGGCCACATGGTATAATTAGCTATTGTGACATAAACACAGCAAATGTTTAATATTTTTTTTGCAAATTAATTAAATTTTTTTAAAACGTTTTTTTTAGGTATCCTTGAAAAGTGAAAATTTAAATAATTTTGCCATAAATTTCGTCATTTGAAATTATTTTTAAATTTCAATAAAAATCTTAAAGTTTAGAAAGAAAATTGTTTATATTTCAAGGGCCATTATTACAACTTGCCGTTAAACTTCAGTTTAATTAAAGGTACCTTTAGCTAAAGTGAACTGTAAAGTAACGTTATTACAACCTACTTATTAAATAAAATAAACTTTATTCAAAAACATGGTAGTACCGGAGCAATGTAGATAATACTGCTCAATTAAAGAAGTTTTTTTAAACGCATTGGCAACGACTGGCTTCGTTTCTTTTGTTTATGCTTATTTTGTTTACATTAGATGTTGCCATATTGAAAAAACAGTATAAGATCGACGCGTCCATTCTATTCTACGTTCTCTAAATTAAATACTTTAAAAATTTGGTAAAGATGCGTCCATCCGTTCCGAATTTATAGGGAAAAATCTACTTAGAATGCACATAAGTCATATGGCTCGTGAAATCTTTGAGAGCTCATACTCAAAATATACTTTTTCGAATTAGAATGTTGTAGAACGGAGGTGTCGATATGGGAAGTTCAAACATAAACTTAACTTTAAAAGTTACCTTTAGTTTAACGTTCACTTTTACCATATTGTCTATCCATAATAATGAACAACAATTTATTTGCCCGTTAAAATCCCTCCTTTAATTAACGGCAAGTTGTAATAATGGCCCTAAATGTTTCTTTTTAAATTATCCTTACAAACAACAACTTCAAATGAAAGTACTTGGATCCAAATTGAAACCATGGAATCCAATAACAAAGAAAAATTAATACTAATTTGATTTTTTCAATCTATTCTACTCCAAAAAAAAATGAAATTAATTGATTTTCCAATTAAAATAGCAAAACTTAATTGAATTTTTATCAGACTACTTGCTGAAATTGTATTTTCTCCCCATCCGTAAATAAAATGACTCAAATGGCATTGTCTTTTAACATTATCACTCAAACTCAATCATTGTTGCACAGTAGAAATAAAATTATAACATTGAAAAGCACTCAATTAAACTCACATGCAAAAATAAAGCATATTTTAGGGTGCAAAAATTAATTGCCTGGTAATAAAAATGAATATAAAGGCATACCACGGCAAAGTTTTTATGTGCGAAAAAATTTTTTTAACATTCTAAATAAAAATGATTACCACGGTACTTAAGCCTTAAAGTCAGTCATCGTTAAAAAGTAGTACAACGTAAATATGTTACGAGTTTTATTCAAATTCAGACACTTTAAATTTTTCATTTTCTCAAATAAAATTCGACGTTTCGAAACCGTACACATCGTTTGACCTCGGATAAATGTCCAGTGTTTTTTGAAGATTACGACAGCAGATTGGGGAATGGTAAATACTTTCATCGAGTTCACATAGGAATATTCTTTAACAACTTAAATACAGTGAGCGTCAAAAGAAAGTAAACATTAAAAAAATATAAAAATAAGTAAATTACCTTTATTTTTATTTTAAAATTGTTTCATTGCTAGCTTTTTAAAATTGAAACAAACTAAAATTACAAAAAAAAAAAAAAAAAAATCGAAATACTGTCAAATTTTTTCGTGCTCTCTTCTTAAGTAGTAAAAGTTGAGTTTGATAATCTTTAGATTTTATCCATAATGTGCATTTTCTTTTGACGCTCACTGTACATAACTACGGTTACGAGGAAGTACATCATGTTAGAATAATTTTGTTCTGGAATTTACAATCCAATGCTTACTAAAAAGTCAAATGTAGGTAAAAGAATTTCTTTTTCTCAAACTAGAAACCTCAGTTTGATCTTTCTACAGTATTGCATCGGTTTACGTCGTCTCGATTTACGTTGTTTCGATTAACGTCGTCAAACATTTTTTTCCCTTCAACTTCGGTTTACGTCGTTATTCGATTTACGTCGCCTCTGTTGTTTATAAACCAAATCACGGAAATTCTCTCTTTAAAAAAAATTCAATACATAGAATAAAAATTTCATTATACCTTTCCCTGTCCATGTAATACACAAACGTATGAAACCAACTTGCTGTGCATCACATGTAATGTAGAGGACAGGGAAAGGGTTATCTTAGTTTTTTTTTTTGTAAAATCTACATAAACAAATGCATCTTTCGATTTACGTCGTTTCGATTCACGTCGTCTTTTTTCGGAACATTCTACAACGTAAATCGAGGGAATACTGTATATGGGTATATTTATCGAAGTCGCGTAGTCTAGTAGGTAGTGCGTGCGCTTAGTAGACGTAAAGAAACAAAATATGTCTGTGGCGATTTCCTCTCAGCAGATTTCTAGCGAAAACTCAAAGAATAAATAAAATTGGGATGAAAAGCTTTTAAAAAATCTGTTGTTCGGAGTCGACTTTAAACTCTAGGTACCACTACTGATGTATAAAATTGACGCACAAAAGATAGGTGGTGTTGACAAGCTAGGTTTTAATGGCCAATTATGTGTGCATGTATGGGTGTATAATTTATTAATAATGTTAAGTTTATTCATGATTCTGTCTGTTTGATTATAAAGAGAATCACTAATCCGTAGTATTCATTAATCGATTATAAATTAATTTTAAAAAATTATAATCATTTCAAAATCATAAATTTCAATCTCTATATTAGAATCAGTAACACAATACACAACATTTCTGAACCCATATTTCTTATATAAAAAAAAGAAATAAGAATTAAAAAAAACTAATAATAATAAATAATAAAGTCAGACTTAAACGGGCATAGAAAATAAATAAAAGTTTTAAACAAATTTAAAGCAAAGAAATAAAAAAAAACATAAAAAGCTGATAGAAATTGAAAGAAAAAAATTCGCATTTATAGCACACGAATGTTAATTAATTGACAAAATATTTAAAAAAAAAGTAAAATAAAATTTAAATAAAAGCAAAAACAACAAAAACAAAAATTAAAGCAAATAATATAAACAAAATAAAACACACATACACTCACATAACACACATACACACACACACAAAACTTTGGCATTCTTCTTAGAAAACATTCATTCGAACTCTAAAAATGTCTGTCTCAACACAATAAAATTTTTTCTCTTCTTTTTCCTTTTCTAAGTTGAAGAAACGACCCCCACATTTAGAAGAATCCCAAACTGAAACTCATTTAAAATGTGAATTTTAAATTGGAATCAATTTTTTAAAATACAGAATTTTAGAATTTTTTTTTATAAAAAAAGTTGAAATTAACTTTGAAGCTAAAAATAGAAAATGAAATTGATTTCTTATTTTTTTTTTTCCTCTTTTAAATTTGAAGGGGCACTACGTACGTTTGTATTAGAGAAACTTAAATAGCATGACTGGTTTGTGGTTTAGGTCAACCAAATTTATCAAAACGTTTTGGTTTTATAATTAAGCGAAAAAGAATTTTTTTTCAAAATGTACTCACGAGTTCTAATAGTTCACCTTAATCTCTTCAGAGCTTTAGCTTTTTTTTTATTTTTTGTAAAACCAGCACTAAGGGGATGACCCCCACTCAGCGTTACCGTTGAGCAACTAAAGTCGCAATTTGACACTTTTTCTGTGACCTCGCCACTTTTTGTGCCCCCTTACTAAAATAAACTAAATCTGACACTTTTCAAGATTTTTGACCCTTTTTTTGCCAATTTTTTAAAAAGCATTTTTTTCTAGACTATAGACTAGACTATATGCTTGATTATATACTAGACTATAGACTGGACAATAACTAGACTACAGACTAGACTACAGACTAGACTACAGACTAGACTATAGACTAGACTACAGACTAGACTACAGACTAGACTATATGCTTGATTATATACTAGACTATAGACTAGACTATAGACTAGACTATAGACTAGACTATAGACTAGACTACAGACTAGACTATAGACTAGACTACAGACTAGACTATAGACTAGACTATAGACTAGACTACAGACTAGACTATAGACTAGACTATAGACTAGACTACAGACTAGACTATAGACTAGACTACAGACTAGACTACAGACTAGACTACAGACTAGACTACAGACTAGACTACAGACTAGACTACAAACTAGACTACAGACTAGACTACAGACTAGACTACAGACTAGACTATAGACTAGACTACAGACTAGACTACAGACTAGACTATATGCTTGATTATATACTAGACTATAGACTAGACTATAGACTAGACTATAGACTAGACTATAGACTAGACTACAGACTAGACTATAGACTAGACTACAGACTAGACTATAGACTAGACTATAGACTAGACTACAGACTAGACTATAGACTAGACTATAGACTAGACTACAGACTAGACTATAGACTAGACTACAGACTAGACTACAGACTAGACTACAGACTAGACTACAGACTAGACTACAGACTAGACTACAGACTAGACTACAGACTAGACTACAGACTAGACTATATACTAGGCTATAGACTAGACTAGAGACTAGACTATAGACTAGACTATATACTAGGCTATAGACTAGACTAGAGACTAGACTATAGACTAGACTAGAGACTAGACTATAGACTAGGCTAGAGACTAGACTATAGACTAGACTAGAGACTAGACTATAGACCAGACTAGAGACTAGACTATAGACTGAACTAGAGACTACAATATAGACTAGACTAGAGACTAGACTAGAGACTAGACTAGAGACTGAACTAGAGACTAGACTATAGACTAGACTATAGACTAGACTAGAGACTAGACTATAATCCCCTTTTTGTGCGACTTCTTAAAAATTTCCAGCGGTAACGCTGCCCCCACTCATGCAGCGCATTGTGCAGGTTTAGAAAAGGTGGAAACAGGGAAGATGCGAACGGTAAGGAAACGAGTTGCTGCTGGTGACTATAAAATGGCCCGTGCTATACCTTCACCATTAGACAGTCTGCAGCAATCGTCCCCAAGGAGCTCGCAGTTTCCCTCACTACTTATGTTGTGTGTGTCCATTTTATACAGAAGTGGCGGGACCTACAGTTTAAAGTCGACTTCGAATGACGTTAACTAGCAACTGCGGGATAATTCGTAGTTTGGCACCCTAGAAGGGAATGAAATCTACGAGTTTTTTTTTTATAAAACCAGCACTCAGGGGATGGCCCCTATTCATGCAGTGCATTGTGCAGGTTTAGGAAAATAGGTTATAGGAAGGTGGAAAAAGGGAGTAGTGTTTGTGGACATTTGATTTAAACTTACTTACCAATATCGTATATCAAATGCCCTACCTCAAGATATGAACGGCAAGGAAACGAGTGGCTCCTAGGTGACTATAAAATGGCCAGTGTCATACCTTAGATAATCTATAGCAAACGTACCCTTCTAGGGTGCCAAACAACGAGTTATCTCGTACTCACAAAAGTGAAAAAATCAAATTGTCGTTTTTTGGCAAGTTTTCTGAAAATTGCCAGTGCAATCAACGTGTTAAGACCTCCCAATTAGGTTAGCATTTATGCCTTTTATGATACCATAATTACTAAACAACCCAGAAATCAAATGTTGTCATTGGAAACCTATTCAACTACAGGACAAGTCTTGCTATTACAGCACCAATTAAATTCTAGAGATCAATTAATATTACACAGTCCGTGTTACAATCTAGCCAGTCATACTATTCAGGTGTGTTCATATTTATCCGCTTACTTCGGCTTAAAAGACTGCCGCAAGTTTTCCCGTGGGCTCAGAATATTTTATTCTGAAATCAAAAACTCTTGCTGCTATTCAGTTCTGGACCTATATGTGTGTATCAAAGAGTCAGGATTACAACCTAGCTTCTCACACCACTTATGTTGTGGGCTTTAATTTTGTACATGAATGGCGTGACCTACTATATAATGTCGTCTCACAAAGCAGCAGATTTTTCAGAAACTTTTCACGGCAATTTTATTTTACTCTCAAAGTTCTTGCTAGAAATTTCTGAACTGGGAATTGAACCAACCATACTACCTACTTGACAACGGATGTTAAAACTTTGGAGACTATGGGCGTGGTCTAGTAAGGAGTGTGTTGGCTTATTAGACAAAAGGCCCGAGTTAGAATCCTGGCGACCTGCTCTCAGCAGATTTCTCTCTCAGTTGATAGGATCACAAACTTTCTGTGGAGCGAAAACAAATGTTTGAAAAGAAAGGCTCAATAAAGAGGGACACAAATTCTTCACAAACCAAGTGGGTTTTAGACAAGTAAGTGGATGAGTCATGTATTGGAATACTCAGAAATAATCTTACATTGGCAAACAGCCTTTTAATAGGGCACGGTAGGTTTAGGGTATAACTTCTCATAATGGAGGTTTTCTCAAGTAGATTTTATGGAAATGAGGTGGAATCATCGAAACAAATTCCTAAAACCTGTTTGTCATTAATACATCGCAGAAGGAAACACCTGGATTCATATCAGAGATCAGCGATAAGTATTAAAAATGATGAGTAGGTTCGAGTCATACTTATAATTTCAGATACTTACTTGAATGCAAAATACTTATTTTGATATCATACTCATACTAATCATACTCAAAGTTTGTAGTAGTCTTCGTATTCATACTTAATAATACCCATTAAGTTACTTGACTTCGACTAAGTTAAGTGACTTCGACTCGTCTCTACTTAACAAAATAAGTACGATTCGCGTGCGAACACTACTATACTCACAAGAAGATTGTGGGTATGCTTTGCATGTTGTCTTTGTCTTTCCTTTCTTCTTTGTTTGTATATGCAATAACAACAAAGGCTGTAAATTTTAATGAATGATTCGAGCCACTCGAATGACTTATAAGTATTATAAGTATTTTTCTAAATTTATGAATCAGAATGAGTAGTCATATGAATCAAACATATATCGAATGTTGTGAGTTTGATGTCAATGTTGTACTCATACTCATTGCTACTTATACTTATAAATCAATGTTGTAGCGAGTACGAATGAATCAGTGTAGATGAATTTCAATTCTGTTGATTCACTCATACTCAAAATTACATATGTGCTTATGAGTAGCGGAAAAACGATTCATTGCTGATCTCTCATTCATATCATATGCTAGGCAGGAAAATCTTTTTGTTGGCAATCGTTTGTCAGGGCAATAGGCTTAGAGGAAACATTAAAGGGACTCTTTGTAAGGATTGATTGGAATACAGTAGATCATAAGGTCGCAGGATTGTACTTGGCAATAATAATTAAGCTCCTATTCATGCCGGGAGCAGGCTATATTAAATGTAAGAAAGTCGTTTAAGGGAACGCCAATTCTATTATCATTTATACTACAATAGAAATGATTTATTAAGAAATTACATGACTTAATCAATTTTAACATTAATTCTCCTTCTGTCTCTACTTCTTTAATTTCAGATGTTGCCTAACGCTTCTTCTTAGCTTCTTCAGTTTTTTTCCCCTCCAGCAATGGCTATGAAATCAGCAGTTACTGCCACTGAAACTCTCTTATCAACAGTCACCGGCCTAATGGAAGATTCGCGTCAATTTAAAGAGGTAATCGAAAGCCAAAAACAGACCAAAGATTATGGCTCTGAAACTAAACCGAAACTGCCACTAACCACTAGTAGAAGCAGTAATCAATTGCAAGTGCCCAAAATGATGAAATTAGCGAATGAAACGCATCAACAGACCGGTCAACAACAAACGATAAAATTGGGCATATCCAAATCGCAAGATGATGAGGATATAAAAGAGCAACAGTATGGCAGTGTATCGCCCATATCGTTTCATAAGTCAAATAGTAATCATCCCAGACCAAATATAAGCACCTTGGGAGCCTCAAGAGCCATTAATTTTCGCATGAAATTCGTAAGAGTCATACATGCGGCAGTTTATTTGCGAAATGCAATTGTGGCACCACAAGCGATGCTACAAACTCACCAGAAATAATTGATGCAAGTCAGTTAAATAGCTCACGTGCTGGCTCAATTGATAATAGTACGCCCTATACTAATTTAATAGTAAAGCCAACAACATTGTCAACGACAACAACCACAACAACACAAGTCATGATACATAATCAAAATCTACAGCAACAGCAACAACAACAACAACAGCAACAAAGTTTTCATTTATCCATATCGCCCTCTTCCAATACTGAACTCTCTTTGGCCTCTTCCATATCGGAGGGAGCAACAAAACTCACAGCCAGTTCGGGTTTTCATTCACTCTCCACACAAACATCATCGGCCACCTCGGCTTATCTCTCTAGAGAAGAGAGTCTAACCGCAAGCTTTGATACTCAATTACTCTCACCCACTGAGACACCACCACCACCACCACTACCGCCATGCACAGCCACAGAAACAACAAAACTTTTAGCGCACTCAGTCAACGCGTCAACGGCTAATAACGAGTCGTTAGCTAAAACAACGGTTAGTCAAGAAACGGAACTTGCGCCACCAACAGCACGTACAAAAGCTCAACAAATACCGCGTATTACTTCACCTACACCGACATTGGAACCCTCCTATTCAGCAAAATCCTTAAGCCGAACATCACCTTTACCGGCAGCACGTCGCTCGGAAGTATTACAAAAACCGGTGGCGAAAAAACTCTTTCAATCGTATTCTCATCCCGATACGGATTTTATTTTCACCGATGAAAATAAACATCCCTCGCGTGAATCTCTTACTTTACTCCATACACTGCAGTTACAGAATCAGGAAACGGTTATAACTTCGCGTGGCGGTAGAGTGGAAATTAAACAACCCAAGAGATCCTCTTCACCTAATATAGGACAATACCAGGTATTGGATGTAGCTGTACACCCTGATATTCTAGTGAAAATTTCACCTAAACATTCACCACTCAGTGAAAATCGCCGTCAACCCACACCAATATCTACACGTTCCACGGCCCAACGTAGACGTCTATTGCAAAGATCTCATGAAATTGATTCGGGCGGTTCAACATCGGGTTCTGAAAAATCGTTGGATGTAAAATCACCCGTCGAGGCAGTACAACAACAGCATACAGTTAAAGCTTTACACACAAGTCCTTTGCTGGCAACAAAATTGCTGCCGGGTCAATCTGCAAGCAGCTTGAATGAAGATGCCAATTTTGATGCTGCACAAAAGTATTTCGCTGAAAGTGGTATTCTAGGACCAGTGCATACGTCCAGTAATTTGATAAGAAAAACATCGAAGGCTCTACAGGATGCTAATGTTATAGAACAGGTAAGTCCGAGAAAAATAATTTTTTTTTTAAAATAGGTCCTCTACATAGCAATTCAAAAAACATACTTTTACAGTAAAGCCTCCATAACTTTAACTTTCCAAAGATAAGTTTTTAAAGCATTAAAAAAAGATATTCAAACTTATTCTTCTCTTTAAAGCTTGCTTTTTAAGTGGAATGAATATGATTCAAGTTATTGAGGCTAGACTGTATTTCAAAAAAAAAACAGAAATTCAAAAAATTTCTTATCAGTGTTGACAAATTTTAGAGGAGGTTTTTGATAAGAATTTCACAAAATTTATGAAGTCAGAGGCAATAAATAGTGTGGGTCAGTTTTTGGTATGCTTAGACATCTGCGCATATAAACAAATAATATCACAAGGCTTTCCAAGTCTAAATTTTATTAGCCTAAAGATTTTAAATCATATGAGCGCCTAGTCGTTCAAAATCATAAATTATTTCCGTAGCCATAGGTCCATTGTAAAGATGTTTCCAACATTTAGCCAATATTTCTAAAGCGGATGACACTATTCGGCAGTCAATAAGACAGCAGTATAGTGCTACTAAATTTCATATGGCTGCCATACTTTGTAAATCAATTTTGGGTTTGAAACTATACTAATACAGTTTAAGCGATTTGTGTAAAATTTTCTGCCACCATCAAGTAATTTTATTGATAAGCCAGGATTAATCCTCTGTTTGTCTTCAACTATTTCTGCCCCTTAGCCATATAGTGAAAAATGCTCTTGATGTATATTGGTTTCTGTCTTTGCTAAAACACTACTAACATCAACAGATTTTTCTAGAAATCAAAGAAAAATAACACAATTTTCGACGGGAGTACCGACTCTTAAAATCTGTAGCTAGAAATAGCCTTTAAGCTGTAGGTATCACCAATTATTGATAAAATGGTGCTCATTTCATTTTATCAAAAAAAAACAAAGGTGTTGTGAGCAGCTCGGTCATAATTTTGTCTAAATGGTTGTGATCTTGACTAAAATTGTGCCATAACTACTTGGAAAACAAATATTTTTTTTATATTTCCTCTAATTTATTTAATTTTTTTTACATTAGATCCGTAAAACTTCCATGATATTTCGAGCCAATAATACGAATCATCCGAATGCAACGGTTATGAGTAAAAATTCTGTTACCAGCTCTAGTACACCAGCATTATCATCGCCCACACGAAGTGGCTTAAAACTTCAAACGAATTTGACTACGACAAACACAACATCAGCAACAAATATGCAACAAACTACTCAGCCAGCTTTAATATATTCACCACCCTCACCACAATCACCACATACTATGGCCACCAAGTGTGGCTTCAGTCCGAATATGACTACACAGAGTTGCCTGGTGGTCGACGATAAGGATGCTCAAATTAAGGCTTTACAAGGGGAAATTGTATCCCTTAAAGATGTCATCAAGTCGAGAGATGCTGAAATAACGAAATTACGTAGAGAGATACACAAATTAAAGGTGAGTGAAGGGATTCTTAGATTTAAAAAATTTGTTTTCTTCACTTCAACAAATTTTATTAATTTTTTTTTAGTTCTTGAGATTTTGTTTTTTGCATGAGATTTTTAAAAAAATTTAAGAGAACAATTTTGTTTCGATAAGAGATTTCATTTTCATTTAAGAGACTTTTATTTTTTTAATAAAGATAGATAGATGGACCTGTACTAACAAATTATCTGATAGGTAGGCG
Source organism: Sarcophaga peregrina (assembly GCA_014635995.1). Classification (NCBI taxonomy): domain Eukaryota; kingdom Metazoa; phylum Arthropoda; class Insecta; order Diptera; family Sarcophagidae; genus Sarcophaga; species Sarcophaga peregrina. The sequence goes on from CM025791.1 coordinate 84,264,788, forward strand.
GTCATGCATAGGAGTGATAATGTCACATAAGAATTATTCAGAATGTTGAAAAGATGTTAAAAGAATCATCTATAAGGGCATTGAAAACAAGTTTTTTATCTAAACCATTCAGATACAGTATCAATATGCAACGGCAATTGGGGGAATAGAAGTCGTCTTAGTCTAATAGATTGTGTGTAGGCTTATGATACATGCGGCCTTGGTTCAGCAGATTTCTGACAAAGGCTCTGAGGGTGAACAAAAAAATTACCACGAAAAAATTTTTCCCAGTAATCTGTCGTTCGGAGACGACTTTAAATTGTAAGATGGGTCCCGCCATCCGTGTATGAAATTAACACACACAACATAAATGATGTGAGAAGCTAGGTTATAATGCTGACTGAAGTGGGATAATGTCGAATTATGTATGTTATCGGGGAATGGCTCAAATTGTGCCACTAATTCCATGGTAAAATAATAACACAACAGAAAAAATTACAAACATTCTCTGGTGCTATACCGATGAGAAATCATACGTGACCTATATTAAGACTATATTATTGCCGTCCAGAGGACTATGCTCCAAGCATCTTGTTCGCTAGTCTATTGTCTTTCTATTTTTTTTTTTCGTTTTCTTAATTGCAAATCAGGCAATTGTAGAAGTGTTCTTAAATTTCATCTCGATTATATCGAGTGTGCACAATAGTTGTCTAGCACTTAGATTAGATTTTCATTCATTGGTGAGAACTTTAATATACACGGTTCTTCTGGGAACCTGTTCCAATAGAAAGTTACGTTAACATGGGTAGTTTGATCACATAACATACATACTCCTCTCCTATTTATATTTTTCTTAATGATCTTCTATCTATTGCTTCGAATCCAATTTACTTTTTTGCGGGTGACAGCAACATTTGATTGGAGGCCGAATCTTTTGTTGATTGGGGCAAGGAGGTCGAACATGAATGACGCACTCATAGGTGACCTTATAGCAATCTCTGAGTAGTGCCGCGCAAAATCCAATGTTGTTTTTTGACACACCGGCGTGATGCTGGTGTTCTGTCATCATCTGTATTGTAAATATTGAGGAGACGGATGCTCTTAATGTTCTGGGCATAAGAATTAGTTATGATGCTCGTTGGAACGATCACATTTTTCGAGTGTCGAAAAAAGCATTCAAGTGCCTTGGTTTTTTAAAACGGTGCAGAAAATGCTTCCCTCCATCTGACCTTCTTACAATTTACAGAACCTTTATCCGACCTCGGATTAAGTACAACTCTCATATATGGGCCGAAGCTTCAAAGTCTATTTTGAAGCTTCTCGACCGCGTACAGGAGAGGGTGAAGGTGCTTATTAATGATAGTAGGATATCCAACTCTATTAATTCGTTGGAGCATCGTCGCAATGTGGCGTGTGTTTGATTGCTCTATCGGTACTATAATGGGAGGTATTCTCGAGAGATAAGGGGCTTGGTTCCCGATAATCATATATTTTTACGTGGTACTCGTACTTCTCGCAGAGCACATCCTTTTCTGGTTGATTTTTCAGTGAACCGCACGATACATTGCAGGGAAAATTCATTTTTTGCCCGTACTGCTTGCTTGTGGAATGATCTTCTTGCGGAAGTTGTTCCCGTCAGTTACTATATTGGTAAGTTTGAATCAAATGTTAACAAACACTACTCCCTCTTTCCAGCATCCTATAACCTATTTTCCTAAACCTGCACAATGCACTTCATGAGTATGGGCCATCCCATGAGTGTTGGTTTAGGATTACAATCTAGCTTCTCACATCACTTATACTGTATGTGTTAATTCTGTACATGAGAGCTGGGACCTGCAACAACAGGTTTTTATTAAATTTTATCGATAAATGGTCTCCAAACGTCAGATTTTTGAGAATCATGACAATTTTTTTTACTCTCAGAAATTTTGTAAGAAGTCGAAGAAATATTCCTTTCGTATTTCGTTTTGTTAAAAGTGTCTGATCTAAGGTTTAAACCAAGGCCTCATGTCTAATAAACCAACTAACTACCTACTGAATTACGGCGATTACATTGATCATATAAGACTATATATATTGCCTAGCTTTTGTAAGCTGTAAATTTCGAAATTTGGGGAAGTATACTATGCCAGACTCGTAACTTATTTCATAGGATTAAACTGGCAGAAGTTAAGTAAATTTATGCCGTATACAGACTTCCAATAGAAGTTATGGTTAGTGTCATTTAATATTGAATGTACGAACTTGACCTGACTTAGATGAATGAAATCATAAGTGGTTGGTGTCACTCAATAGTGCACATATGTTTAAGCCGAGTTGATAGCTTAACTCCTTTTCTTAACCTAGCTATCGAACTACCTACAATTAAATAGAAATGTTAAGAGAATGTTTTGTTTTCTTTTCCATTATTTAAGAGTAAATTTTTATGAAATAAAAAAAGAAGATTTTTATCAAGAGTATGATTTTATTTTCCAGGTTTTTTGTTAGAAATTTCATGTCTGAACGAAAATATTTAAATATTTAATTATTCTTTTAGCACTTTTTGCCACTTTTGCTATTTTTTTTTTATTTTATTTCAATACTCGTCTAACATTGTTTGTCTATTTATTTGAGTTGTGATTTTTCATTTTTTCCATTTTTTTTGTTAAAAATATACTCCATTTAAAAGTACTAATTTGTTGATAAAAAAATAAACAAAAAAAAAATAGTACAAAAAATAGCAAAACATTTCTAATGTTATACGTATTCTAGATTTATTTCCATTTTCTTATTTTTTTTTTTATTTCATTTTGTAAAACTTTTTTTTTTTTTTTTTGTTATCAGAAGCTATAAAAGACAATCAACAGCAATAACCAAGTCTTTATAACAACCATTCTTTACATTAGCCAAGGTTAAACTGCATTATCTATTACGGGCGTAATTGTAATGAAAAATTTTGCAAAAAAAAAACAAAATTTACTTTCCAAAAAACGAAACAATGGCCTATTTTATTAACCTTAAGTAAATAAATAATTAAATTTATCGCAAGGAATTTTAAAATATTAAAATAGGCCACTAAATGTGTGGTCTATTAGTCAGTAGTTAAAACAAAAAAAAAACAAAAAATATGGTCACCTTAAACAAACAGCTTTAATTTAGAAAAACCGATATTAATTGAAATTTTTTTAAAAACAATAAAAAAATTATGACAAATTCTTGTGGCATATTTTCTTTAAACAGAGGAGCTACAATTTATTTAATTATTCATTTAAAACAACGTTCTTTTAGTTTTTATTTTTAAACATTTTCATTGAAAAGTTCATTTAAATAAAGCAATAGCAGGTGACCCATAAGTAAGTTTATATTCGTCATACATTTGTAAACATTAATAACAAAGCCCTGCATGGGTTTTGCAAACAAGATGGCCCCAGGTGTTTCAAAAACTTTCCATCACGTCAGGTTTTTGAAAAAAAGGGGATTGAAACCCCTACAAATAGAGTTTTTGGCCATTTTTGAAAAATTATAGAGCTAAACACTTACATGCTAGAACCATCACTATTATTAGAAATTGAAAACTGATCTTTGCTCTTTAAAATGACCCCAAAGCCAAATTGATTATGTCAAGGGGTGCAAGAGAAAAAGAAACAGATTACGGATGTGCTTAAAAATTAATCAGATTTACTTGAAAATTGTTACTCATTCAGAAATAAAAAATTCAAAATGGCGGTTGAGGTATATAAAATTAAATCAAATTTACCTCGACCGCCATATTGGACACGCCATTTTGAACCCAGCGCCCAAAATGCGTTTGGCAACATCTGGAGCCATCTTATATGCACAAAAAAATTCTAATTTGCAAGGCTGTGTAAGTGATAGTTTAGGCTAGTAAGCAGCTGTATGACCAATTGTGTTACCCAGTGTAAGGTTATCCATTCCTGTTGGCTTTGAAACACCCCGAGTGCTGTTGTTTGAAAACGCATTTTTTGATTGCCTAATGCAAATTAGAACCGCTAAACAAATTGCTAATTTTGGTAAACTTCTAATGATTCATTGATCGATCAAAAACACCGTCGTTTAAAAGTTTGACGTCAATGAATTTTTATTCCAGCTGTCTTTAGACAACAACAGACTTTTGTTGGCATAAATTTCTTTGAAAGATTTCTGACTCCAGTTTTATAAAATGCGAACAGCTTACGTTTATTAGATTCAACTTGAGAGAGAAGGTGTAAGAGTTATTTCTTCGAATCATCAACTCATAATAACACAGAATATATTGATATTCCCTAGAGATGACGTTACAAGGCAGTCATAAAGCCAATTCCGTGCTACATACATAACATCATAAATAATTGGCCATCACAACCTTTCAGTCAGGATTATTGACCTAGTTTCTAACACTACTTATGTTGTGTATGTTAATTTTATACATAAATGGCAGGACCTACAGTTTAAAGTCGATTCCGAACGACAGATTTTTGAGAAACTTTTCATGGCAATTTTATTTACTCTAAGAGTTTTTGCCAGAAATCTGCTGAGAATAAATCGCTGAAAAAATACTTCTTTGTATTTTGTTTTGATGTCTGGCCTGGGACTCGAACTCTGGCTTTACGTCTAATACTCCAGCACACTACCTACTAGACCACGGCGACTTCAACCACATATCATTCTGGTTATAATCTTCAATTCCAAGCCAAAAAAAAGCAGTCAAATGACATAATGGGCACTAAACCGTTAGTAATCCTATTGCCCTGTCTTCCAAACAGCATATTTTGATAATTTTCAATAGCCACCCGGCTTTCATGCTTGTGTGAGTTGAATTTAATATGACTGAAAGAGCAAATTCAAATGCAAAATACGTGACAATAGGCCCTAAAAGAAGCCTAATTCCTGAGAATGACTTGTAATCGGAAAATTTGCTTTATCCTCCACATTTTCTGTAACACATTATGATAATGCATAGGTCTTGACATATCCGTAATGCTTTCAGGTTTTCCAAAATTCTGTATAATTTCAAAATTTGCTCGTACAGTAGAATGGTTCTGAAAATAGGCCTTGAAAAGAGACCTCGATGAAATTACCACCAAATTCCAATATGTATCCACAATAATTATAATACGATTACAAATTATATTTAACTAGCTGTACCCTGCACGTGTTGCTGCGCCCCCAACTAAAATAAATTTAAAGGAAAGGCATTACACAAATGTCCAACTAATTTTGAATCATTTTTTGGATTTTGTTTCGCGTTGTCCAGATGATTCAGATGAACGGACGACCTGAGTAGTAAGCATTCATACAGTTTCTAATCTCACTTCTCGTTGTTCAAGTGGTTCAGCGGCATATACTCGAAGATTTTCCAGTCACAGTGCATGTCTGATTCTGAGGCTCGTAATGCTCTTTTCTTCCGTGCTTAGGGTGTAGGTCGACCAATTGCTTGTCATTCATTTTGAATAATTTTCAGTGATGCCAGTCATCGGAAATTAATCGCACGAATCTCATCGTCGGCTCATACATTACAAATTTGTTAAAGAATGCACAACTTAAAATTCAGTTCATTTTGTTCAGTGGCGCCACCTATCGGATATTGGTTATACCAACTTAAAAATCTTCATCGGCACATGCGCTGCAACTTTGCTAAAGATCATAACATTATCAAATGCATAGTTTACGATTTAATTGATATTAAGTAATTTTCAAAAAAGTGGGTGCAAAAGTGGGCGCAAAAGTAGGCGGGGCAAAATTTTCTCTTGATGAAAACTTTAAATGGATAAATACAAATATTTGAAAGAAAAATTAGTTAAATCGATGGAGCCGTTTTCTGATTTTAGACAAATAGAAAATGTGGGCGTAAAAGTGGGAGTGGAAAACTTCATATAAACCATCTGCTAAATAGTCCGAACAAAGCCTAAACATTTGGCTTGAATAGGTGAGCCCGTTCTTGAGTTATAAAATGACAACAAAAAGTGGCATTAATTTATATGTATTAGATTATGTATATACGAGCTAAGTAGCTGCGGCCATGTGCTCACATACCAGAGCCTCTAGTGAGAATCGAACCCATGACCCTTACGCTAAAAGTCTAGAATACTACCCTTTAGGCTATCAGGGCACTCATGTATCTACAATTTTTGGACTAAACTTAGCAAAGTCTTCAGGAGACATTTAACAATTGTCAAAAGTCATGCCAGACAGTTAACACAAATTCACCTTGACCCTGCCAAAACAGTCAAATGGTTTTAGTGAACAATTTGTCCGTCCTTCAACTATTAAAAAACGTAATTAATTTAGAGGCGACTTTTTGTCTTTTTTTTTAATTGTATTGGCAATCATTTTTTTTATTGTTTTTGTTATTGCGATGTATTGAACTTGAATTTCAATAAAAAATTTCTTAACACGTTATTAGCATTTGAAAAATTACGTTTTATTTGATTAAAGGATTCGAGAAGTAATAAAAATTTATTTGCCATTGGATGGATGGACAGGAGCGCATGCTCTATTATTGTATAATAAATGGAGTCAATTATTGATGACAATAAATATTCAATTTGATTAGTACTCGTATTAACTTCATACGCATTAGAGTTACAATATTAGCGGCGGAAATTTGAATTTATTTTGTTTGAAAAAAATTCTTTGAAAATATTTCTGAAAGAATACCGATTCGAATGGGATGTTTAAAATCGCAATCCATATTAAAACAACACGCAATTGGATCTGTTCAAAGTGTTATTGGGTATGTGCAAAAGCAAGATTGTATTTAGTTAAGACATACACCCTTGCATTCCTATCCCAAAAATTGTAAGAAACGTGTTAATAACCTGCCGGCATCTACAGCCAATGCTTTTAAGTCTGTAGGAGTTAGTAAAAGTCTTGTCAAAAACGAAACCACGGTTGGATCATTGACATTCATGCCAAATTGTCTTAAAATTCTTAAAATCTCTTCGAAGATATTGTCTATGTTCATCAGATAAAGGGGGAGTTAATGGAGTTACTGGAGTTACTGGCGTTACTGTTGTTACTGGTGTCACTTCAGGGCTACTCGTTAAGTTTTGCTTAAATGCATTATAATTTTGTAAAGCTCTTTGAGCCTCAGCTATGGAATTGCTATATCTGATGTCATTTAATAACTCAAGCGCCTGATACCTGACACTTATGGGTTGATTGGGATTTGTTTCAATGCGATTCAAATCATTAACGGCTGCTTCCAATTGGCTTCTGATATTATTGTACTCAAGAACAAATGTATTAAAACTACGTAAGGCCTGTTCGGCTATGACATCATCACCTGCTTGCACGGTTTGGCCTATACGAGCATCCAAAAGACGTCTACGTTCGGCATTGAAAACCGTAAATAATAATTCGGTGGAATCCTTTTCGGGATTTACAGCAAGCGCCACATCAATTCTTCCGTTTATATACTCTACTATTTCTTGTGGTATTGGTGGTGGTGGTGATGGTGTTGTTTCTCCTCCTTGCAGATATACTCCTTTAGGCGTATGTATAACAAGTACACCGAGAATTGCCATAAGCGAATTTAAATACTTCATTTTCTGCTTTACTTTGCTTTGCCATACAGCTTGGAACGAGGTTTTAGAAAAACTGTTTGAAAATCATTCGGATTTCGTTACTATTTATTTGATATTTTGTTAAGGAAATTTTAATTTTTTGTTTTCTAATTACAACAGAGTCATGAAGTCTATGTTGTTGTTTAAAATAATTATTTTTACATCTTATCTTTAGTCGTGGCTGAACCCAATGGGGACAAAACCATTCTGTGGCAGTGAGCGATTGAGAGGGTATGCTCAACAAATAAAAAAATGTAAAGAGAGGCAAAGGCTTTTCTCTTCTCTGAAGGCAATGAAATCTAATTTTAGAAAATTATCATAAGAGAAGGTCTGAGTCATGCATCAGACTATCCCGGAATAATCTGAGATTGGTAACCCGTTCTTCGATAGGACATTATAGACACAGATTATGCTTAAACAGCAGAATGCATCACCTAGTCAAATAACAGTTGCAAGTTTAGTATCCTGAAATTTGTCAGGGCACTAGGTTCGAAAGACCCATTATAGAGTTCACCTATAAGGTTTGTGGGGTGTGCAATAGACCGTACGGTACCAGTACTAAGGCACCTCTTCATAAAGATTCAAATAATCTCTATTCAATTTAAAAGTATGTACATTCGACCAGTTGCCGCATTTTTAGCCATTATGCGGACAGTCTAACAAAGATGCCACAGTCGAGTTTGTCTGATGCGTAATCGGTCAGTGAATTTTTGTACAATTTCTCTAGAAGTAGCAAACACTTATTCTCGTCAAAATTCTGAGAGTAAATAAAAAAATTGGCATTAAAAAGTTTCTCAAAAGTCTGTGGTTCATAGTCGACGTTAAACTGAAGCTCCCGCCACGCATGTTTAAAATTAACGCACACACCTTAAGTGGTGTGAGAAGCTATGTTTTAATCTTGACTTAAGGGTTATAATAATTACCAATTATGTATGTTATGTATGAAGAGAGTTTTGCAAATTTGTTAATACTATGTTCAGACAAGCACTTACATATATTGAGTAAAGCACAATAAACGACATTATTGATCTCAATATTTTATATAAAATGTCTATTAATTATGGCTCAATAAATTCATAAATTGCTATAATATTGAGAAAAATATGAAATAATATTGTCATAATGTCAAATGTTAACAACGACTCTTCCTTATCCTTTTGAGAGAAGCCATTTTGGAATCAAAAGTTGCTTCTACTAACCGCAACAGCTCGGCGTTCCTGTTACACACTAGTAAGACCTTTTCCAACATTGAGTTTTTTTCTATTTTTCACACAAAGTTTATTATGTGCCTGAACACATAAAATATTGTACACAAATAAACGAATATTAGCGCAATGAAAGTGCATGTCTGAACATATGTAGTATTATACTATTATTAAATCAATATTCGGTTTATTGAGAACAATATGTTTAACGTTCAGACATATAATATAAGAAAATTTATTTGACAGCTGTTAAACAAAACAGCTGATTGCTTCAACAACATTGTTTTTAATTTTATCGCGAAAATTAGTGTAAAAAATTTTTTTTAGAAAAAATGGAAAACAATTTACTTTGGAAAAGGTATTTGCTAATGATTAACCGAAACGCCGAGCTGTTGCGGTTAATAGGGACTACTTGTGACTCCAAAGTGGCTTTCCTCAGAAGGATGAGAAATAAAAATTTGATAATATTGGATAGCTAGCAGAAAAGAAAGCTTTTGCTTATGGCACTGTCATTGTTTACATTTGAGTTGTCAAATATTAATAGAAAGTGTTCGGAAAAATGTAATATGCTCACAGAGCGTACTTATGCCAGTGTTGTATTTAAAATGTTAATCAATATTATAACAATTTATGAATTTATTGACCAATAATTAATTGAAATTTTTTATTTAATTTTATTATGATAAATAATGCCGTTTATTGCGATGTTCTCAATAAAAGTCCCTGTTTGAATATAGTATAAGGCGTTAAACTATTCTTTACAATTGCTTTCCTTGTGTATTCATATTGAGACTCTATCTTCATTGGGTTCATTCCCAAGTCTACAATCGTTAGTTGCATGATTTCCTTAGTAATTTACGAAAGTAATTTTGCATCCTTTGCCTGTATTTGCTAGTGCCATGTCATCTGCATAAAAAACTTTTAAAAAACGTAATAAAATTAATTATTTTTTGTATAATTTCCGTAAGATATTTATGCTAAGTATACTATGGGGCATAAGAAAATCTAAATTACATGCTAATTGAGAATTGAGTCTAGAAATTAGCATCGATTGGTATTAGCAATGGAAAGCAGATACAATTTCTTTAAACAACAAAGGAAAATATTTAAAAAAAAAAATATTATTTTTAACAAAATACTGATTATTATCGTTATTTTTTTATTCAAATTTAAATTTAATTTTTTAAAGGGTCGACCAAAAAAAAAATTTTTTTTGACAACCAAAAACATCTCGAAATCTTATTGTATTTTTTATGTGTAAATAAAATAATTTTTTTTTTACAAATAAATTTAAATTCAAATTAAGTTTTGTTTATATTAGTATAGATATTTGCTTCTTCTTTTTTTATTTTTCTTTAGAATGTTTTTTTTTTTTTTGTTGTTTATTTGACATCTGATGACATCTTCTACACTGTAGAACTACAACACAATGAATACGTACGTATACGTCGTATATGGCAAGAAAAATAAAAATAAACAAAATCACCTACTCACACTCATGGAATAGTAAAAAAAATAAAAGAACAACAAAAACAACAATAAAAAATAATAACAATAATAAGATATAATGATAGGGAGATATTTAGATGTTGATGATGAATATCAATTCATTTGTTTTCATGTTTTCTTTTAAACTTTTTGTAATTGTTGTTGTTGTTATTGTTGTTTCGCTCTTGTTCTTATGACTAGCGGCGACAATTACTTAATTTAGTAGATTTGCATAGTCAAGTATTGCATTGTTGTGAGTGTTGTTTTGATATTATAGGGTTGCCAACTAGCAATGATTAAAAAATAATCTGGGTTTTTTAAATGCCATCTAATCAAATGCTTCAAATACGGGTTGTTTGTAATAAAACTTATTAAACTTTTTGTTGATTAGAAATCCAAAAATATTTTGAATAATAGCATGGGGGTAACCCCAGTATTACAAACCTTGCAATGATAGCAATAAATCTAGAAAAAATTTATCTCCTTCTCAACTTCATATACCATTTATAACGATACACTTTTTCTCGCAGCATTCAACAGCGTTGATGCCATATTTATGTCCATCAAGAGCTTCCAAACTTTGATCGTTTATATAGACGCTGCAAAGATTTTTCTGTCAAATTAATTATCATTTATTAAGGGCCAGTATTACAACTTGCCGTTAAACTTGGGTTTAGTTAAAGGTACTTTTAGCTAAAGGGAACTGTAAAGCAGTGGTGTTGTCCAACCGGAACGCTCCAGAACGTCGTTACGGTACATCCTGTTTGGACAGGAACGGGTCCCGGAACTAAAGATAATTTCTGATAACGAGAATTGGCTTCCATTTTCAAAAAAATTAAAAAGAATTGCTGAGTTTTTTCCAAATTTTTGACTAATTTTTATATAGATTTTTATAAACTAGGGTTTGAATTGAACTCCGAACCGGAACGAACCGGCTTGCTTTTCCGAACCGTAAACCGTAGTCCGGAACGCGTTCCGGAAAAAAAAAAATCAGAAGAACACCACTGCTGTAAAGTCACTTTAATTAATTTCGTTATTACAACTTTCTAATAAAATAAAATTAACTTTATTCAGCAATATGGCAGTGCCGGAGCAATGTCGATAACATATTATGCAATTAATTTTTTTTGTTGTGTTGTCATTTTGTATATGCTCAAGATATTGTATTTATTATTGAAGTCAAATTATATTTGCCTAATCGACATATACACCAACTTTTGTTCGAATCATCAAATATTAAACTTTCAAAACGTTATTCAGAGATAATTGCATGCTTCTCCCTTTAGCTTTCTTAGCATCCACTTCTACCATATTGTCCAGTTCTAATAATGAAAAACAATTTATCTGCCCGTTCCATCCTCCTTTTATTAAGGCACGTGTTTAATAATGGCCTCTTAGTCTGTTCTTTATTTTTTGGTTTGAATGTGTGGCAAATTCCATGGTGACTAACAAAAATTATTTTATCACAATAAGTCAATGAAACGCAAGATCTCATCAAAACAATGCCACTGTCCGTACACTCACACTCGATCTTTCTCAAACCACAACGAATTTTGAGCTTGTAATTTAATTGACTAAGGAATTGAAGGAAATCTATCATAGACAACACTTTATGTTGGGGTAACAGGACCTGGCAATCACCCTAAAGTTGTTACCAGCGATGAGGTTCTTTTCCAACTAATTCATCCGCATGAGATCGAAAAGGCTCACAATGTACTCCGAAAAATTAACCGTTTGATTTGGGTTTTTGCCTCACTCCGGTTCATCGGTTCCATATTTCTTTAAGCACGACATTGGCCAAGGCAAACACTGTCCAGCGGCAAACATGATGTCTGGGCACGAAAACCATGTGGTTTCAACAGATCTTACAATTTGACTCCAATAAATTCTTTCTGTGGGTTCCCTAGGCCTGATTTATGCGCCAGAGCCTTCGAAAATTGGTCACACTGTGTAAGTTCTACCCGGAAAAGCCGCGACGGATATTTTTAATATTTCCATTATTACAGGTCTTTCAACGGAATAAAAAAATTTCGATATTATCTCACACACTTACTTTCTTAACAAATTGGTCATTACAAACCTTTAGTCAGGATTACAACCTAGCTTCTCACACCACTTATGTCAATTGTGTGTGTTGGTTTTATCCATGTTTAAAGTCGATTCCGAACAACAGAGGAACTTTTTTCTTGTTTTCATCTCAGAATTCTTGTCAGAAGACTGTGGGGGACACATAAAAAACATGTTTCTGTATTTCGTTTTTGTTGATGTCTAGGTTGGCGTTTGAATGAAGGCTGTACGTCTAATAAGCCAACGCACTGCATACTAGACTACGGCTACTTCAATATCTCACACAAAAATAAAAAATTTGGTCTTTACAATCCTTCAATTAGGATTACGACCTAGCTTCTGACACCACTTATGTCAATTGTGTGCGTTAATTTTTTCATGAGTGGTGTTGTGCTAATTGGTTTTTTTACCGGAACGAGTATATATAATTATATAACAGGACGGGTAGCGACGCTCGTGCAGTCATGTCAAAATTTGTGATTTTCATGATAGGGGCGGCGTTTTTTAATAACACGGGGGAGAGGGATTTCCCCAATTCGCGGCGATGGCCCTTAGTGATCAAAAAGGAAGGCAAAATCGATTAAAATTTAACACAGTTTCGTTACGAATGTTTGTCAAAAAGGAAGTACTCGACGTTCGCAGCTGGGCTTAAAAACAGTTAAAGTCGACTTGATAGCGATTTTGGCAAGTTTATGGCAATTTTTTTCAGAAACTCGAGAGAAATACTTCATATTTTCTTTGATGTCTGAGGTTTGAATTGGCCTTTATACATACAGTTGGTCATACAACCCTTCCAGATTATGTTTTCAATGTTGTGTGTGTTAATTTTATACATAAGTAGCGGGACCTACAGTTAAAGTCGACTCGAACGACAGATTTGATGAAAAACTTTCATGGCTTTTATTTACTCTCAGAGTTTTGCCAGAAAATCTGTGAAGGAAATCGCCGAAAAAACTTTTTATATTTTGTTTTGATGTCTGGCCTGGGACACGAACCCCGGCTTTTACATCTAATAAGGCAACACACTAGCTACTAGACCACGGCAACATTTTGTGTATATGGAATTATAATTCAATACAATTTGTTAAAAATTTTTTTTTTTTTTCAAAACGTCAGCCAATTCTCGTTAACAGAAATCATCTTTAGTTCCGAAACCCGTTACTGTCCAAAAAGGAAGTACCGGAACGCCGTCTCGGAGCGTTTCGGCTGGACAGTTTAAATTCGGCACTACAGTTTAAAGTCGACTCGAATAGCAGATTTTTTTTTTCTTAAATCTTCTAAGAAGAAATACTTTCATATTTTTGTTTCGATATCTGACCAAGGGTTAGAACCGTGCCCGTGTATCAAATAAAGCCAAACCATACCTTCTGTACTACGGGGACTTCGTTGCCAAGTACTTCCTAAAATCATTGAGTCTGGCAATTTTAATTTACTCTCAGATTTTTTCCATTTATCTTCTGAGAGAAAATCCGTGAAGAAATATTTTTTCGTATTTCGTTTTGTTGGGGGATGTATGACCTGGCGTCACAGGCTTACGTCTAATAGGCCAACACACTACCTACTAGACTATCAGTTACAGTTGATTTTTTTGAGTGTAAGAATAGTAGCTACTTATTGGAAGACCCAATAGTATTGTAGCTAGATTAGTTGTGTTATTTTTTGAGTCGATCTCAAACAAAATGGAGTCAAACAGTATTTTTTATATTATCTTAGCATTTCATAAAAAAAATGGTTTTCTTTATACTACACCTTACAATGTGTATATAGATTGATTGCATTTCTTTTATTTATTTATAATCTATTTTTATTTGTTTTTTATTTGTTTATAATTTAAAAAATTTTAAATTTTTATATGACATTTGTGCACGTGACTTTTTGTTTAATTTACTCGTTCGTACTCGTGTATTCATATGAAATGAAACGTTTTTTCATAATTATCACCAAGTTTATCTTCTTGTTTTTGTTTTTTAGTCTCTAATTTATTGCTAATTTGTTGGCGTTGTTGTTGTTATTGTTTTATAAATAATATTTGTATACTTATTTATCTAATTATTTATATATTAATACTGTAGCTTATATTTTTATAAATAAATTAAATTGACGATTTCTTTCTAAATTTCTCTCTTTTTTCTATTCCTATTTTTTAACTTTTTTTTCGTAACGAATTTTAATGTTTTTTTAATTTGCAAAAAATAATAATAAAAAAAGGAACATTTCGAATTAAAAGATTTGAAAGGAGAAATTGAGGTAATAAATCATATAAAATTTTTTTAATAAAAACAAAATAATTTAAAAATAAATAAACAAACCGCAATTATTATTAAATTAACACATGGGCATTGAAAAATTCACAAACTCTTGGCAACAGTTTAGCCAAGACAATAACCCAAAACAATGAATACAACAAGGTATTCTACAAAACCGAAAATATAAACTTCAGAACGAAAAGGCCTTTCAAGGACATTGTTACAACTTGCCGCTTAACTAAAGGGAGTATTTTAACGGCCAGATAAATTGTTTTTCATTATTATGAGTACCCAATAAGATAGCTAAAGTGAGAATCATCCTATCTTTAACTTTTAAAGTTAAATTTATGTTTGAGGTTGCCATATTATATATTATTTTCAATATGGCAACTTCAAATATAAACAAAATGAACATATACAACAAAAAAACGAAGTCCATTGTTGCCACTGGGTTTAAAAAAACTTTCTTTAATTGTGCAGTGTTATCGTCCGCCACTGTTATATTTTTGAATAAAGTTAACTTTAAAGTTAACTGTAAGTTGTAATATCGAAAATAAATTAAAGGTAACTTTACAGTTTCCTTTAATTAAAGATACCATCAACGGTTGTAATAATGTTCCTAAGAGTTTCTAGTGTCCTGCTTCTGTAAGACTAAGGGCCATTATTACAACTTACCTTTAAAGTTGGCGATAGTTAAAGGTATCTTTAGCTGAAGTGAACGGCAAAGTTACCTTTAACTTATTTTGGTTATTACAACTTACCGATAAAACAAAATTAACTTTTTCAAAAATATGGCAGTACCGGAGCAAAGTCGATAAAACTGTTAACTAAACAAGTTTTTTTTAACGCAGTGCAAAAGGAAAACTTCGTTTTGGTTGTTGTACATGCTAATTTTGTTTAAATTTGAAATTGCCACATCGAAAATAGTATATGATATAGCAAGTTCAAACAGCAAGTGACCTTTAAATATTAAAGGTAGGATGATCTTTCTTTTAGCTTAACGCTCACTTCTATCTTATTGGATACTCGTAATAATGAAAAACAATTTATCTCTCCGTTAAAATCCTCTCTTTTGTTAAAGGTAAGTTATAATGGCCCTAATGGTTTCAGAAGAACGTCTTTTTAAAACACACCCTATGTTTCACTAAATGAAGAATAGAAATTTTAACGATTAGAAATCGAAAATCTTTTTCGAAAGACTACCATAAACCTCAGAACAAACTTAGAATATGTTGTCTTGCCATTTATTTACCGTCCGTGATGAAAAATATGTCTACATGCTGTTCAGGGCCTTAACGGGTTTTGAGATTTGAATCATGGTTCATTTGATGATAATGCTGGCCAATTCATAATAGCCTGTGTGCTACAAGACTTTGTGTATTTACATGTAAGAGGCATAATCCATAGAGACTTAAAGCCGGAGAATTTAATATTGGATGAGAGGGGCTATGTTCAGTTGGTTAGAGAATTAAAGGCACACTTTATAACCTTCTGAAAAGGTACCGAATAAAAGTTCTTCGAATTGTGCCGGCAATAGAAATAGGAATTATTCTCGGACCTTCATACATAATTGGTCATTACAACCCTTCAGTCCGCGTTATTGACCTAGTTCCTCACACCACTTATGTTGTGTGTGTTAATTTTTATATATAGGCGGGACCTACAATTTAAAGTCGACTCCGAACGACAGATTTTTGTGGAACTTTTCATGGCAATTTTATTTACTTTCAGAGTTTTTGCCAGAAATCTGCTGAAAGGAAATCGCCGAAGATATACTTTTTGTATTTTGTTTTGATGTCTGGCCTGAAGTTCAAACCCTGGCTTTACGTCTAATAACACACTACCTACTAGACTACGGCTACGACAAAATTTCCAATACAATTTTCAAAAAACCAATATCTCCAAAGGTTAGCATAGCGCTGGTTCAAGTAGGTGCTACCAACATAACGACAGACTTATTAAAATCCCAACCTAAAGTATTGTCATTGTGTACTGATTCCAAAATAGTACTTATAGCGATAGTTCTCTCTGGTTGTTGGTCTGGTCCGCAAGGTCTTTCAATTGCAACTGTTGATAATGGCCACCTTATTGAAGCTACAGTTCTCAAACTTGTTGTCACTTGTTTAGCCTTTTGTGTTCGCTGAATGGGATCAGGAGCATTTGGCAATTGTCCCAAGTTTTCACCAAAAATCATGTACCGAGGCTAGGCCGATTTCTGGATAATGAATACGTAAATTTTGTTGAAGCTGGTACAGGCCAATCGACATAAGTTCCAAGAGCATCAAATACAATCCGAAAAAGTCACAAAGTTTGATGTGGATTTTTGAGGACGACATTATACAGGTCCTAACTGTCAAGGGCGACCACTGCAAGCCGAAGATTACCACTAGTTTTTGATCTGAATGATCTGGCTGCTAACGAAATGTGGTTTCAATAGACCGGCGCAATGTGGTTTCAATAGGCCGGCGCAATGTGGCACACAGCTTATGCCACATTAACTATACTGCTCGAGCAGTTGAGGGCATGGTCGTGATGTAAACTGACAGCCAATAGGGCGTGATTTGTATTTTGTTTTTTTTTAGGTACTGAGGTACTTTAGCAGACTACCAATCACATACCGCTGGCCCACGATGAACTACTACAGCCTCCTTCGCCTACTGTCAATAGCGCTAATAATCGCTTCCTAATGCCCCTACAATGTACGGATGTTACCAGTTCCCAGGAGAAACTTTGTGAAAAATGTAAAAAAATTTTAGAGCATCGCATTTCCCCGATACCGGAACAAAGAAGCAGTAGTGAATCAAGGGTCACACCCGACAGCAATGGCAGTTCCATAGATTCCACCATATCCGAACAATATCAATCGTGTAATTCGCGTTCAGCTTCCACTGGTAATACCTCTGAAACCTGGGCACTGGGTGAAAAAGATGGTGATAATAAGGAAACAGGTAAAGCCGATACCACAACGGATACAAATGGTGCGGCAAGACCAAAGGCCATAAATCCAAATCACCCAGTGCTCAAGAAACAGGGCGTGTCCGGTGAAAGTTGTGAGATTTCAATGCAACAATCGATTAACATTCCCATACCCAAGTATGAGAAGGACTACAGCAGTAAGCAATTGATTAAGGAGGCCATTATGGATAATGATTTCCTCAAGAATATTGATGCCTCGCAAGTAAAGGAACTGGTGGACTCTATGTATTCCCTAAGCATAGAAAAGGGAAAATTTGTAATCCGAGAAGGGGAAGTAGGTGCTCATTTATATGTCTCGGCGGAAGGCGAATTTGAAGTCGAGAAGAATGGCAAAGTTTTGGGTATTATGGGCCCAGGTAAGGCTTTTGGTGAATTGGCCATTTTGTATAATTGCACGCGTACCGCTTCCATACGGGTGTTATCCAATGCCAGGGTATGGGTATTGGATAGAAGAATTTTCCAACAGATTATGATGCGTACGGGCATGCAACGCATAGAGAATAGCGTTAATTTCCTAAAATCCGTTCCCTTGCTAAAGAATCTCAGTGTGGAGGTATTGGCCAAAATTGCTGATGTTTTGGAAGTGGTAAGTGGAAGAAAGCTTTAGGAAATCCTTGAGGCTGTAGGAGATTTAATATGTTTGTTTGCTTTTTTTTAAGGAATTTTATCCAGCCGGTACTTATATTATACGCCAGGGCGCTAGTGGTGATACCTTCTTCTTAATATCCCAGGGCTCGGTTAAGGTTACACAAAAGTTAGCACCCTCCTCGGAGGAAAAGGAGATACGTACTTTGCAAATGGGAGACTATTTCGGGGAACAGGCCTTAATAAATGAAGACAAACGTACTGCCAATATTATAGCCATGGCTCCAGGGGTGGAATGTTTGACTTTGGATCGTGAGTCCTTTACCCATTTGATAGGCGATTTGTGCGAGTTGAAGGAGAAAAATTATGGCGATGAAAATCGTGTTTTGGCAATGAAATACTCGGAAAAAAGTAATGAGATATTTGGTGCCAATGTTAAGCAAGGTAAGTAGGACCAAAAGGACCAAAAAAATCCCAAAAAATGTACAAAAAATAAAAATTTTTTTTTTGTTTTCCAGAATTCCCGGACATGCAACTAACCGATTTAGAAGTTGTTGCCACTTTGGGTATTGGGGGTTTTGGCCGTGTGGAATTGGTTAAAGCCTATCAAAAGAATCGTGTGGATATATTTGCTTTGAAATGTTTAAAGAAACGCCACATTGTGGATACCAAACAGGAAGAACATGTCTTTAGCGAGAGAACCATTATGTTGTCCTGCGAGTCGCCATTTATTTGCCGTCTTTATCGTACATTCCGTGATGAAAAGTATGTCTACATGCTGTTGGAGGCCTGTATGGGTGGTGAGATTTGGACCATGCTAAGGGATCGCGGTTCATTTGATGATAATGCTGCCCAATTCATAATAGGCTGTGTACTGCAAGCCTTTGAGTATTTACATGCCCGGGGAATAATCTATAGGGACTTAAAGCCAGAGAATTTAATGTTGGATGAGAGAGGCTATGTTAAGTTGGTAAGTAAAGGGAAGGGGAATTTTTTTTTTTTATAAGGCCAGTAGTACAAGATGTTTTTTTTTTTGTTTAAAGGTGGACTTTGGTTTTGCCAAGTATATTGGCAATAGCAGCAAGACATGGACATTTTGTGGTACGCCAGAGTATGTAGCTCCAGAGATTATTTTGAATAAGGGCCATGATCGTGCTGTGGACTATTGGTCTTTGGGTATTTTAATACATGAACTGCTTAATGGCACGTAAGTTTTGTTTTTTTGGAATTCTTTGAGAACATAGGTTAAAATTCCTTCTTTTATTTTGGTTTTGGTTTTATAAAATAGGCCTCCCTTTACCGCTAATGATCCTATGAGAACGTACAACATTATCCTAAAAGGCATTGATATGATTGACTTTCCCAAGCATATCTCAAGATCGGCTGTACAATTGATTAAGAAATTATGCCGGGATGTGCCGGCCGAACGTTTGGGCTATCAAAAGGGTGGCATACAAGATATTAAAAAACACAAGTAAGTGGTGGTGGTTGTTTTTCAAACAAAGCTTGAAGAATTGTTTAAAAAAAAATTAAAAAATTTTGTTTTCTCTTGCAGATGGTTCCTAGGCTTTGATTGGGATGGCTTACAGAGTCAACTGCTCATACCACCCTTTGTAAGGCCTATTGCCCATCCTACAGATACCTGTTACTTTGATCGATTTCCCTGTGATCCCAATGAACCACCCGATGAGTTATCAGGCTGGGATGCGGATTTTTAAAATTTTTTTTTTTCCTTTTTGTATAACAAAACCTAAAGTGCCTGGGCTTTGTTCCCTACTACTCTACTAAAATTATCGTTATGAAAATATCCCAAAAACTTATCCCAAAACAAAAACAAAATATTAACGTTAAGCATTTTCCTTTACTCTCCTATCGCTTTAATTGTTAGATTTTGTAAGAAGTCATAGGGAATTATGATGCCCTTGTTAGCTTAAATTTGCTCATGAAAAAAAACCTAAAAAAACCTTAAACTTAAGTGCCTTAAAGAAAACTAAAATACTGAAATACACTGAGAGTGTCCTGCTCAAATTTCGTTTTGTTTTATATAAAATCTCTAGTTAAATTAGTTTTTTAAGCGTTTTTTGTTTTTTGTAATCGTAAAATTAAATATGCATTCATGAATAGCTTTTGGCATATGTAAGTGAATCTATATTCCTTTTAATATTAGTGTTGTTGTTTTTGTTTTTTTTTTAATATATTTGTAGTTAAAAACAATTTTAGTGAATATTTTTTTGAAAATAATAAAAGCCTTGAAAAGAAATCCATTCCATTATTTAATTCAAATTTAATTTTCAGTCAGTATTATTGACTTAAGGAGTGCGCACAAAAAAATCTGAACTTACACTTCTCGTTATAGAAATAAAACCAAGTGGCGGATTTTTTTCGTTTTATATTTCAATTAAAGTAAAACATATTTGAATTCCTTTTGTGTATAAAATTTTTTTCTGACAAAGATCCTAGAGCATCCAACTTTTTGAGCCACTTTTCTTCCAGATATTTTACTTGCTTTGTTTGGGTCGGCAAATCCTTTTTTTCTTCCACTTCCTGACTTTCTCTCAATACTTAAAGACTCCTTATATTGTTTTATTCTTACCTTAGAAACTGTTTTTTGGTTAACACCTGCGAACCTAGTAGCATTGAAAATTTTCAATTATTTTTTTTACGACATTCTTGTTGGGTGCCCATTGTAAAAAAACTAATTTTGCTATTGCAATGATATTTAGCACGTGGATTTTGAAACAGATGACTAACAAAAACAATCTAACGGTATTTATTTTTTTCAATTATGATAAAAGTTATAAGCTTAAAAGTAGGCCCATTTTTTTCGTGCGCACTCCTTAGTTTCTCATACCACTTATGTTGTATGTCTGAAAGGAGCTGTTGGCAGAGGAATTTTTTCGGAATCGGTTGCAATGGACCAGTCTATAAGACCTCTACTGTGTCTTTTAGACGGAGGTGGTGGCAATAAAGGCTGCGGCGAGAATGATTGGGGACGGATCGTTACAATGCTCTCGGATAACCAGGTGGCTATAAAGGCTCTAAGTTCTAACGTAATGAACTCCAAGACGGCGTACGACTGTTGTAAATATTTTGACAGCATAGCGGAACGATATGACATCCATATCGTATAGGTACCGGGGCACAGTGGTATTTCCGGTAACTGTAGAGCTGATGAACATGCCCGCTGATGGGTTCTCGAATCTTGGCATCCCTACGATAGACCTGCAAGCTCATAATTGATAATGCGATCGTTGATTCCGTCAACGACAGTTGGGCGGCCTCGGACACGGGTAGTACATACATAATTGGTGATTACAACCCTTCAATCAGGATTATTGACCTAGTTTCTCACACTACTTATGTTGAGTGTGTTAATTTTATACATAAGTGTCAGGACCTACAGTTTAATGCGACACCGAACAACAGATTTTTGAGAAACTTTTCATGGCAATTTCCATTTACTCTCAGAGTTTTTGCCAGAAATCTGCTGAGAAGTAATCGCCGAAAAAAAACTATTTTTTTTTGTATTTTATTTTGATGTTTAGCCTGGGACTCGAACCCTGGCTTTACGTCTAATAAGCCAGCACACTACCTACTAGACCACGGCCGCGGGTAGAACGGCTCGTAAAATCTGGCCAAGACAGGATGAGGGGCTCACAATGAGTCTATATAAACTCCAAAGAGGCGCGCTCAGTGTAGTTGTGGGTGTCACGACGGGGCATTGCATTATGGTCACGCATACGAGGCGCCTTGATCTTAGAAACCGTGCTAACGACTTCTGCAGAAGCTGCAGAGATAAGGAAGAGGAGGAGACAGTCTCTCAACTATTGGGTACATACCCGACTCTTTGCAAAAGGAGAAGAAAGTACTTGGAGATAGTGAATAACTATGGTAGCACGATGGGTCCATGCGGTCTAAGTGAGTCCATCTAAGAATTTTTCTTGGATGGCGGCCAAGACAATTTAAAGTCGACTCCGAACGACAGACTTTTTTGACGAACTTTTCATAGCAATTTTCATTTACTCTCAGAGTTTTTACCAAAAATCTGCTGAGAGGAAATCGCCGAAGGAATACTTTTTGTATTTTGTTTTGATGTCTGACCCGGGCCTTGAACCCTTGCTTTACGTTTAATAAACCAACACAGTACCTACTAAATTACAGCGACTTCATGTCACGGTATAAAAATAAAATCAGTATGAACGAAAACGCAACAACAAAAAAAAAACAAACAAAATACACAAACAACAATAAAATCACTAGTTTTCTCGAGAAGGCGAAACCATGAAGATTTGACTTCAAGAACATTCTTCAAGCTGTTTACATGGGCATATAAAAAGGCAAAACCAAGCAGGCAACGACTAGTAAGAATTTAGTCAGTGTTGTGTGAATATCCGTTGCGTGTGAAGAGGACAGTCATATTCTAAACGTACATTGCTGCCTTAAATTTAAAATCCTCCTTATCGGTGTTAACTGCTTAGCTGCCATTTGGATTGTTCTTGTCTCAGATACCAGGATTATTGTGACAACTGACGTCAAGGTATATTGAAAAGCCCAACATAGTGCGTTATCGAACTAAATTGTTTTAAGAACACCATCATGACAAGCGCTATAGAGCAATGTTGATCTATTATATTCTATCTGGATTGGGTAACCGGCTTACTAAGGACATGTGGTTTCTTCAGGACAGCGCTACGTGTAACACAGTTCATGTGGGAACGATTAGACAAGGCAAAGGCAAAATCGTCTCTCTGTTTGAATTTTTGTTGTGGGGTTTTCTTAAGTCACAGGTGTATGCAATAAGCCATAAACTACAGCAGTCTGCAAAGCCAACATAAGCCTCATGTCATCGAAAACTGGATATAATGGATAAGCTCGACTAAGAGAAGCTATGGCGGACATTTGATCAATGTCATCAATAGCTCTTTCATCACTTATGTTGTGTATATTAATTCTATACATGAGAGCTGGTACCTACATTAGTTCAGGGCTTAGATGAGTATCGCCTGATGCCACACTGCACGATGTTTTAAGTACGGATGGAAAACAATGCTTCTATAAATGGCCCAACGCACAGTTATGTAAACACATGCTATGCATTTGGACATGACTTCCCTCTTGATTAGGACACGGACCCTATCTAAACTCCTTTGTGATAGTTGTTAGAGAGTAATGCCATACCGAGCTTGCTCTCTCACCGCAATTTGGGTATAAAGCACAGCCACCACGTTACTCCCATAAGGGGGCCACACCGTTGTCGGGCAACGACAAGTCTCTGGGGCTCCCGACACCCGCGGTACCAGAATTTATTTTCCGGTCAGACTTTGCAGTCCAGGTTGCTACCAGTTGAACACCAAACAGTGGCGAACCTACAGTATAAAGTCGACCCTGAACGACAGATTCTTGAGAAACTTTTATTTGTAATTTTATTTTACTCTGAGAGGAAGTCGCCGAGAGAAGTATTTTTCATTTCTTTCTGACCTAGGCTATTGGAAGAAACTGTGGGACCCACTCTCATTACGCTTGGTACCAAAAAAAAGTAAATTCTTGAAATTTTGTAAAAAACAAAATATTTTTTTTATTTAAAATTCAATTTTAATTTAAATTTTTTTCTTTAAAATTCTAATAATTTCGAATATGCGGTGGGCATTTTATTTCCATTTAACAATAAAGGTGCGTATTTGCATGGGTAACAAGGAAATGGTGAACTTATTAATGCCATCACTCTTCTTGGCAGATAGAGGGATATGTCTAGGTGTAAAGTATTCTACCTTTTTGGGTACAGTGCCATCAGGTTGAAATTTAAATCTCTTCAGATCCGATAATTTCATGCTGCCATCTAATGTGGTTTCACGTATTTCCTCACCGCCCAACGAATCGAAAAGCAAGCGAATATTGAAGGTAACGGCGGAAGTTTCATTCTTATCCAAAAAGTTCTCCAAACGTAAGAGACGTTCATTGTTAGAGTAGGGTTCCAAAGTAAGAATTTCAACACCGGCCGGCAAATACGAGAACATAGGCATTTTGGGAACCTTCTTATTGGTGGCTTTAGAGGCAGAACTAAAGAATTTCCATAAAGGCAAGAGCATCTCTTGGGCATCGTAACGTTCGGCAATGGTGGGCTTGTTGGCAAGCTTATTAAGAATAAGATGGACTTTGCCTCTGGCTATTAAACCTTTACCATTGTAGGTCTCATTAAGAGCTTCACCCACACCAAAGGCATCATCACGTAACAAACGGCGATGCAACATTAATTCGACGGCGCCATCCTGTAAACTAGAGCCACCTTGGGCACGATCATTTAATACAGCTACACGTACCTTGGAACTTTCATCTTCTATGGCTATGCGTGAGGTTATGGGATAATAATTGCTGGATTGTTTTTCGGTTAAATCGGGTTTGAAATATTCACGGGAATTGCGTTGACGCTTAAGCATTTCACGACCATTGGCATCGGTATAGAAAACACCTTTAGTCTTTAGATTAGTGATGAAGCGTGTAATATATTCCTTGCCTGTGTTATCTTGAATTGGTATGGGTCCAATAAGCCATTCGAATTCTACATAACTCTTGCCCTCATACAAACGTATGACTTGGGAGACAACATCACTGAAGCGTTGATGTACTTCTTTAACCAAAGGCCCCGTAATCACTCTAATTGTAGCTGGGGGGCTAACCAAGATTTCAGTGCCATTGGGACGGAAGATATAGGCACCGGATGATCTATTCTGGGGTTTGCCATTATTGCCCAAGGCTCCTTTATAGTAATAAAATTGTTGTTGAATATTCTCGGAAACACCATTCATCTGGACATTGTACAAAAGGCCTTTATTGTTAAAAGTCAATTTGACATGCTACAGGAAAAGTTAAGAAAGTTAGTACAACATTAGAGGGGTGAATTGATATTTCTGGACTTACCGAATTCTCTACAATAATATCGCCAACAGCCTGGGTTTGTACCTCTTGACTCTGAGCTAAATTGGAAGGCTAGCTCTTGGCAAGTTCTGGTATCTTAACATTCTATTGTTTAACACTTCATTATCACTGTTGACCACATCATATTCGTAATATTTGGGGGAAGGTTTGATCTTGATATAGTAACTCTCCAGTTTCTCTACATAGGCCTCGAATACCAATTCATGTTGGGTGGTATTATTACGCAAATTGGTCAAAGCCAAGACTTCGACGGGCAAAGGTACAATTTGATGTTTCACTTCCTTGCCTTTAGCATCGGTGACCACGTAAGTATAATTCAATACTGGCACTCTAACATATTGCCTTACAGGCCTTGCCAAAGGATTGAACACGGTCACCACAATATTATTGGCCGATTTCTGTGTAAACTCACACACACTAATGTTTAACTGTAAACAGGAAATAAATTCACCATTCGTGAGATTGGTAAGCTTCTGTAAAGCCAAACGGGTATTCTCCTGGGCAGTAATAATGGCATCTGTTAACATACGATCGTAATCGGCAGCAACATGTTGTTTCTCGGTACCGGTAATAGCATCATGATGTTGCATTACACCCATGGCTTGCCTTAACTTATCCAGATTCTGAGTGGCAGCTGGTGTGGTTAAATTGGCCAGAGTGGTAAGTTGTTTGGCTACCTGCAAGAAGTGATTGCCATCACGTTCAAATCTCTTCTGGGTAGGTCTCGAACTGAAATAGCCCGACCAGTAGGTATGGTTATCGGTACTGTAGGGAAAGAAATCTTGGGTCTTTTTGGGCCAAGTCAATTTAGTATTCTCGTGTAAGGCATTCAAATAGCAATCGGGTGTAGAGTAAAACACATTGATTTTAGAGCCTTGCAACTGGCGCAGGTTGACGTATCTGGAAAGAAGGAATTCAGAAGGGAATATTAGCTGCTTTGCTATACGAGAAGTAAGAGGCAGAACTTACTTGATCAATTTGTCCATATTTTTAAAGTTCATATTGGCATTTTCATAATTGAAATCATCACCCATAGGCACCATTAAATGTGTGGCACGATAATATTTGGCCATGCGATTGATATATGCAATGAACTCATCAACCTTAAATAATGAATGGAAGACATTAAAAAAAAATTCCTTTGCTAGAGATCGCAATAAGTTACCCTTTCCTTAACATTATTGTCATAACTGGGACCATCAATAATCGGTTTATCACTGCACAAGCTATCAAAACAGAAGCCAGGCGGTGCTGAGTAATGATTAAACAGTACACCAGTGAACAACTCACTATCGGGCAAACTCTCGGAACTTTGCCAATTAAATTCAGCGGTTAAATTCAATAAACGTTCACTCTTCTCTCTCCAATCCATGCGGGCAAAGAATTGGCCATCATAGCCCATTTGAGCAAATATGGAAGCCATTTCACGGGAATGGCCAAAAGGATCAATTTGCCAACCCACACGGGGACGACCACAAGCACCAAAAGTATCGCTTAAGAACCTTTAGACATAAAACAAGAATTTCATGAAAAAAACTGTTTGCAAATCCCTAGCTTTACTTACTTAAGACCCACAGTAAATTGATCGATAATGCCTTGATAATGGGCAGCCGCTTCATCATTCATACTCCAGGCACCACCAACAATTACTAAACGTCCATCCTCTATTAGTTTCTTGAAACTTTTCTTCACTTCACTGGTCTGTTCGTCGTACCATCTCTTCAAGAATGCGGTTTCTACTTGAACGAAACGTCTCGATTTATCTTTTAAAAGTTCCACAACAACATTATCCAGAATATATTGTACGCCAGCATGTTGGATGTTATTGCGACTGCCATAATAATACTGATCGACGGTTTTCAACCAGCCAACATCATCGTGGGAATGGGGCACCAAATGTATGTTTATCATATTGGACTTGGTGGCAGGGCAGGCCTACAATTTAACACAAAGATAAGATTTGTTTACATATTTCGATTGAACA
This sequence comes from Sarcophaga peregrina, assembly GCA_014635995.1. Lineage (NCBI taxonomy): Eukaryota > Metazoa > Arthropoda > Insecta > Diptera > Sarcophagidae > Sarcophaga > Sarcophaga peregrina. The sequence continues at coordinate 84,291,798 of CM025791.1, forward strand.
GAACACGTTACGATAACAATCGTTTTGAAAATAAATTTTTATCAGCTAGTCTGAACAATCGATTGTTCTTAGAACCACTTTCAAAATTATCAGATGTTTTCATTATTTAGAGGGTACAGATAGCATAACATAATGATATACGATCCAATAAAACAAGTTAGTGATTATTTATTAGGGCTGCAGTAGAAATAAAAATTTACTTGAAAATTATTTGCCTAAAGTTGGTTATTATTTCGGAGTTACTTAGAGAACTCGAACAATATGACCTCAGCAGTCTTCAGGCAAAGATTCCGAGACTAAATAAAATTATCATAAAAAGTTTTTAAAAATATGTCTTTCGAACTCTATTTTAAGTTTAAGGTCCGGCCACTAATGTATAAAATGAACACCCGCAACATCTGTGGTGTGAGAAGCTAGGTTGTAATCCTGACTACAGGGTTGTAAGGGCCAATTAATTAAATAGGTAACTGCAGTTCATATTAAAGCTGCTTAATATTGATCAAGTTGCCGTAGTCTAATAGATAGTGTGTTGGCTTATTAAACTCAAGGCCTGACTTCAAAGCCCAGGTCAGATATCAAAAACGAAATCTGAAAAAAAAATATTTCATCGGCGACTTCCTCTTAGCAGATTTCTGGCAAAAATTTTGAGAGTAAATAAAAAATTACCGTGAAAAAGCTTTTCAAAAATCTACCATTCGTAGTTGATTTTAAACTGTAGATTAACGCACACAACATAAATGGTGTGAGAAGCTAGATCGTAAACCTAACTACAGGGTTGTAATGACCAATTATGAATGTTAATCAAAAGGAAAGAAACGGGAGTGTCAAATGAAAATATATGTTGTCACGCATGACCCGGCTGTTTTGAAATTCTTTCCATTTGGTGTTCTCTCTATATTTTTTTTGTTGATCTTTATCAGGGATCACGTTATACGGATCATTGGGAATAAATTCAGGGATACTGCAAGAATATGTTCTAATTTCAATTCTTTTTTTATAAATTTTCTTAATGGTCTCATGAATTTATTTTAAAAACTGAGGTACTCTTCTGCTGATACAAAATTATTTTTCTATGGAATCTACTCTTAGTTCATACAGTGCATTGCATTGGACACGCAAATATAGATTGTAAGTGGAACGAAAGTGTAAAACAAGAAAATTTTTTGCATGAAAAGTACTCCAAATACGGATAATTCAGCTAAAGAAAGAATTCGTTCACAGGCGATTGGCCAACGAATGGCAGAAGGCATTACAGGGGAATGTGAAACGCTATATCTACAGAAGTCCATACTAGTGACTTAGCCACTAATATAGTAAAGGATGTATTGAAGTTGCCGTAGTCTAGTAATTAGTGTCTTGGCGTATTAGACGTAAAGCCAGGATTCGAGCCCCAGGTCAGACATCTAAACAAAGTACAAAAAGGATTTCTCCGGCGATTTCCTCTCAGCAGATTTCTAGCAAAGTCTCTGAGTGTAAAAAAAAATTGCTATGGAAAGCTTCTCAAAAATCTGTCGTTTGGAGTTGATTTTAAACTGTAGGTCCTGTCACCCATATTTAAAATTGACCCACACAACATAAGTAGTGTGAGAAACTAGGTTATAATCCTGACTGAAGAGCTGTAATGACCAATTATGGGTGTATTAAGGAGACCAGACGAAAGTGTTTTCATATTTGAAGGGCTGTAATGACCAATTATGGGTGTATTAAGGAAACCAGACGAAAGTGTTTTCATATTTGATAACAAAAACTAATGCGGCGCTCTTATATTGGCTTTTATTTTTATAGGTTCAATAGCTTGTCCTGAAGACATGGCAAGAATTAAGTCCAAGAGGACATCGTATGCTCTACGTAGGCGACTTCCTCAAAGCAGATATCAAACTGAGACCAAAAAATAAATATTGCCGAGAAATTTACTTTAAGCTGTCTCGTTACTCATGAATAAAATTGACCCACACAACATAAGTGGTGTGAGAAACTAGGTTGTAATTAGGACTGAACGGTTGTTATGACCAATTATGTTTGTATGTAGATATTAAGCAGACCCAAATTAAGTGCTTTCATATTTGGTAACAAGAACTAAAGCAGCGCTCTTATATTGGTTTTTAGTTTTATAGGTTCAGTAGCTTGTCCTGAAGACACTGCAAGAATTAAGTCCAAGAGGACATCGTATCCTCTACCAGGCGAATGATTGAAATATGAATTGATATTGAAATTCTATTCAAAACTTTGTTTTCCCATGGAACACTTGTTTGGTTGAGTGGGTGCGTAAATAGGCAGAATTACCGCATTTGGAATGACGATAATCCACAAGCTATTACTGAAAAACCATTTAAATCCTCCGAGAATTACTGCTTGATTGTAGACCGGCGGTATCATTGGTTTATGTCTTCGAAAACGTTACTGTCAATGGCGAACGGTACAGGGACATAATTAGCAAATTTTTCGTAACTCAAATAGTTGGTATTAATCCATCTAACATGCGGTTCCAAAAAAACGGTAACTCTCCGTTTCACGTAATAGGCCTATTAATTGGTCAATTTAATGCCATAAAAAGTTTTTGTCGCATCAACCCCATTTCATTTGACAGTAAAATATCACAGACACTCCATAATAAAAATAATTAAGCGAAGACTTTATAACAAATTGTCTAGATATATAGAATGGACCACCGGGGCGCCAGTATTGAGTAGGCCCAAATTCACTAACATTTTTAAAATTTTTAATTCACTTTCCTTTCATGTCCTTTCAGTTTTTCACTTTTCCACAACTTTCAACTTCAAAACTTACCTTGTAACCACAGGCCGCATCACTGGAACCGAAGCATGCCAATAGCACACCTAAGGCCGCTATAAACGTTAAGCACTTCATTTCACTTTTGTCTGCAGCAAAAGAGGTGTTTCTTCGTTTCTAAAATTTCGATTTTTTTTACTCTTCCGACTCTTGCGACTAAGTAGTTCCTTGACTCGTTTTCAATTTCGACTGATTGAAATTCAATTAATTGCGAAGGCTTTATAGCTCTGTTAGATTCGTAAACAAAACTTTGATAAGAAAATATCACGGCATTGAGTGGAACTCAAGTTCTGTAAATGTTCGTATTGTTGTTGGTCTTTGGCAAATGATAAGCGTGTGAAAAATGCCGCGCCTTATATTCTAACTTTTGAAATTGAAAAATTTAATATTTCTCGGCTATGCTGATAAAACACATTGAATTTATGATCTGTCGTTATCGGTAGCTGTTTGGGTGCTTGATTTTTGTGCGAATTTTTAAGGTTTCTGCTTAAAATCTTATCGCAACTTTTTGTATTTTTTAGTTTATTTTGTCTAAAAAAAAGAAAAAAAAAAATTCTAATTTAATTAAATTAAAGTGTGAGTAATCGGAGTTATTAAAGTGCAATAAATTTATTAAATTTGATTAGAATGGGGATTTTAGGGGGATCCACAAGGCAAGTGGATTGGAGAAAAGTGTTAGTTAGTTAAGTGCATTTCATCTTTCTGGAAATAAATAATAACAACAATATGTAGAATGTAGATTAGACAAGCAGTTGTCAAGCTTAGAGGCTCAGTGTGGTTATGAGCTACTGCTTACAGAACTACTGCTACTGACTAACTGACTGACTGACTAACCAATTGATTGAATATTTTTCAACCTAACCAGATTGAACTAGTTTTTTGATGCAAACACCAATCAGTTTAATGAGAGAATTTAATTGGTTTCCACTTGTAAACGTACTATTTAGATCCAATGGATGTTAAAGATTGACTGATGCTTGATGATACTTAAAATTTTTTGAAAGAGTGAAGCAAATCATCAATCTTTCCATTCATTAGATATTAAAAATGTTACAGATTAACATCTACTGGATAGAAAGATTGATGAATGATTTAAGAATGATTGATTGACGATACTTCAAAAATCATCAATCTTTCCATCCATTAGATATTAAAGATGTTAAAGATTAACGTCCCCTGGATGGAAAGATCGTTGAATGATTGAAGAAAGATTGATTGATGATACTTAAAATTTTTTGAAAGAGTGAAGCAAATCATCAATCTTTCCATTCATTAGATATTAAAGATGTTAAAGATTAACATCCACTGGGTAGAAAGATTGATGAATGATTGAAGAGAGATTGGTTGATGATACTTCAAATTTATTGAAAGAGTGCAACAAATTATCAATCTTTCCATCCATTAGATATTAAAGATATTAAAGATCCTTTTTGAGGAGCTTGACGGCATTGTAATGAGAAATTAAGATAACATTTAACAGTTAAATATGATAAACAATGATTAGCAGTCACTGTAATCTACTAGGGGAAGTGCGTTAGTTTATTAGACGTGAGGCGTAAAGCTAAGCTCCAAAAAATAAAATATTTGCCGTAAAAAAGTTTCAAAAAAAATTTGTCGTTCGGAATCGATTTTAAACTGTAGGTTCCGTCGCTTATGTATTATGATAAGTATGTAGCTGTCAATGGCGAACGATATGGGTAGTCTTTCTAACAAGTGGTTCCAACAGGTATTCAAATGGTTTTTTTTTTTAGAATGAAATAGAAAATCCAAGGAATTCAAGTTTGTGTACTGAGGATCGTATTAGTGGTACGTCTGGACTTTATCGCACAGAATATAGTAGCAGGGGGCTAGGTTTAGTGTACTGAGAAGAAAAAGAAACCAATTATTAAACATTTCGAAAAGAACTTCATCTGTTCTGTTCCCTTTTAGAGAAATTATTTGCATGTCGACTGTCTTAGGATTACAAATTGGTTCTTACGAACTAGTTCAATAGCTTTTCGGTCTGAGTTCCAGATTGCGCAAATTATATTATGATTACTAAGAAGCTTTACTATCTTAGATCGTAGGACTAAGGACGTTGTTATGTAATTGCAAAGCCCTGAAAGCGTTTGCACGCTCAAAATATACGATTCCCGGGATACATAAGAATTTTACAAGTCTTCAAAATCTGAGACCCTATTGTCTAAAAGTTTCTACAGGTAATAAAGAAAATTGTTTAAGAATTTCAACTGAAAAGTAATGGAAAGCAGAATACATCAATGTAATGCAATATGTAGTACAATGGGTCAGTTCGACCTCCGGCTATTGTACTTGTCTTGTTTGACAGGTACACGCGCCCTAACGCAATATGTTAACAAGCCCTATTTTTCTTCCACAGGCCTCAATACAATTCTTTTCTGTAGGTCAGCAGTCCTATTTTGTGATTTTCTATTTCAGTGATATTTTATTTAAATACTTGTTAACCTTTGGTCGGTACAAGGTACACTTTCGATATACCTATATTAGGCATCAAGTCCAGCATTTGATTCATACTATGGTCATTAAAAGAATCATTTTGGGATTGCAAACCTATTGTTATCAAAATGTCGAAATGCGATTTCAAAGTCCATATTTTGTTTACCACAAGGTAGAGTAGTTCTACCTTTCCTTCCAGATAACTTTACATGCAATTAGTTTATATTAAAAAAAAAAAATATGTTTTCACTATCACTATCTTTCAATATAAATCACCGCGCACTAGTTTATAATGAAATTATTTGTTTACCAATAACACTGTTCTTATCACGTATTCACTGTAAATAAATTTCTTAATCGAGATTCCATATAGAATGGTTATAAATTATAATTAAAAACAAAAGTACCGCAAAAATATTTTCTTTGAAAGAAATCACCCTTTTAAGGTTCTGTCTTTGTTTAAGGAAAAATAAACAAACTTTTCCTTTCTTTTTTTTTAAGAACTTGTCATTACACTTGAAGTCTATGAACTAAAGCCGGTTTTTATTTCTTATGATTTTTGACTCAATTTTTTTTTTAAATAAACTCACTCACAACAAGGGTTCTCTGTTTACGTTTCAAAAAAAAATTTTTTTTTTATTAAAAATACTTTGTATGAGTAATGGATTCGTAGAACGACGATTAGTTTGTAAAAAATGAGATTCACTTATAAAAACCAGCAGAAAACCAAAAACAAAAGTGGATTGAAAATGACTAGTAAGAGAAGTAAAAATAGTTTCTGAGTGTAAGACAGCAAAAATAGACGCGCAAAATTAATTCACTCAAGCGTCGTACAGTACAGGGCATAATTATAGTAATGGGTTTTAAACCCGGTATTAATTATACAGCCCTGCATGGGCTTTGAAAATAAGATGAACACGTTGAACAAGAAAACTTTCTATCACGTCAGTTTTTCGAGAAAAAAAAGGTGTTGAATCCCTAAAAATAACATTTTTGGGAATTTTTGTAAGTTAAACACTTACTTACTAGAACCATCACTATTTTGAGAAGTTGACAACTGATATTTGCTCTTTAAAATGGAGCCAAATCCAAATTGAGTGCATGCACCCATAAAGTAAGGGGTGGTCTAATGTCAAGGGATGAAAGAGAAAAAGAAACACATTACGGAGGTCCTTAAAAATTGATCAGGTTTGAGGTCGCTGATTACAAATATTCATTCAATTTTAAAAAATTCAAAATGCCGGATCCAATATGGCGATCGTGGTAAATTTGATTAATTTTTATAAGCCTCGACCGCCATATTGGATCCGACATTTCGAATTTTAAAAATCTAAATGAAGACCTGAAACCAGATTCGTGTTCAGCACTCAAAATGCCTTTGCACAAAAAAGGACCAAATTTGCAGGGTTATGTTATGGAGGACACGACAATTTGAATCCTGTACTGTAGTTTAAGTCTCGGGAATTTAAAACAAAAAAAATATAGAAAATAATTGGAATCAGACAGATGGGAGCACATCGTTTGAATAGAAAAAATTTAATTTTTTTTTAATCTAAATTTAACACCTATTAGGCATGAGGCTACGATTCAACTGCCAGGCAGGTTTCTGGCAAAAAGTTTTTCAAAAAATCTATTGATCGGAGTCAACTTTAAACAGTAGGTCCCACCACTCGTGTTTAAATTAGCACATACAACATAAGGGTTATGAGAACCTAGGGCGTAATCTTAACTGTTCATGTATTTGGTACTCCAGACCAATTCTTCCAATGTACATATGTGTTTTCCTAAACTCTATTGCTTCATTCAGTTCATACAGTTTTCACAGTATGTTCTCGATTTTACAATTTTAAAAGCCTTCGGATCTTAATTACTACAGGCGATGTGATGCTGTAATTGATTAATAAATTGATTGATGAGGTGATTGATAGTTCCTGTCTTCCGTCTCCTCAAGCCCACAGTTCCTGCAGAAATTATTTGAGGGAATACCAAGTCTATTGATTCACTTACAAGGACCAGTGAGAACCATAATAAGCCCATTTAATTTCTTGAGAGAGAGGAATCAACTTTCTCCACATCAAGTCAACATTGTCTAGCAACATTACCCGTATGCTGCTGCTGTTCAATCATCCAGGTGATTGAACCATTAATTGATTAGAATTAAACTATCTATAGGAACCCCCTTCAGATAGCGATTGAGACCAGAACTAGACAAGCCAGGCTTATTGAGAGGCATAATGAAAGTTGAAACGCTTTGAATAAATCATATTTCTTGATGTATCTTAGCATACATATCATTCGACAGATGTTAGAGATTCACAGGCATTCAATTCAAGCAGTCTTTATATCCTGTGCAGTTGTACTAATAGAACTAGATGAAGTTCTGTTATCCAAGCTTGGTCTCCACACATACTGCCTAGGCTTTGCTTATAATAACGTTAGGCTTTGGTTAGGTCGTCTTATGTTAATCATAGCGATAGATAAGCATTTATCACTAGAGCGGTTTATAATAAGCCTTTAGGGTAGAAAATTTAAGTTAATGTCTGGCATTACTCCAAAGTATCTGAGGGTAATGTATTCAATATTTTCGAGGAGTTGAAGACTTGCTGCTGTTAGTTATAGTATTAGGTATAGTATAACTTTTCTTGCTATTGGGAGGCGTAACTATGCCGTCCGTATAGTTTGGATGGTAAAATGGGCTATTGTATATTTATTTTAGTTCCTTTCATAAGATTTTATACAAAAATTTTTAAATCTTATAACCTTTGACCTTTCCAGCAAGGTCACATCTCCTTGAATGGATCGAAAACAGATCCTTGATAGCCTTAACAGGGCCTTTTAAACAGTGAGGAATGTAGTGAACCGGAAAAGAGCAGTAAATAGCCTCTGCGAATATGGTCTGGGTTGTTGAATTGGGTGCAGCGGTGTGAGAATTCGATTACTGAGTCAAATTCATTCTTTGTTCGTGGCGTCATCGTCTGGGCGGTGTGAATACTTTTTGATTTTAAAATTCAATATCCAATTCGATAATTTTCTTTATTAGCGCACCATCCAGTTAATATGCCTCATCGCTGAATTTCTTTTTATTTTCTGTGTACAATAAATCACTCTTCCCTGATGGATTTAAACAATTTTTTTCCCATAAATTAAGAAAATGCAGCGATAAAAATAATTATTTTAAACCCTCGATATTTTATGATTCTCTTCTAATTAAACGAAATAACTTGCAGAAAAGAATTTTAAATAAATAGCGGCGTTATTCAGACGATTTTCAAACAGTTTTTCTGAAACTTGTCGCAACCGTGAAGTAGAAAATGAAATACTTAAGCTCTCTTATGGCAATTCTATGTATTTTTGTAATGCATAATCCTAAAGGAGTGTATCTCAAATCAATACCAGCGGGACCTGAAGTGGTGGCATATATCAACGATAGAATTATTTTGGAGCTTGCAACAAATCCGGAAAAAGATGCCAGATTTTTAAAACTGAATGCAGCTTACAATGATCAACGTAAACGTCTCGCTGATGCCATTATAGAGGAACCTGCCCAAGCAGGTGATGATGTCAGAGCAGAGCAAGCCCTGTTACGTTTTTATTGGTTTACAATACAATTCAATGAAGTAATTCGTCGATTGGAAGCAGCCATACAATGTGTACGAAATGTTGAAGCTGACCCCAAGCAGCCCATAAGTGTACGTTACAATGCTCTGATGTTGTTAAATGAGCTGAGAGATAGCAGCTCCATAATTGAGGCTCAAAGAACTTTACAACGTTATGAATATTTTTACCAAAACTTGACCTCAGGTCAAGCACGTAATGATGACGGTGAAATTCCGGAAATTCCACAACCGCTATATGACGAACAATACGAAAAGCTTTTGGAAATTTTGAATCAAAACGGCACGGATATAAATGATCCTGACGTTCAGCATATTATTGATTATATTGAATCACATTGAAATTCTATTAAGTTTTGAACTTAAAAATTAATAGAGAGCATTCAGAAAAGCAAAACTTTTGATTTAATATTCACCCTACAGTGAACATGAGTTATAGGATTAGTATTACTAGGTTAAGTCAGCAGAGATGGTATGGCAATGAATGGAGTTACGAGGGGGTACGGGTAGCTTGAGTATAACTACAGTATATAAGATCCTCACGATGCTACTTACCAAGAACAAGATTGATTGATCAATGATTGATTGATTGATCAATACCTGATTGATTGATTGATTAATGCCTGATTGATTGATCAATAATTGATTGATTGATCTATGATTGACGATTGATCAATGATTGATGATTGATGATTGTTTGAATGTTTAGAGCTACCTGAGGACACTTCTTCGTTGTGTCGATTCGTTGATTAGATGGAGAGTGAATTTTTCTTGGCGTTATAAGAGAGATTTTAAGTTCCTTAGGTTTGGTGAATCTTTCTTTTGCAGTATTTCATAGATATTGGGGGGACTGTACATACTTTGTGTCTTTTCTTTCGTGTTTAGAAGAATTGACTTAGGATTCCTATGCCTCGATTTGTTCATTTGCTTTAGCGAATTAGTTTCTGCATTTAAATTGTGTTGTTATGAGTTTCTTTTCTGACATAGCCAGACTAGAAAGCTAAGTTTGTTACCCTCTTGGTCTAACTATATTTTTCTTTTCTTCTTTCTTCTGTACGTATAGATAAGTTCTCTTTGTTTCTATCTCTTCTTTCTTTTGGTAGCAATTTTGGTTGGATTGAGAGTTAAAGGTATATGGTTTCCGACTCTAACCTATAGCAGAAGGGAAGATAACACCTAGCTCAGAAGCCAAGGTATTTGGCTTCCAAAACGTTACCTAGCCCATAAGGCAAGGTATGTGTACATATGGCTTCCGCTCATGTAGTGCATTGCATTTTACCCAAAAAATAGGATGTAGAGGTGGATTGCATGGGATGATAGATTCCGTTGTAAACTTACCTAGAAAGAGATAAAGAATTCCAAGCAAGAAATTGTAGACTTTCGTTTCTTTCTTAATTACCACAGCCGTTATTATATTGTAATTGATTGATAAGTTGATTGATGAGATGATTGATAGGCCTGTCCTCCGTTTCCTCAAGCCTCAACAGTTCTTGCAGAAATTATTTGAGGGAATCCCAAATCTAGTGATTTACCAGTTAAGCTGGCTGCCGAGATGTGTCTGAGATTTCTGTCATTTGTACATACTAATGTGAGTCCGATTGAGTATACTTTTTGAATTGTTGCCCAAAACTGGCTATGTTTTCGACCTACGTGCAATAATTGAGGTGATTATTTGGAGAACCCTTTAGCACTTTTGCTATATTCTTGGCTTTTTCGCCCAACACAAAAAGGCGTTTTTGGCACATACTCGTATCTGCATGTAATATAATCGAGGTTATTAATTAGAGAAATAATCTAGGTTGTTATTAGGTTTCTTGTTTGCAAATACAAAATATATACTGGAATTTATGTAAATTTTAATAAATCAATGCTATAATTTTTCTCCTTTCTGTACTTATTAATAAGCATTATTGTTTTTCTTATCATATGTAATGGCACGACGGGCTAATTAGTAAGGCACTCATAGCATAATTACTTATTCAAACCACTCCACATCTCTCTCTCTCTTTCTCTCTTTCTCACGCATTCTCACAAACACTCTTGCAAAGTCGTTAAAGAGAAGACTTTTGTTCTTTCCTGTTCCCTTGTTTTATTTCTTCTCAATTGACTTCAATTTATTTGGAAATTTGTCAGTCAAGTACTAATTTGGTGATAACATATGGCTTGTAGATTTAAAAAAAACACGGTCCTTTTACCAGCCAATTTACACCCATTATGTCCTCTAAGCTACGGATATCAAAACTAATTTAAGAATTCAAATCTCTACTGCCACTGTTTCATTAGGACTTAGCAGCAGCAATAATAGGTCATAGTTTCGAAATTACTTCCCATATACATAATATACATATATGTCAAGTAGGAATTGTGGTCTAGTAGGTAGTGTGTTGGCTTATTAGACGAAAGACCCGAGTTCGAATCCCAGGTCAGACATCAAAACGAAAATTTGAAAATAATTTTTCGGTGACTTCCTCTCAGCAGATTTCTGGCAAAAACTCTGAGAGTAAAAAATTGCTAAGAAATGCTTCTCAAAAAATGTGTCGTTCGGAGTCGACTTTAAACTGTAGGTCCCGCCACTCATGTATAAAATTAACGCACACAACATAAGTGGTGTGAGAAGCTAGGACGTAGTACAATGGGTCAATTCGATCACCGAGTACGGTACTTGTCAGAATAGACAAGTAAACGTCCTCTAACCTAACCTAACCTACATAATATAATAGTACAGCTGGCCTATTTTGAGTCTAACATTCGGTAGAGCATTAGAGCATAGGACAGGGACCACCAAATGTATTTGATACAGCAGGTGAGATTACACACATTCATACATAATTGGCCATTACAATCATTCAGTCAGGATTACGGACTAGCTTCTCACAAGTTACGAACCCGGGTCTTACGTCTAAAAACCCAACACAGGTGAGATTATCTATTGGAAACGCCTTCCATGAGACCCATGATTTTGTGATCACCATTGGCCAACAGAGTTGTATTTTTTATAGTAAACCATTAATTACTGTCTATAGTTTTCAAGAAAACCTTCAAAGCATTGAGAAGAATGCAGGACTCATGCAGGTTGCTGTCTACCATCTCAGCTGTTTAATATACATAATTGGTCATTACAACCCTTCAGTCAAGATTATTGACCTAGTTTCTCACACCGCTTATATTGTGTGTGTGTTAATTTCATACATAAGTGGCTGGACCTGCAGTTTAAAGTCAACTCCGAACAACAGATTTTTTGATAAACTTTTCATGGCATTTTATTTACTCTCAGAGTTTTTGCCATGAATCTGCTGAGAAGAAATCGCCGATGAATTCTTTTTGTATTTTATTTTGATGTTTGGCCAGGGATTCGAACCCTGACTTTAAGTCTAATTAGCCAGAACACTACCTGGTAGATCACGGCGACTTCATTTATCTATTTAATATAATACTGATTAATATCATGAGCCAAGTCTGTGTAGAGATAAGAGGAAATATATGCAGTCTTTAAGGCTAACTCTAGGACTGGACTATGCGAATGATATTTGTCTACTTAGACTTAGAATATTGGATAGGATTTTGGAAAGGAAACAAATAAAAAAGAATAGTAAAGCCATGAGAAATAATGACTTTAGCTGCGGTAATATGATTCTACAGGATTAACCGTTGGAATACGTAGAAAGCTTCAACTATTAAGCCGGTATAGTGAGAGCACATCGCGAAGAACACATACATACATAATTTGTCATGAAAACCCTTCAGTCAGTATTACAACCTAGCTTCTCACGCTTCTTATGCTATGTGTGTTAATTTTACCCTTGAGAGCTTCACCTTTAGTTTAATACTAAAACCAAAACGATAGATTTTTGAGAAACTCTTCATGGGAATTTTTATTTGATTCTCAGAGAGCTTGGCAGAAATTTGCTGAGAGAAATTGCCCCAAGAAATATTTTTTCATACTTCGTTTTATTGAAAAAGTCTGACAAGTTTGGCTTTGAACCGTGGCCTCACATTTAATAGGTTAACACACTACGTATAAGAATATGGCTACTCATTTAGGCTGTATAGCGGCCATAAATTGCGGTGAAGGAAGTCGCCGTTGAAATATTTTTTCATATTTCGTTTTGTTGGAGACGTCTGACCTACATTTTGAAAAGTGGATTAACGTCTATAAGTTAACTCTACCTATTTGACTTCTTTAGCCAGTATAGCAATCATAAATCGCGACGTGCAAATAGACATAAATAACAGGCTTTATAAAACTATAGGGGTATATGGACGATTTCAATCGGAGGAAGCAAGCTTAGAACATACAAAGCCAGCAAAAAGGCAATAGTATTGTACAAAAATTAACCCCTATTTGCTGGCAACACCATTCCGCAAGAACTAGTGATATTCAGCAATAAAGTCTCGGGATCATATGAAAGACATGCTAAACCAATAATACCATGGAACTGAAATTTTACCAGCATGACATACATACATAATTGGTCATTACAACCCTTCAGTCAGGATAATTAACCTAGTTTCTCACACTACTTATGTTGTGTGTATTAATTTTGTACATAAGTGTCGGGACCTACAGTTTAAAGTCAACTCCGCAATTTTATTTTTACTCTCAGAGTTTTTGCCTGAAATCTGCTGAGAGGAAGTCGCCGAAAAAATTTTTTTTGTATTTTTATTTTGATGTCTGGCCGGGGACTCGAACCCTGGCTTTAAGTCTAATAAGCCAGCACACGCCCTACTAGACCACGGCGACCTCTTTTACCAGCATGAAGCGTATAAAAATAAAAATCAAAAAAGATATAGGTAGTGAAAGTGGATCGACAAAGCTGCTTAAGGCTTGAGGCTCAAGTAACTGAGTTCCGCTAAAAAAAATATCAGGAGATCTATTATGTTTCAAAAGCTAGAACAGGGTAATCCGAGACGACCAACTATGTAAGATGGAGATACTTTGAGGTGGCCATGTGCTCCTATGTGGGATAATTGAAAAATATCGTGTTAAGTAGGCGTATAGTATTCGTTTCAAATTACAAATTTTGTAGAGCGTGTTTCTTATTACAGCTAAAATCCTTTTCTTTCACGTATTACTCTGCTAGAGCGTTCCGCTCTCAACATATTCTCCTGATATTATCACACACTGCTTGTAAAATGTTTATCCTTTGAGGGTTGTTGGTTCATGTAGAAAATAATTTATTTTTATGAATTGATTATCTCAAATCAATTTAACCTGCCTAAAGGTCTCATAGCAAACCATTTTTCCGCATTAGTTTTAAATATGTTTTCCTTCATAAATGAAGAAAGATAAAAATTAAAAACAATTATTTTCTTCACATATTTTATGACTCTCTGGTAATTAAAAAAAGAAAAAATTAATAACTTCCGTAACAAGCTTAAATAAATAGCTACGAAATTCTAAAGATTGTCAACAGTTTTCTCTAAAACTTTTCAAGACAGCTAAGTAAACTAAAGAAAACGTCGAAAATGAAGTACTTAACATCACTTATGTGTAGTCTATGGGTTTTTCTAATCTACAATCCCAAAGGCGTACACTTACAAGTAACAACACCGTCACCCGAAGTAGTTCAATATATAAACGATCGAATTAATCTGGAGCTTGCAAGAAATCCTGTGCTAGTTACCAGTTCATTACCAGGCTTAAGTGCGGTTTTCAATGATGAACGTGAACGTCTCTCAAATGCTGTTCTAGGTTCAAATACCACCCAACCAGGTGACGATGCCAGAGCCGAGGCCGCCTTAAGACGTTTTAGAACATTTACTCAACAATTTAATAATATAAGGGGTCGTCTTGAAGCAGCCATAAATGATTTGAATCGCATACAATCGAATACGAGTCAATCGCAAAGTGTCATGTATAATGCCCTTATGTTGTCCAATGAACTCAGAGATAGCCGTTCCATAGCTGAGGCTCAAAGGGCTTTACAAAATTATAACGATTTCATTCGCAACCTAACGCCTAACGCTGTTGTAACACCCGGAAATCCAATAACTCCTCCACTAACTGAAGAGCAGCGCCAAGCTTTCGAAGAGATTTTAAGAATCTTACGACAAAATAATATGAACATGAATGCTCCCGTTATGAGATCATTTTTGCAAAATATTTTACAAAGGCCTACACGTTTACGCTCATTGTCCAGAAATGTTTCCGCGCTATTGAATGCTTTATTTAATTTTGCCGGTTACTTACCTTATTTGGGATAAGATGTGACGGGCAATGCGTAGCAGCTTGGAAAAGTTACAAGGTTTTAAAGAACCGAATTTAATTAAAAAATTATTTTTTTCCTTTCTTTTATTATTGTATCCTTAATCTGTATTAAATAATTAAAAGCATTCATTTAAAACAAAAAAAATACAAAATTTGGTTCAGTGTAAGCTGATTGAATTTATGGTTTAAGTCCTTGCTAAGCAAAGTATACAAAAAACATTAATTTCGGCATTTTTTCCTAGCAGTCTTCTGCTTCGTTTACAAAATCAACATTAAACTGTAGGTCTTGCCACTTAGAATTGAATTAATATACACAGCAAAAGTGGTGTGAGAAGCTAGGTTATAGTCCTGACTAAGGATCTATAATGATCAATTATGTATGTAGGTCTGCTGGTCCTACTATTGATTGAGGTACTATCTGTAGTCAATATTGAACAGTGTGTTCCGCCACTCATGGATAAAATTAATAAACTTAGCATAGCTAATGTGAAATGCTAGGTTGTAATCCTTACTAAAGGATTGTAATGGCCAACTAAGTCGGTAACTGCATGGTCACATTGTATACAGGAAATCCTTGCAAATATATTTTAGGGAAAGGTATTCTTTTTAGTATTCGGGAGTTGTTTGAGACCCTTTGCGCATCTCTTAAGAATGATTCCATTTTGTTGGGATTTGTGAGACTAAATTTATCGTTAAGCTCATTTGTATTCCAGAAACTAACCTATGTACGCCTAGAATAACAATTCGAAATAAAATTCCCAACTGCCTAAAACAAAACGAAACAAGTTGACGAAAAGATTAAGACCTCCCTCCATCAAACAGTCTAACACCGTTTGAAATCACCATCAAGGTTATTCTCATTTCTGACCTCCTTAGTATTTACATCGCCATTATACGACCGAGAACGGAAAAGAACCCTCATGTATGGACTGGTGCATCGAAGTCTATTTTGAGGAGTTTCGATCGCCTACAGGAGAGGGCAAAGGTAGGAAATCCAGCTTTATTGATTCATTGGAGCACTTTCGCCATGTTGCTTGAGTTCTACTGTTCTATCACTAATACTATGGCTTCTGTACTAGGGAAATAAAGGAACTTGTTCCCGAAAATCATGGGCGATATTCTTACGAAGCAACCGTCTTTATTACAGGGCTCATCCGTTTGTGGTCCAATGCCCTTTAGATCGTATACTCTTTTATTGATTGAACTTGTTCTTCAGCCGTACTATTCGTATGTGGAACACTCTTCAGAGATCTCTCGGGTGACTTGTAAAAGTTTTTAAAATCGAATTTTCATTGCTTCCTCTTTCCTCCTTCAGATAGCTTATTTTTTTAATTTAAAACTAATGCACTGCTTGCGTAGGTGCCTTCCCCTAAGTATTGGTCGTAAATAAAAGACAGAAGTATTCTTACCTATGGATTCTACATATCATGAGCATTTAAATCAAAGACTAGTCCAGTTAAATCTGAAATTATTAACAGTCTCTGTATATCCGAAGCTAGGCCGTAATCCTAACTGAAGACTCTTACTAAAGTCATGGAGCTATGGTGTATTCGAATGACAGTAGCCGACATTGTATCTAACCAGTAGTTTCCATGTTGTGCTGTATTCTAGGTCAATACCTAATACAATTGTTAATACACTGAAGTTAAGTTGCGGCTGCCGGTAGTTGTGGTTTAAGCACTCGTTGTAATAAACACTTATTTAATGTATGCTATAATTCGGCACTTTACTGTACTTTACTTTAATTGTTATTTTTCTTATCATTTGTAATGTCATGCCTGACTAACTATGTAGGCGCGCTAAGTGTAATTATGGTACTCATGCTCATAGAGAAGAATTACTTCTTCAAATTACTCTCTCACTCACGCACTTGAAACAAACACATAGAAAACGGTGTAAAATAATTTACAACGAAAATTTTGAATTCAATAGACTTGCTCTCCCTCACACTCTCTGCCACTATTTCACTTTTATTTTTATTCCTCTCTGGATGCGGCATTTTTCTATGCGGGATTTCGAGTGAACTCTTAAATCTCAATTAAACTGATCGTCAATTAATGACGTTGAGTGTAATCTGAGATTATCAGAACACATAAAATGAGTGTGTATAGAATGAAATTCTTTAACTCGATTTAGTGGAGGCGAGTATTTTAGAACGTCAAGTTGAAGTAGCGCTTTAAACACGAGAAGAAAAAGTGAAAATAAAGCGAAAGAACAAAAAAAAAGGAATTTTAAATAAAAAAAAAGAAAATCTGCTTGTAACTCAATTAATATTGTAACAGACATTATGATAACCGGCTTAGTGGCCAAAGTAATTGCAACGCTTTGCATTATTTTGTGCCTTTTGAAAAATGCTGAATTGCGTCCACAAAAATCGATGCCCAATGTGGGCACAAACTGCGGTTATGCGGTAGGTCAACTAAAGTTATCGCCTAGAAAATGTAAAAAAAAATTCAATTTCCATTTCAAATGAAACACAAACAAACAAACAAAATAAAGAGCTGAAGACTTGAATAATAATTTAATTTATTTAAATCGTTTCATTTTCTTTTCTCCACCAATTTTTTCGTCTAAAAGAGTTGCCCTAAAACTAAACCTCTTATGTTAAATGTCCACTTAATACCCCATACCCATGATGATGTGGGCTGGCTGAAGACTGTCGATCAATACTATTATGGCAGTGAAACACTCATACAAAAGGCGGGTGTTCAATATATTTTGGATTCTGTTGTCCAGGAATTACTAAAAGATCCCCAGAAGCGTTTTATTTACGTGGAGTCGGCATTCTTCTTTAAATGGTGGCGTGATCAGACACCTGAGCTTCAGGAACAAGTGAAAATGCTGGTTAATGAAGGTCGTTTAGAATTTATTGGCGGTGCGTGGAGCATGAATGATGAAGCCACTACACACTATCAAAGTGTTATTGATCAATTTGCCTGGGGTTTAAGGTGAGTGTAAGATTTCTTAGTTTTAATTAAAAATTTCTTATTGTTTGCATTTGTTTTGTTGTGAAATTCGAGAGGGAAATTACAAAGTCTAATGATTTATAACAGAGATCGGGTATTTTTAGGCAGGAAATAAACAGAAAGAATAAAAATAAATTTAAATGTATAAACATTTATTCAAATGACTAGAAAGATTATCTGTGTATAAACGATTTGCTATTCTAATATGCTATTTTTCAAATAGCAAAACTGCCTCTAATGATGTCAATATATACCGCAAAAGAATGCTCAGTAACCATCATTATTCTACTGTAGACCCCGTAGTGAAGCGTAATCTGATTAAAATTTTCCTGACTCGAACACAGCAGTTGCAGATGTATTTCAACAATTAATTTTAAACCCAAAACAGACGGAGTCATATTTGATTTATTCTAAAAACCTGAACGCAATTAAACATTTTTTAAATTTCTTATGCCGCTTCATGTTTCAGACGCCTTAACGACACCTTTGGTGAATGTGGCCGTCCACGCATTGGTTGGCAAATCGATCCATTTGGCCATTCACGTGAAATGGCATCAATGTTTGCTCAAATGGGTTTTGATGGTCTCTTCTTTGGCCGTCTCGACTATCAGGACAAAGATGAACGTCTTCTGAACAAAAAGGCTGAAATGATTTGGAGAGCTTCAGCGAATTTAGATGAAAAAGCTCATTTGTTTACAGGTGCCCTATATAATCAATATCAACCGCCGCCTGGCTTCTGTTTCGATATCTTGTGTGCCGATGAGCCAATAATCGATGGTAAACATTCACCAGATAATAATGTTAATCGAAGGGTAAGTGTTGCAATGTTTAATTAATTATCTCTTCATAATCATCATCCATTGCTTATCTAATGCTTGAGAATGTAAACATTTTAATTAAAAAAAAATTTTTTTTTGTTTTTTTTTTTTTTTTTTGTTGAAATATAGGTCGATGAGTTCTTTGAATTTGTTAAGAAACAATCAAAATATTATCGTACTAACCATATTATTGTAACCATGGGTGGTGATTTTACTTATCAGGATGCTAATGTCTATTATAAAAATTTGGATAAACTAATACGGTAACAATAACAATAACAACAACAACAACAAAAAGAAAAACTAATTTTAAACAAAAAATTTAAATTGATTGGAATTTTAAAGAAAATTTTGGTTAAAATCATGTAAAAAAAAATTTTAAAAAATCATTAAGGCATCGAAATTATGTAACCAACTAAGATGCTTAGCGCTCTATTAACCCTTTATTGGTACTAAAACTGCCCTAAATAACCCCCCCCCCCCCCTCAAAATTCTAACAACATAGGTTTTATTTCAAAAATGAATTCTTAAATGAATATTTGAAATTCTTAAACCTTTTTGGAAAAGACGTGAAAAATGTTTACTCTTCACAAATAGAAAAGTAAAATCTTTTGAAATTGATCAAGGTCAAAGGTCAATTTTGTTATATTTTTCTATTGAGAACAATTATTCATAAAGTCATCAACTGCATATACTGCATTCACGATGATATCGTTTTAATTCACAAACTTTTTCGTAGATAATATCGGTTATTGCCAACCACGTCCTATTTCATATGCAACCGTTACAAACCTTCAGTCAGAATTACAACCTAGCTTCTCCCACCACTTATGTATGCCGCGTGCATTAATTTTATACATAAGTGGCTGGATCCGCACTTTAAAGTCAACTCCCAACGACAGAGTTTTGCGAAACTTTTCTTGGTACTTTCCATTTACTGTCAGAGTTTTTGCTTGAAATTTGCGGAGAAGAGAAATTGCCGAAGAAATATAAATATATGTCCGACCTAAATTTGGACCCTTGGCCTTACGCCTTGAAATCTTTTAGTTAAGAGCATAGGACCGTAAGACGTACATTCCTTAGATTTCTATTTAAAGCATGATTTTTGAATTCGCTTGCGTTTCAATCCCTCTTTGTCTGTTTTCATATGTTTGATCGATATTCTCTTGGGCTGCTAATTTTTTTTTTTACTTAAGCACTTACTTAATTGGCCACAACAACCCGTTAATGGGTTAACATTTTATGTCTGTCTTATACATGCCTGTCAGACGGTCGCGCCACTCGATGATAAGGGTTTCTACATAATTTGGACTTTCCAATGCAGACAATTTCGGTCTCTACATACTTAATTGGTCATTAGAACACTTCAGTCAGGATTATTGACCTACCTACCTCACACTACTTATGTTGTGTGTGTTAATTTTATACATAAGTGGCGGGACCTACAGTTTAAAGTCGACTCCGAACGACGGATTTTTTGAGAAACTTTTCATGGCAATTTTATTTACTCTCAGAGTTTTTGCCAGAAATCTGCTGAGAAGAAATCTCCGAAAAAATACTATTTGTATTTTTATTTTGATATCTGGCCTGGGACTCGAACCCTGGCTTTACGTCTAATAAGCCAGCACACTACCTACTAGATCACGGCGACTTCAATTTCGGTCTCTATTCTCTTTAAATATCCGCCGTTCAAAAACTTGCCACGCTGGAATATTCTCCACCGTCCGAACGTTGTCTAGTGTAACGATTGGATGTCAAGGTGTTAAACAATGGTCGTATCTTGTTAGAGGCTTGTGTTTTAATTTTGAAAATTATTTTAAGATTTTAAGACCTTCGTGCAGACCATATTTTAACCTGAGGAAATTGAACGAAAGTCTACACATTGATTTACAATTTAGTGGCCACCGATTTGTTATGGCGGCTGGTTTAAGTGTCAACTTGAAGACAGCAATATAAGGATCGTTCCGAAGCTTGTCCTGTTTACCACTATTAAAAACATTGGCATATTTGGATACATACCACTCCCTAACAGAATTCTAAAATTTTTTCAGTTTCTAAATAAGAAATTTTATTGAAAGGTCAAAGGTTAAAGCCTAAGGTTAAAGGTTAATTTAAGTTTAATAAATTTAACAATTTTATTTGCTGTTATTGGTTCATTGCCATATAATTTAGTTCTTAACCTAAACTAACTTAAACTATAATTTTAAATCATTTAGAAGCTCCTGACCTTTTGACCCTTTAATTACTTGGTGCATGTAATAAATATTTAGAGGTTCTTTCCCCTTTCTTTATTATCCATAAATCTAGTTCTTCAAGACCCATTATATTGTTCAAACCATTTTCTAGATCGATGAATTCATTGCTATTGCACGTGAAATGTCTCAGGGTTATCGTGCCAATCATATATTAGTGACCATGGGTGAGGATTTTAATTATCAGAATGCCAATATGTGGTATAAGAATTTGGATAAGCTAATTAAGTAAGTCCTTAACCGAAATTCTCTTTAAAATTCAATCAATCAGCTGGCAAACACTATCGCTTTAAATCTTTCCTTTTCTTTCTAGGTACGCCAATGCTCGCCAAGCCAATGGTTCCGATGTAAATCTTTTGTATTCTACACCCTCATGTTACTTAAAATCTCTACATGATGCTGGTATTACATGGCCCACAAAAGATGATGATTTCTTCCCTTATGCCTCCGATCCTCATGCCTATTGGACAGGTTACTTTACCTCACGACCCACTCTTAAACGTTATGAACGTGTGGGCAATCAATTCTTACAGGTTTGCAAACAATTAACCTCCTTGGCTCCGACTTTATATCCTGAATTGATACCACATTTGGGCTTTATGCGTGAGACTATGGGCATAATGCAGCATCATGATGCTGTCACTGGTACGGAAAAGCAAAAAGTTGCCTTTGATTATGCCAGACGTTTAAGTGTTGGCATGCGTACGTGTAGCGCTAACACTCGTGCCGTGCTTAATCGTTTGACGCAAGGGGATCCACCACGTCCCAAGAGACATGGTAAACCCCGTCCCGTCCAATTTGAATTTAAAACTTGTGCTCTTTTGAATATCAGCAGCTGTGAAGTATCGGAGAAAAGCGATCAATTCGTATTGACGCTGTACAATCCCTTATCGCATTCGACCTTCGATTATGTTAGACTACCGGTACCAGATGTAAATTATGTGGTCACGGATTATAAAGGTAAGCTTTGAAAAAAAGTAGCATTTCCTATAAAAGTACTTTCCAGAAGAGACATTTCTGGGGGTTTATTTTTGGAAAATACTTTCTTGTACTTTTTCTTCCCATGATTATTGAAAAAGTACTTTTTCAAAGTGTATTTTTTTAATAAGTTCTTTTTGAATATGTCTTTGTTCATGGAAATGTATTTTGTTTTTAAAAAGTGCCTTTTTTATTTTTGAAAAAGTACTTTTTCAGTACCTTATGGCTTAACTTTTTTCCTTTCTTACTTTAATTTGCAAATCGTTCCAGACGTCGTTATGGATATACAATACGTACCGGTAGCCGAGCCTGTACAAAATCTCACATTCCGCGAATCACAAGCCAAATACGAACTGATATTTTTGGCCAGTGATTTGCCACCTTTTGGCTATAAATCCTATTACATTAAGAAAACGAATGGCCATCATATGAAACCAGTACCTGAACCGGATAATATGTCTAGTCTAGTGGACATAGGCAATGAGGTAAAGCCTTATAGCCGCTCTTAAAATCTCAAGTTTTTCATATTTATTCTCTCCTTTAGAACATACGCCTAACGTTTGATACGAATGGTTTCTTGTCGGCTGTCGAAGCCGATGGCATGACGCGTATGATTAGCCAAGAATTCTTGTATTACGAGGCAGCCATTGGTAATAATCGAGAATTCCGTAATCGTTCCTCGGGTGCCTATATCTTCCGTCCCAAGACTGATAATGTACGCACCGTAACAGTAGCGCCCGAAATCACTGTTTATCGCGGTGATTTAGTAGAGGAAGTACATCAGAAATTCAATAGCTGGATTAGCCAAGTAATCAGGGTGTATAAAAAGAAACCCTATGCCGAATTTGAATGGCTAGTGGGACCCATACCCATAGAAGATGGTGTGGGTAAAGAAATAATAACGCGCTTTAATTCTGACATCAAATCGGAGGGTATTTTCTATACCGATTCGAATGGCCGTGAAATGATTAAACGCCTTAAGGATCATCGTGATACTTGGCGTGTAAAGCTTTTGGAAAAGGCAGCTGGTAATTATTACCCCATTACTACGAAAATTGCTTTAGAAGATGAAAATGCTCGCATGGCTATATTAACGGATCGTGCTCAGGGAGGCTCTTCTTTGGGAGATGGTTCATTGGAGCTCATGATTCACAGACGTTTGCTACACGATGATGCCTTTGGCGTAGAAGAGTCTCTGAATGAAACTGCTTATGGCCAGGGTTTGGTTGCTAGGGGCATACATTATTTGATAGTGGGTTCCTCGCAATTGGATCATAGCCCTACCACACAATCTTTGGAACGTTTTACACAACTGGAACGAACTTTGGCGCCTTGGAGATTCTTTAGCGAAACCCAATTCTCTTATGAACAGTGGAGACAACAATTTACCAACATTGTAAGTAAAGCTAGTACAGTGCTTAATAAAAGTATTTAATTTTTCTCTTTTTCTTTTAGTTTACTGGTATTTCAGTTGCCTTACCCAAGAATATTCATTTGATGACCTTTGAACCATGGCATGAAAATGAAATTTTGGTACGTTTCGAACATATACTGGAGAAAGACGAAGATCCCGAATATTCGAAATTTGTGCAATTCAATCTTATGGATGTATTACATGGCTTTAGGATTGCAAATGTACGTGAAACTACTTTGGATGGCAATGCCTGGTTAGATGAAAATCGTCGCATGGAATTTGTACCGGATCCGGAGGAGGCTTGGTATGAAAACTATGCTGTCTATGCTAAATCCGCAGAGCATGTACAATTGCTGAAGGCTGATAAGCCTTTGGTTTCTACTGACTACCATGAAGAACTACTGCCAATTGGAAATTTGGGTGCCGAAAGCAATCGTTTAAAACGTTCTCTGTATGCGGAACATCAGGAACTGAATCGCTTGCGCATGGAAAAATTGAAATTGTTGCAACTGTCAGTAGCTGAATTGCCGTTGCAATATGATGATGAGCGGAAATTCATGGTTGAGTTGAGTCCCATGGAAATAAGAACGTTTGTGCTGTATTTGTAAGAAGATATGAACGTCTTCAAAGTAAAATCCAATATTTTTTAATATTTCAACGTAATAATCATTTGAAAGTCAATAAAATTTCATTGAAATCCAATAAAAATTTAGTTTCGATTTCGAATTCAGGGCATAATCTTCTAATATTGTAAAAATTTATGCCACTTTCCGTTGTCAATTTATAACTCAAGAACTGGCCAAATGTTTAGGCTTTGTTCGGACTATTTAGTAGATGGTTTATGTGAAGTTTGCCACTCCCACTTTTACGCCCACATTTTCTTTTTGTCTAAAATCAGAAAACGGCTCCATCGATTTGACTAATTTTTCTTTCAAATATTTGTATTTATCCATTTAAAGTTTTCATCAAGAGCAAATTTTGCCCCGCCCACTTTTGCTCCTACTTTTTTTGAAAATTATTTAAAATCAATTAAATCGTAAACTGTGCATTTGATAATGTTATGATCTGTAGCAAAGTTGTTGCGCATGGGCCGATGAAGATTTTAAAGTTTGTATAGCCAATATCCGATAGGTGGCGCCATTGAAAATTAATTAAAATGAATTAAATCTTAAACTGTGCATTTGATAATGTTATGATCTTTAGCAAAGTTGCTGCGCATGAGCCGATGAAGATTTTTAAGTTGGTATGACCAATATCCGATAGGTGGCGCCGTTGAAAATTATTCAAAATGAATTAAATCTCAAACTGTGCATTCTTTAACAAAGTTGTAACGCATGAGCCGAAGGAGATGGGTGCGATTAATTTCCGATGGATGGCGTCACTGAAAATTATTCAAACTGAATGACAAGCAATTGGTCGACCTACACCCCAAGCATGGAAGAAAAGAGCATTACGAGCATCAGAATCAGACGAGCACTGTGACTAGAAAATCTTCGAGTATATGCCGTTGAACCACTTGAACAACGAGAAGAAAGATTAGAAAGTGATCGAATGCTTACTACTGAGGCCCATTCATCTAAATCATCAGGACAACGCGAAACAAAATCAATAAAATGATTCAAAATTAATTGGACATTTGTGTAATGCCTTTCCTTTAAATTTATTTTAGTTAGGGGCGCAGCAACACGTGCAGGGTACAGCTAGTAAGTCATAAATTTAACTTTTATAAGCAAAAACAGGTAAATATTTAAAATAAGTTATAATAAGCATGGCTATAATCGGGTAATAGGCAAAGGTATACTACAATTCAAAATCTGGTTGCAAGAAATACTGCGACAGATTTATTAAAATGCTTAAACCCCAAGGGCGGATACACAACACCCAGGTTAAGTAATACAAGTTCGGAAATGCTGTCGCAGTGCCGGTGACTTTTAAAAACTTAACTATGTAGGCCCGCTAAGTGTAATTATGGTACTCATGCTAATAGAGGAGAATTACTTCTCTAAATTACTCTCTCAGTCACGCATTTGAAACAAACTCATTGAAAACGTTGGAAAATATTTTACAACGAAAATTTTGAATTCAACAGACTTTCCCTCTCTCTGTCTCACTATTTCACTTTTATTTTTATTCCTCTCTGGATGCGGCATTTTTCTATGCGGGATTTCGAGTGAATTCTTAAATCTCAATTGAACTGATGATCAATTAATCTGGAATGCAATTATCTGTACTCTGAGATTATCAGAACACATAAAACGAGTGTGTATAGAATGAAATTCTTTAACTCGATTTAGTGGAGGCGAGTATTTTAGAACGTCAAGTTGAAGTAGCGCTTTAAACACGAGAAGAAAAAGTGAAAAAACCCGAAAGAACAAATAACAGGAATTTTAAATAAAAAAAAATAGAAAATCTGCTTGTAACTCAATTAATATTGTAACAGACATTATGATAACCGGCTTAGTGGCCAAAGTAATTGCAACGCTTTGCATTATTTTGTGCCTTTTGAAAAATGCTGAATTGCGTCCACAAAAATCGATGCCCAATGTGGGCACAAACTGCGGTTATGCGGTAGGTCAACTAAAGTTATCGCCTAGAAAATGTAAAAATAAATTCAATTTCCATTTCAAATGAAACACAAACAAACAAACAAAATAAAGAGCTGAAGACTTGAATAATAATTTAATTTATTTAAATCGTTTCATTTTCTTTTCTCCACCAATTTTTTCGTCTAAAAGAGTTGCCCTAAAACTAAACCTCTTATGTTAAATGTCCACTTAATACCCCATACCCATGATGATGTGGGCTGGCTGAAGACTGTCGATCAATACTATTATGGCAGTGAAACACTCATACAAAAGGCGGGTGTTCAATATATTTTGGATTCTGTTGTCCAGGAATTACTGAAAGATCCCCAGAAACGTTTTATTTACGTGGAGTCGGCATTCTTCTTTAAATGGTGGCGTGATCAGACACCCGAACTACAGGAACAAGTGAAAATGCTGGTTAATGAAGATCGTTTGGAATTTATTGGCGGTGCGTGGAGCATGAATGATGAAGCCACTACACACTATCAGAGTGTTATTGATCAATTTGCCTGGGGATTAAGGTGAGCGTTAGATTTCTTAGTTTTAATTTAAAATTTCTTCTTGTTTGCATTTGTTTTGTTGTGAAATACGAGATGGAAATTACAAAGTCTAATGATTTAAGACAGAGATCGGCCATCGAACTCTCTGATGAAATTTCTACATTGGGGATCCCTATGGCTCATAATTGACAGTGCAATTGTTGGCATCTTCGGACAAGAGCAGACCGGCGCAAAAAATTTGCCCACAAAGAATATCTGTGTACAAAAGATTTGCTATCCTATCTGGCTATGATTTTTGGCAATGATACAAACTAGTGGTCCTTAGGTAATGAATTCAAATAGCAAAACTGCCTCCAATGATGTCAATATCTTCCCCATAAACATGCAAGACCACAATCCCTTGGTAGCTAATGTCAGTGATTTCTTACCAAGTGCATAACAACTTGGGGGTCGCCGAGATCTAGTAGATAGTGTGCTGGCTTATTAAACGTAAAGCCAGGGTACAAAAAAAAAGTATTTTTTCGGCGATTTCTTCTCTTTCTTTTCTTGAAAATTTTCTGAAAAATCTGTCGTTCGGCGTCGACTTTAAACTGTTGGTCCCGCCACTTCTGTATAAAATTAACACACACAACATAAGTGGTGTGAGAAACTGCGGGCTTCTTGGGGATGATGGCTGTAGACTGTCTAATGGTGAAGGTTCAGCACTAGCCATTTTATAGTCACCAGCAGCAACTTGTTTACTTATCGTTCGCATCTTCCTTTCCTAAGCATGCACAATGCACTGCTTGAGTAGGGGTCATCCCCTGAGTGCAGGTTTAATAATAAAAAATAAAAAAAAAATTACTGATTCGCCAGGACAATTATCCAGAAAGACATCAAGCTCTACTACATGCAAGTTAATAACGTTTATCGGGGTTACTACAGTCCATCAGATGCCAAAACTGTTTAACATCAAGACAGTTTAATGGTTTATTTTAATCACTGAAACATTAGCTTCCCAGTGAAAAATCGGAAAAAAAGTAAAGTATTGAGACAGAAAAAGAAGAAAATGGAGAAACAACAGTAGGATCGATCAGACCTACATTCCCATTACCCAGCGTAATATTACAATAAAACTCCGGGAAGTCAGAAACTGGCTTCCGATAAAGAGTTGAAACTATGAAATTATTCTGTCAAGTGTTAGAATCTCTATCGCTTTCATTTCGCTTGCTGACACCCTAGATTTTCCTCACAAAGTTCCATAAGGAACTCAGTAGCAGCTTTACATTGCGATTGCTGAATGACAGGAGCGTGTAAGGAACATCCCCTCATCCAACAGGAACTTTCGAACTTTGACAGCTGGAAACGAACATATTCAATATCTGTCAA
Organism: Sarcophaga peregrina; assembly: GCA_014635995.1. Classification (NCBI taxonomy): domain Eukaryota; kingdom Metazoa; phylum Arthropoda; class Insecta; order Diptera; family Sarcophagidae; genus Sarcophaga; species Sarcophaga peregrina. Next base: position 84,319,745 of record CM025791.1, read on the forward strand.
ATTAGTTATCATTACTTAAATTTATTTTATCTGATCCCAATGGCCAAACAACTGAATAGGCAACTGACCTAAATTTTTATTGAAAAAGCATCCTTCAGCAATGAGTCAATTTCTGTAAAAAGGTTAGGTGACCAAATAAAAATGTCGAATATGGGACGCTTAGATTCAAAAGTATTCAATTCATTCAAAAAGTCACTGTTTGACTTAGAGTTATTGTTCGAAACGCTGTGGATCCATATTTCTTTGAGAATAACGGCTGGCCAGGCCAATCCTGTCAAAGCCAAGAAGTGTAGGTCGCTGAACCCTAACTTCTTGTGGTCTGAATTAAATAACCTGAACACGACTGACGACTGTGGCTTTAACAGTACAGCATTACAAGCCACATAATCATGATCATAAAGACATGATTCTCTTCACGTTTAGGTTATGTGAACTGTTCACCAAATTGGTTCGATGCACACGGGTATGCGAAAAAGTTACAAACCCCTACTTTTGCTTAAATTCAGCCTGATTTATGCGCCAGACTAGTGGAAAATTATAGTTTTCGAGTACAATCTACCCAGACATTATTCTGCGATTAATGGTATCAATACGGACCCAATAGGAACTGAACTGACGTACGGTATAAAGAGTTTTATAGAGACCTAACAGTGCCGAAGTCATTACTTTGTAATGTACGGATATGCACCTTGTCATTGTAGAAAATGGTAATTTTTCTAGTGTAGAGACTAGGGATGCCAAACGGGATCGATTTTTAAAAATCCCGGGATTCGGGATTTCGTAAATCTAACGTGTCATAATTTTTTATCAATGGAAGTAGGGTTTTCCTCATCTGAGATGCTATTATCGAACTCAAGTGATATAGATTTTTTTAGGACCTTTTATAGGGTCAAATTACGTATAAATTCACAATCTCAAAAATTCCGGGATTCGGGCCTTTGTGAGTCCTGAAAATCCTGAGATTTCGGGATACGGGATTTCCCGATTGGCATCCCTAGTAGAGACCCCATAGTTAGACATAGTTCTTTTACGGACGGAATACGCATTTAATTTATTCTAAAAAACTAAACGTAATTAAAAAGTTTAAATTTCTTATCCCCTTTCATGTTTCAGACGCCTTAACGACACCTTTGGTGAATGTGGCCGTCCACGCATTGGTTGGCAAATCGATCCGTTTGGCCATTCACGCGAAATGGCGTCAATGTTTGCTCAAATGGGTTTTGATGGTCTCTTCTTTGGTCGTCTCGACTATCAGGATAAAAATGAACGTTTAAAGTACAAAAAGGCCGAAATGATTTGGAGGGCCTCAGCGAATTTAGATGCCAAAGCCCATTTGTTTACAGGGACCCTATACAATCAGTATAAACCGCCTCCTGGTTTCTGTTTCGATATCTTGTGTGCCGATGAGCCAATAATCGATGATAAACATTCACCAGATAATAATGTTAACCGAAGGGTAAGTGTTGCAATGTTTAATTAATTATCTCTTCATAATCATCATACTATTGCTAGTCTAATGCTTATCTAATGCTTGAGAATGTAAAAATTTTAATTAAAAAAAATATTTTTTTTTGTTTAAATACAGGGCGATGAGAGCTCTTTGAATTTGGATTTAAAAAACAATCAAAATACTATCGTACTAATCATATTATTGTAACCATGGTTTTTCTTATCAAGGCCCATTATATTGTTGCAATCATATTCTAGATCTCTGAATTCATTGTTATTGCACGCAAAATATCTCTGAGTTATCGTACCAATCATATATTAGTGACCATGGGTGAGGATTTTCATTATCAGAATGCCAATATGTGGTATAAGAATTTGGATAAGCTAATTAAGTAAGTCCTTAACCCAAGTTCTCTTTAAAATCCAATCAATCAGCTGGCAAATACTATCGTTTTAAATCTTTCCTCTTTCAGATACGCCAATGCTCGCCAGGCCAATGGTTCCAATATAAATCTTTTATATTCCACACCTTCATGTTACTTGAAATCTCTACATGATGCTGGTATTACATGGCCCACTAAAGACGATGATTTCTTCCCTTATGCCTCCGACCATCATGCCTATTGGACAGGTTACTTTACCTCACGACCCACTCTTAAGCGTTATGAACGTGTCGGCAATCAATTCTTACAGGTTTGCAAACAATTAACCTCCTTGGCTCCGAGTTTATATCCCGAATTGATACCCCATTTGGATTTTATGCGAGAGACAATGGGCATAATGCAGCATCACGATGCTGTCACTGGTACGGAAAAGCAAAAAGTGGCCTTTGATTATGCCAGACGTTTAAGTGTTGGCATGCGTACTTGCAGCGCTAATACTCGTGTCGTTCTTAATCGTTTGACGCAAGGGGATCCACCACGCTCCAAGAGACATGGCCAACCACGTCCCGTTCAATTTGAATTTAAAACTTGTTCTCTTCTGAACATCAGCAGCTGTGAAGTATCGGAGAAAAGCGATCAATTCGTATTGACGCTGTACAATCCCTTATCGCATTCGACCTTCGATTATGTTAGACTACCGGTACCAGATGTAAATTATGTGGTCACGGATTATAAAGGTAAGCTTTGAAAAAAAGTACCATTTCCTATAAAAGTACTTTGTGGAAGAGACTTTCCTGTGGGTTTATTTTTGAAAAATACTTTCTTGTACTTTATCTACCCATGATTATTGAAAAAGTACTTTTTCAAAATGTACTTTTTTAACACGTTCTTTTTGAAATTATCTTTGTTCCTGGAAATGTATTTTGTTTTTAAAAAGTGCCTATTTTATTTTTGAAAAAGTACTTTTTGAGTACCTTATGGTTCAACTTTTTTCCTTTCTTACTTTAATTTGCAAATCGTTCCAGACGTCGTTATGGATATACAATACGTACCGGTAGCCGAGCCTGTACAAAATCTCACATTCCGCGAATCACGAGCCAAATACGAACTGATATTTTTGGCCAGTGATTTGCCACCTTTTGGCTATAAATCCTATTACATTAAGAAAACGAATGGCCATCATATGAAACCAGTACCTGAACCGGATAATATGTCTAGTCTAGTGGACATAGGCAATGAGGTAAAGCCTTATAGCCGCTCTTAAAATCTCAAGTTTTTCATATTTTTTCTCCTTCAGAATATACGCCTTACCTTTGACACGAATGGTTTCTTGTCGACTGTAGAAGCCGATGGCATGAAGCGCATGGTTAGCCAAGAATTCTTGTATTACGAGGCAGCCATCGGTAATAATCTAGAATTCCGTAATCGCTCTTCTGGGGCTTATATCTTTCGGCCCAAGCTGATAATGTACGCACCGTAACAGTAGCGCCCGAAATCACTGTTTATCGCGGTGATTTAGTAGAGGAAGTACATCAGAAATTCAATAGCTGGATTAGCCAAGTAATCAGGGTGTATAAGAAAGAAACCCTATGCCGAATTTGAATGGCTAGTGGGACCCATACCCATAGACGATGGTGTGGGTAAAGAAATAATAACTCGCTTTAATTCTGACATCAAATCGGAGGGTATTTTCTATACCGATTCGAATGGCCGTGAAATGATTAAACGCCTTAAGGATCATCGTGATACTTGGCGTATTAGGCTATTGGAAAAGGCAGCTGGTAATTATTACCCCATTACTACGAAAATTGCTTTAGAAGATGAAAATGCCCGCATGGCTATATTAACGGATCGTGCTCAAGGAGGCTCTTCTTTGGAGGATGGTTCATTAGAACTAATGATTCACAGACGTTTACTTCATGATGATGACTTTGGTGTAGAGGAGTCTCTGAATGAAACCGCTTATGGTCAGGGTTTGGTTGCTAGGGGCATACATTATTTGATAATGGGTTCCTCGCAATTGGATCATAGCCCTACCACACAATCTTGGAACGTTTTACACAACTGGAACGAACTTTGGCGCCTTGGAGATTCTTTAGCGAAACCCAATTCTCTTATGAACAGTGGAGGCAACAATTTACTAACATTGTAAGTAAAGTTAGTATAGTGCTTAATAAAAGTATTTAATTTTTCTCTTTTTCTTTTAGTTTACTGGTATTTCAGTTGCCTTACCCAAGAATATTCATTTGATGACCTTTGAACCATGGCATGAAAATGAAATTTTGGTACGTTTCGAACATATACTGGAGAAAGACGAAGATCCCGAGTATTCGAAATTTGTGCAATTCAATCTTATGGATGTATTACATGGCTTCAGGATTGCAAATGTACGTGAAACTACTTTGGATGGCAATGCCTGGTTGGATGAAAATCGTCGCATGGAATTTGTACCGGATCCGGAAGAGGCTTGGTATGAAAACTATGCTGTCTATGCTAAATCCGCCGATCACGTACAATTGCTGAAGGCTGATAAGCCTTTGGTTTCTACTAACTACTATGAGGAATTACTTCCAATTGCCAATCTGGGTGCCAAAAGCAATCGTTCGAAACGTTCTCTGTATGCGGAACATCAGGAACTGAATCGCCTGCGCATGGAAAAATTAAAATTGTTGCAATTATCAGTAGCTGAATTGCCGTTGCAATACGACGATGATCGTAAATTCATGGTTAAATTGGGTCCAATGGAAATAAGAACGTTTGTGCTGTATTTGTAAGAAAAAGAGAAAAACATTTTTAATATTTCAGTGCAATAATGATTTAAAAGTAAATAAAAGTTAATTATAAATAAGTTCCGATTTCTGTAAGCTAATTCAGCTTTAGTATTTTTATTCAGCAGGGCTTAATATGCCATAAAAGTAACTTTTTAATACAAAAACATGTAAACATCTAATATAAATTATATTCAGCCAGAAAAAATTAGCTAAATTCTAATTCAGCAAATGAAAAAGAATATTCAGCTAATATTTTGTTTTCGTAAATATAACTTTTTTAAGCAACAATAGGTAAATATTTAATATAAGTTGCAGTTGGCTGGAAAAAATTAATAAAACTTTAATTCAGCAAATAAAAAAGCATATTCAGCTAATAAATTTTTATAATAAAAATTAATTTTTACTTTAGTTCAAATATTCGGACTACAAAAGTAAACAACAATTGCTTTTAAATAAATTCAGCTAACATAAGTTCTAAGTTTAACTTATTTTTGTTATGTAAACTTTAATTTGCCAAAATTTAAAATACCAAAAATTACAAAAATTGTAGTTTTCATTGTTTAAATATAATTCAGCTGCAAAAAAAATTTATTCAGCTGGATTGTGATACATCTTCTAATTAATTCAGCAAAAATTATTTGCTTTATATTATTTAAATTTTAATTCAGCTAGGTGCAAATAATAATTGTTATAAGTTTTATAGTTTTCTGTGATTTAATTTAATTCAGCAGTATAAAAATGAAATTCAGCTGGGTTTTATTACATTCAGCGACATAAAATCATTATTTTATTAAGTGTTAAAAAGTAAAAATTAATTCAGTGGGGAGAAAGCTATAAAAGCAAAGCGTTAAAGGTTTAAAACTAATAAGAGCCATGGCTTACACATTTTTAACTTATTTCAGCTACAACGAAATCTATTCAGCAAAGGATTAAACATTGTACAGTAAGACCCCGCTTAACGCGGGGGATACGTTCCAATGAATTCCAGCGCTAAACGAAACAGCGTTAAACAAGGCAACTTAACACGTAATAATACTAACTAATAAATCAACTGTAACGCAGGAAAGATACGTTCGGACTGTGATTGGGACTTCGGAAAATATAGTCGGAATCTTTTTTCTGAACAGACTAACAAAAGAGCGTTGGTTAGTGCATGGTCGTGTCACTTGGAATCGTGTAATACTGAAATAGTGTTAAGCGGGGTCTTACTGTATTAATACTACGTTAATTTGCTTGTGGCATCTATGTGTCACATTAAATTCTAAAACTAACACTTTCTTGTCTGTGCTTAGCAAGGCCTTAAACCGTTTAAACTATTTTATATAGGCATATTACAGCTTTTAACCAATTTAAACAGTACAAATGATAAGTACTGTTTTACCAAAAGCTTCTTTAAGAATATTTTAATGATGGACCATGCATAGTTTAATGGCCCTGCTGTAAATCCTACATGGCTGCCAAAGCCTGCTGTGAACGAATGCCGCGCTGCTCGGTAATTTTAAATTGCAACAGCACCACCAAATAAGTGGCCATAAAGGAAACGTTCTAAAGGAGACAAAAATTTCTTGGTCAAATAACTTCACCTAATTTCAAGTCCTATGCTAACTTACCGAGGTAATCAACTCCCGATTAATGTTGGCATAACCATCTAAATTCATGATGGGAGGATTTTTGGCTATGGCAACCAAAAACATTTCCACTTCCTTCTGGGTGGCAGTATCCACTGCTGTCAAATTGACATTTAGTAGCTGGGTTTGAAAATCGAGGCCCACTTTCTGGGAGGCATAATGGGCCTCATTGCATATGATGTATAACAGGCTCATGCAATAGAAAACAATAACAAAGAGGCCCACTTCCTTATAGGTGGCGCCATGATCAATAATTTCACTAAACGAGCCATAGGTGGCTATGATGGTGGTGAAGAACACCACTAAACAATACATTCCATACATATTAGAATAGGCGCGGCCTGTTTGGAATATAAAAATTTTTTTGATTTTTTTTGAATTATAAAATTGAGGTTGTTTTGGACTTACCCAACTGCTGCATCATATGGCTTAAGTCCACCCACAAGTGGCGATATTCGGTTAACTTTTGGGCAGGCTTATCTCCCTTCAAAGTAGTTTCCAAAGAAATCAATAGAGCCCTACTGGCTGTGCCAAAAGCATTACAGTTTATATACCTAAAGTAGGCCAAGCTTTATTAAAACATTTTCTTTAAAACATAATTTCCTCCACTTACCATAAACTACAGAAGCAATTAAGCATGGCTATAATCGGATAATAGGCAAAGGTATACCACAATTCAAAATCCGGTTGCAAGAAATACTGCGACAGATTGATTAAAATGCTCAAACCCCAGGAACAAATACACAAGGCCCAGGTTAAGTAGTACAAATTCGGAAATACTATCGCGTTGCCGGTAACTTTTAAAAACTTCAACTGATAATTGGTCCACATATTCTTAAATATGGCCACTTGGGGACCATGACGCCAGCTGGCCACCGGTAGAAGAAAATTTGTGAACAGCAAACTGATGAAAATCACATTATAAATCGCCTCATCAAAACGTTTATCGGAATTGACCACAAACTTATTGACTCTTTCCCTTAAAACCAATACCACCAAAGTGGTCTGTATGCAATAGATAAAGCAGGCCCATAGCACTTGTTTTGAGGTCCAGGAGAAGCCAGTTCTGGGTAAATTTTTCTTCGGCGGATTACGATGTATAGGCATTACACCCATTATTTGAAACAACACCAGAAGGCTTTTGGTAGTATGATAGAATGAATCGTGTTTATCCAATTGCTCCGGATCATCAATGGTCTCAAGTTTGCGCACATAATAATCCGTCAAATTACCCGCACTACTGCGTGCCAAAATATCCAATTTTTCGCGAAATCTTAATTCATCCTGAAGGAATTGCTTTTGATTTGGATTTAAAACAGGAGCAATCTTCAAAGGTGGTGATTTACTGCCAATCGAAGCCCAAAAGGCCATTTTGTTTTATAATACAATTTACCGTTACTTTTGATGTTTATAGCCTTAAACAAGTTGTTGTGGAATGTTTTCAGCAGTAGCCCGTAGAAGCCTTTAAATAGTTTGGCATTTAGTATTCATTGATTACCAGTGTTGCTGACAATTCAATAACAATGAGGCAGGTCTTGTTGAATAATTAATGTAAGGGGAGGCATATTTTAGAAAAAGTTTACCCAGACACCTTAGCTGTGGAAGTAAATGCAATAGGACAACGTAAGCTGTTAAGATCACTACTAATGTGTTAAATAGGCCCTTAGTTCAAAATATTAGTTATAAAGTCGATACTTCTAAATTGATTTTTTTATTTGGTATTTGTAGCTGACAATTTTTATGTTATTCGATCATTATAACTCTTTAGTCAGGATTACAACCATGCTCCTCACATCGTATATAGTAGATATTGGCCGTAACTCTAATTTTTCCATTAAATCTAGGCGCTTGGTGTCATCTCACCTGATCACTGCAGGGTTTTCCACGAGAAAATCATCGCTATTTTTAAAGCGCGTAATCCTCGTTAGGTTGTGAGTTTTTCCCTGAAAATCCCTTAACTAACTCGGACAGCTAGACTTTGCTTAAGTGCCTGAAGAACGCCTTTTCGACTTCCATTTTGAGGTAAATTTCAGATCCTTAGAAGTTAACACTTCTATGAGTTCTGGGACATGGAAAAATCGTCCGCAATTGCATAGCTCATCTGATCGGGGCTGGAGTTATTACAGGACGTAAGAAAATCATCGGAAATTATATTGCTGATCGCCGTGGTCTAGTGGGTAGTGTGTTGGCTTATTAGACCAAAGACCCGGGTTCGAATCCCAGGTCAGACATCAAAACGAAAAATATTTCTTCAGCGACTTCCTCTCACCAGATTTCTAGCAAAGACTCTGAGAGTAAAAATTGCCATGAAAAGCTTCTCAAAAATCTGTCGTTCGAAGTCGACTTTAAACTGTAGGTCCCGCCACTCATGTATAAAATTAACGCACACAACATAAGTGGTGTGAGAAGCTAAGTCGTAATTCTGACTGAAGGGTTGTAATGGCCAATTATGTATGTATGTGATCTGATCAAAGCCTCACTTCTTACATGGCATAGGTCTTCCGTTAGTTACAGTTAAACTAAGTACAGTTTCCCTCGATTTACGTCGTAGAATGTTCAGGCAAAAGGGGACGTAAATCAAAACGACGTAATCGAACTAAATTTTTTTTATGTGTATTGAATTTCTTTTAAAAGGGAAGTCCCCCGATTTTGTTTATAAACAACAGAGGCAACGTAAATCGGTTGACGACGCAAATCGGAGTTTAATGGAACAAAATTTTTGACGACGTTAATCGAAACAACGTAAATCGAGGGAATACTGTATTATCTGCTCGTTTTACAGAGCAAATATTCGTGAAATATTGCTAGATTTTGCATGAGCTTGTATGAATAAAAAGAAGAGTGATACACTTCTATCCTTACATACCAGGGCCAACCATAGTACATTAGGGATTGCCACGAACCGTTGTCCTTTTTGAAGGGGCACAAAATATTTGAAATGTCTTTGCATTACTACTACAGAAGCTCTGGATTTGAGGAGTTGCTCATGTATCTCTATGGTACCTTTGCCATAAAGTTACAAAGTTTCTTGAAATCTCATTTTCCGACATCTTCATGAAGCAAACTCGATAGATTGCCCATCTGTGATGTGAAAGAGCCTCCGTATTCAAGTTGGCCTGACTTTTCATTGCAGCAAAGAACATGGGACTCAAAAGAATGTAATCTTACCAGCTTCTCCTTGCAGTCCGATATCATTTTCGAGTTTACTCCATTAGAATTAAGTCCACAAATGAATTTTGTATTGCTAAGTCCACTCCCTTGTCTAAGTTGAGCATATTTTTCGATGTCTTGAAAAATTAAGAAAGTTGAGATGGTAGCTTGGATTACTAAAAATCACTGGAGCACACATAGCAGCCCGTTGTAACACAGGTAAGCGAAACCCCTGTACTAACCGAATTCTCAAAAACTAATAGAAGAAGTTGTTCAACGTAGGGTCTGAACATTCGAGAATTTTCCAAACGGACTAGAATATTTCACTCTGAGACCAAAAACTTTAGTGGCTAACGCAATATCTATTCTCGGTAATGCTTTTATCACAAAGCGATCTCTCTTTCAGAAGGGTATATAGCGTCCCGATTACTTTATTAAGTTTTACTATTAAGTCTTATTGCATTATTGAAAATCATAAAGTCTAGAGATTATGTCCGTGGGATTAAGGAGAGAGTTATCAGTCACTTGATTGTGGTCATGAAATCCCCTGATATACTTGTCTTCTACTATCATAACCTAAAACTCTGGTTTTTACAATATATGTAGCGTACATATCGACGCCTCCGTTCTATAACATTTTAAGTCGAAAAGGAATGTTTTGAGTTGTGATCTGTCGAAAACTTTAACTAAAGACTAAATGTGTATACTAATTAGATTTTTCCCTATAACTTAGGAATGGATCGGGGCATCTTAACCAGAACGTAGATTTTACATTAAAAACGTTCTAAGTCCACTTAGAACATTATAAAATGGAGGCGTCGATATTTCAAATAGAGCTTCCAAGGCCGCTGAAGGGCATCTTAACCAGAACGTAGATTTTACATTAAAAACATTCTAAGTCCACTTAGAACATTATAGAATAGAGGCGTCGATATTTCAAATAGAGCTTCCAAGTCCGCTAAAGGTGTTCACTATTGGTCTACCCATTTTTGTATACATCCAGTGTATATAACAGAATTTCCATGCATTTCATTATCACAGAGCTGGCCTAATCTTCTTAGCTAATTTTCTCTTCAGAGGTACTACTATCATATTTTCCTGCTGGTAAGTAGTAAAATCATTGTAGTCCTCTCGAAATTTTCGGCCAATGTGTAGCACTTTTTGAAATCCCAGTCATTTTAGGTAGCTCACGCATCTTCAAGCTACAATTATCGAATCAGAAGTATGAAGTGGTGAGGCTGCGGTTACCATCCTCCACAATATAAAAAAAAATGGTGCCCCCTTGATTTTCACTAAAACAGGCTGGAATTGAAGTTTTCAAATGCAAAATGTTGATCAGGGTACAGACTAGCTTTAAGGATTTAAATATTTTTTTTTAATTTAAAAAGCAAGCGAAACGACCTACTATTTATATTGTTACTCTACCCAAATGTCTCACCTTTTCAATAATGTTTGTGCCAAATTGCGTGCAAACCTCTAACGAGACTTTTTTGTTTTACAAGCAAATTTAATGCATTTCAAGTGTACAAATCATGTCGTTCGTTATTCAACTTCACAGCAATTATGGTCTTGTCAGTTCACTTAAAACCTTTGGACGTTAAGGATTGAAATTAAAAAAAGAGGAAAAAAACCGAAAATGTTTGTACAAGTGAAGCCTTTACAACAACAACAACATTTAAATGGCAATTATGGAAAAATTTATCCAAAAGAAGAATTTAAACGAAAGAAAAAAATCGAAATCTTGCCTACACAAAGTGAAAGACGCTATCCTAACGGGGCTTTACTATTTTAAACTTTATTTGGAATCGAGTTGTGCCCATGGTTATGTATACCTGGTACGTAATGGTCTTACATTGCTGGAGAGAATATTCTGGTTGATTTTACTTGCCATATCGCATTACGTATGCTTATACATTGCCTTGCAATCGATAATGCGTTTCATGGAGAAGAATAGTTACGTAGGGCTGGAACGTAACTATTTCGACTGGAATACCACGTTGCCCAGTATAACCATATGTCCTATGGAAAGAATAAACCACCAGAAATTTGATAATTATTGTGAGTAAGTACCGTTAACTAGTGAAATAAATTTTCTAGAAGAATCAGAAAAAGAAGAAACGATTTTTTTCGTAGAGCCCACGCCATAACCGGTGAACGTAAAACGGAATTTTTTGATTTCCTAGAACATTTGGCCAACTCGACGTATTTCAATTTCCATGATATACCATTGCATGCTTCTATTGAACATACTTTATCCGAATTGAACATTAAACCCCAAAACTATATGGAAGTGATATACAATTTAACAGCCGATGAAACCTTGAATTCCAATGAGAAACAACGTGTACGTACAGTGGACAATGGTGCCAATATACACACGAGACAGATTTTAACGGAATATGGTTTGTGTTATATGACGAATAATATATTGCCCGAGGAGTATACGTCACGTTATTTTATTTTTGGCGAATATCCCGAAAGAAATATTTACGAAGAACAGGCCCAAGTACGTCAAGTTCAACAGGGTTCATTTCCCGATAAATATATCGATTTTAATTTTATCGGTTTTCAATCTGCCATGGATGTATGTGTAATAAGGCTCCATAAGTAGAGACGGATTCAAGAAATTAGTTTTGTTTTTTAGTTTTATGGCCACAGTCCTTTTGATGTCATGAAGGTGGACAATAATTTCGGTTACACTGTTGAAAATCTGTACTACGAACCAATAGCAACGGAAATAACTACAACACCGAATTTGGAGAGGTAAAAAGTAAAGAGTTTTTAAATTTTTTATACAGTAAGCGTCAAAAGAAACTGTATACTAAGGATAAAATTCTAACAATCACCAAACTCAACTTTTACAACTTAAGGAGAGTGTCCGAAAAAAATTCGATAAATTTCGAAATTTTTTTTTGTTTTAATTTTAAAATCTGGCAATGAAACCATTTTAAAATAAAAATAACGGTACTTTATAAATAATTTATTTTTTTAATGTACAGTTGCTTTTGACGCTTACTATATGTGAAGTGATGTTAAATTATAGCCGTAAGGCACAAAGTGATCCACTATTATTAGAATTTTTTTTTTTCTTTTCAGTGAATCGAATGTGCGCCAGCGTAATTGCCGCTTCAATCACGAGTCCAATTTAACTCATTTCCCAATTTATACGAAGAATCTTTGCATGCAAGAATGTCGCATCAATCTGGTGTACAAAATTTGCAAGTGCATACCCCATTTTTATCCAAATCGTTGTAAGTTTCGAAAGGTCTTGCACTTTACTTTCATGGTATACGGTTCAGTTATTTATCAATTACCTGAGTTCCCTAGAATTTTTTTACGTCCAGAGTTTTCGAGCTAAAAAAGAGAGAAGATTCTCATTTTCAGCAGAAGAAAGCATTTGAAGCAGGTCTACACTTGCGATAATGCTTGGAAGGAAGTTCGCAGGAAGGTTTTGGGTCATAAAATCACGAATTATGGATCAAACGCCACTGATTGTACTGGCACGACGAAGTAAAAAACGGCATAGGTGCAGTTGTATAAGATACGGATATAACCGATGCAATGACAACATCTCTTACAGCGTTACTGAAGGCTCTGTTGTGTTCAAATCTGTTAATCTAAGGCTGTAAGGGTTGGGATTATAGAAGACAATATTCATTTGATTTTGGTACCGGAAAAGTCTCAAATGTTAGGAAATGATTAGCAACAACTCTGAGTTATTCAAAGTAAATGGAGCAATTTGTAGTATCATATTCTTTTAGTCAAGGGTCCTTTATATGATGCCCTGCCCTAATGGTCTAGTTAGTAGTGTGCAGAATTTCAACTGCCGAGGTCATGGATTCGATTCCCACCAGAGACCCTGGGTATTTGTGATTATCTGATTGTTTATCTGACGTTATATGTGATTAAGTACAATATAAAAAAGATTATGAGAATTATTACAAAATTATTCCTTTGAAAAAAAGTTACGAAGGTATATACACCGGTCATTACAAGAAATATTGTCGCACACTACCGACCATTCGTTTCATTCTTTCCTGTATTCCCACATAATGTACAGCACGAATAGGAGTCATCCCCTGAGAGTTGATCTCAAAGAAAAAGTATAAAGAATATACAGACTGGGACAGGCGTGCTTGCCTGTCAGAGTGAAATATTTAGACCTGGTTGTTTGAGCAGAAGTCTACACAATCAAAATTTAAACAGGAAGTACAGATGAGAGCCAGGAGATCCCAGGTCAGACATCAAAACGAAAAAATATTTCTTCGGTGACTTCCTTTCAGCAGATTTCTGGCAAAGACTCTGAGAGTAAAAATTGCCATGAAAAGCTTCTCAAAAAAATCTGTCGTTCGGAGTCGACTTTAAACTGTAGGTCCCGCCACTCATGTATAAAATTAACGCACACAACATAAGTGGTGTGAGAAGCTAGGACGTAGTACAATGGGTCAATTCGATCACTGAGTACTGTACTTGTCAGAATAGACAAGTACACGTCCTCTAACCTAACCTAACCTACATAATATAATAGTACAGCTGGCCTATTTTGAGTCTAACATTCGGTAGAGCATTAGAGCATAGGACAGGGACCACCACATGTATTGGATACAGCAGGTGAGATTACACACATTCATACATATTTGTAGGTCCCGCTACTCACGTATAAAATTAACGCACACAACATAAGTGGTGTGAGAAGCTAGGTCGTAATCCTGACTGAAGGGTTGTAATGGCCAATTATGTATGTATGTACAGATGAGAGCCTGCTGAGGAAATATTGTAGTTTCCAAGTACACTTGTTCACTTCTGCGTTTGCCAGAGGAGGAAAACCTATCGCAACATCCAACAAGTACTTGAAATCAGTGTGATGTTTACCTATATCAGAAGGAGATACTTGAGTGCATAACAAATGCTACCTAGGAATTCGGAACCCATTGGGAAAACTTTGCGTGTTTGCTTTTCGAGCAAAAATTAACGATGGAATTGCTATATTGAACTTAGGAAGTACAAATTATGCCTTTTGCAGGAATATTGAGGACCCTAAGTGCACTTATTCACTTCGCAACTCTTGCCAGATGAGGAAAATCTATTACAACAACGTATATTTACTTGGAATCTGTGTGGGCTTTATCCATATCGGAAAGTGACACCTAAGCGCTTATCAAATACTACCAAGAAAATTACAGGGTGGCTAATATATAATGCAACAAAGTAAAGCGCTATATTTTTTTAAATTTTATTGTTCAAAAGCAAAAAATGTTGGAAATAACATAAAATTTTAGAATCAGTTTAGATTTGTGCGAACTGGCCGCCTTTGGTACGAATTATGGCCTTCAAAGCGCCGACAAAGCCATCACAGGCTGCACGAAAGTGGCTATGCGGTATTTTGGCCCATTCCCAGCGAAACGCCGTCTTGAGACTATCGGCACTTTGGTATTTTTAAGTGAGAACCTTACTCTCCGAAATACCCCAGGCGCAAAAGTCCAGCGGATTAAGATCCGGAGATTTTGGTGACCATTGTGCGGTAGAAATGAAGCGAGGAACCTCCTTTTTATGCTATTCTTGGTTGACGCGTGCTGAGCGCGGTGGTCTGCGGCCGAAATGTTTCTCTGCCCAGGGCTTCAATACTGTCTTTAAGACATTTTCGATTGATGAATACGAACGGAGAGCGACCATCGCCCATTACGGTGGCTTACACCATTACCATCGGCGAAGCTTGAGTTCTGGTGGCCAATCACTGGTGTAAATTTTCAGCTGACCTCTCTGGCAAGTAAACCCGATCATTTTGTTTGTTCACAAACTGCTCAAATTGGAATGCCTTCTCATCGGAGAAAACCAAATTCGGTAACTGGCCACTTTGGTGCAAGCAAAATAACTCCTTGGCTTTTTCCAGTCTAACTTTTTTTGTCTATCGGTGAGCTCTTGCACTTTTTGAAACTTCAATGGCTTTAGTCTAAGCTCATTTTTCAATATGTTTTACATCCGTTCTCGCGATATGTTCAGCTCATGAGTTCTACCAGTTCAGGGTGGATTTCGATCAAATCTGGCCTTTACTTTTCGGATCAATTCTGGTGTTGCTGGAGGGCTTTAACGATAGTCACCTGTGGTTTTCCAGTTAAATATAAAGCAATTACGCTATCACGCTTGAATTCCATCATGAATAACTTTTTTTCTGAATGCAATAGATCAAAATGCTTTCAGCTGTCAGATGAGCGGTTTACAATTGATAACAACCTGAAGTTGGTTGCAATACATATCAGCCATCCTGTATACTCACAGACATCGAACAGCTTTGTGAAGTTTGTTAGGGCAACACAACAGAGAGAAATATTATAGTAGTACTCTACATAGTACCCCTACATAATACCCTTTTCACTCATCTAAGGAGCATAGGGTTGCAGCCCTACATAATGGTGTTACGTATTTCTATTGTGGCTAGAAATTAAGCATTTCTTCCGCTACATATGTATACTGCTTTTATACTTCAGGTGCTATTTTTATTGTTATTTCTGTAATGATTATAAGCCATAGTAATGGGACCCCTGTTACACTTTTCCTTAACCCTTTTTACGGCATTACAAGCTTTATCTTGTTAAGATTATAGACCAACTTTGTTTAGCTTAATTTTCGAGATCGCCTAACCTTTGCATAATCTTTCAGTCGGTCGTAAGAAGCCTGTTTGTGACTATAGGATCCTGAAGCAATGCTTTCCACCAAATGCTGGTAAGTTAATCAATTTTGTAAGGAAAAAGCTAACAAATAATTTAAACCCTTTTTTATATAAAATTCTTAGCTTATTTCCTTAAGTTGTATAGCACCGAGGGCCATAATCAACTCAAAGATATGGCACCCTGTTATTGTGAACAGAATTGCATGGAATCGGTTATAAGTTTAAGAATATCGGTAAGTTTTCTGAAAAGTCTAGGTTTTTAATTTATTAAAAATGTCTTTCTGATAGTTCTTAACCAAAACTAAAGAGTTCTTTGGTGGCAAAGGTTGTATTCTATCCATGAAGGAATGGCCGACTATACGTTTTCAAAGACAGATTTTGTTTACCTACACCGATTTGTTGGGTAAGTAAATGGCTATGTAAGGTTTTAAAAGAGTTTTAATTTTAAAATAACTTTCAGTTTATATTGGCGGCACGGCTGGCCTATTCTTGGGTTTCAGTGTCTTGGGTGTTATCGAAATGGTGTACTTCTTTACGATGCGCTTGTTATTACATATACTGGGTTATAAAATGTAAATTGGCAATGGAAATTATTGTATAATTTCAAAAATTTAAAAAAAAAATTTGCTTAGGATTTGAACTCTGGTTCCAGAAAATTAAAAATAAATTAAATTTTTTTTTTAATTTTTTTTATTGTTTTTTTAATTGGTTTTATTAGTAGTGCCTCTTTTCTTTTCTCTCTAGATTGTCTTAATTTATTAATTTAGTTTTATTTTTAATACAAAAATTCATATTTTTTTGCTTTTGTAGGTTTTCGCTTTAAATTATTAAAAAAAAAAATCATAAAAAAAAACTTAAAACGTAAAATTAAAAGAAAATAAAAATTAAAATAAATTTAATTAAATTACTCCTCGACATTAATGCTCTCGAATACTCTGCTTAGGCTGCCTGCTCTTCTTGTTATCACACGGCTCTTTATCCACCTACTTTCGCTCCCTCCCTCTCCCTCTCTTTTAAAGCTCATCCTGCTATGCTGCAAGAATAACAGCATTTATGTTGGTAATATTCATAATTGCAAAGCTTGGCTTTAATGGCCCACTGGCAATTGGCAATTTCATCAGAGCATGAGGGCATGGCTCCATCATTTTGTAAACGTTCATAGCGGGCGGACTCTTATTACAAAATAAAAAAATAAAAATTTCAAACTCACTCTCTCTTCTAGATTTTCACTTACCTTCACATTTATGCGTATTACAACTACGATAAATAGGCTCTCTTATAGAATAACGGCATTTATTGGACTCCTTTAAGGCATTCTCATGGTCATTATATTCCAAACACTTTACCGTACGTCTTTGGGTGCCCGTATTACATGTCTTCGTGCACTGTTAAACAAAAACCAAAAAAAAAGCTCCACAATAAGTTCCCATTTTACTTTAAATTCCTGAAAAATATTTCATACCTCTGACCACTCTGAATAATGCCATCTGGGTCCACAATATTCCACCTCTTCATGGGAGCATTTCTCCATGTTAGATGGCCTTAACTCAGGCTTACAATCCTCATCCTCTACAATTAATTGGTTTTGTATACACAAAACCTGTCTTGTCCTTGTCAAATTGAAACAATTCCCATTACACGGTGTCCAAGGTCCAGAGAACCATTCTCCCGTTTCGCAAGCATCTGAACGTTCACAAGACCTGGTAATTTCCGGTGTACTACGGAAGTCACATCGTTCGGTATTTGGTTTCGAACGATCACAATAAATCGTACGATATTCCACACCACTGCCACAATCGGCCGAGCAATATTGATTCCAATCGGACATAAGCCAAGTGCCGGCTCTTTCATTTTTACGTATGTTCGCATGACTGGTATTAGAACTCAAGCCATGCAAACGATAACGTTGATTTGAACGTCTCCGGTTTTTAGGGCAATCGCAAGTTTTTTTCACCACCGGTTTTTCTTCCATGCAGGCGGAATTGTCTACGTGTATCACAATGCCCGATGCCAACTCTTGCACGCAACTAAGCTCACGCTCTTTAAAGCCTTCGCCGTGTTGACAACGGCATTCACTCCAGTCATCTAAACGCCAATAGGCCGGACAAGGTTGGGTATTACATCTTAACAGATTTTCATTTATAACCGGTTTCTCTGCATGTGCACATCTACGCTGTGAATAATAGCGCAACGGGTTCTCACGCACACATCTAATAATAGGCGTTTGTGTACCTCCACCACACGATTTGGAGCAGGTACTAAAACCCACCACTTTCCAGTTGTAACGCCTACGCCTAGTGGGTTGACTAGAGCCTACCGAAGTTTCTTCAATGCCCGATTTTAAAAAGCCATCACTCTCTAAGGAAACCTCATTCTCTTCGGAATCTGATGTTATTGGCAATAAATATTCATACTTAATACCCGGATTCAAGGATTTACTGAAGATCTAAAATGATATCTTCAAAGTTAAATACAAATCCTAGTCAATTAATTTCATTTTCTACCCACCATCAGTTCGACATTATCTCTAATGGGTCCTGTGCATGTAACCCATTCGGTAACACCCTCAGCATGTGCCTGCAGGCCATCCAAACGATGATAATCGAATATGGCACCGGCGGCCTCATAAGCTCCACTTTCCGATACCGAGTTATCACCATTTATTATATAACTGTCCTCATCCGTACTTAGCACTAGGATTGGTAGAATGTTAGGTTAGTTTGTGGTACCAAAAATATTCCACAATTTTCTTTTCTGTACTCACCCAACAAATTCATGCTGTTCTTTAATTCGGTTATGGAAATATTTGAAGCCCCTGCTGGTATGGTAGCCACATGTATGTAGGCATCATCGGGTAAAGGATCTCTGGTAAATAAACCGGTAATGGGCCGACATAGCAAACCACCACAACTAACTGCACCACTGTTAGCTGAGAGGCCTGTTATAATGCCACTCGCATGTATGGCCTAAAAAGATAATAAAAGAAATAGAAACGACTTTTTAGAAAGGGGTTTAGTGATTAAGTTAGTATTTAGCAGGTAGATTTAAAAGATCTTGTAAAAACTTTTGATGCAATGGATTAAAATTGTGTTCTATACGTGGCATTATAATGTTTCTTAAAGCAATCTTAAGGCACTTAGGCGTATAAAATTCTTGTATTATTCAATTGAATGGATCCTAAGTCCTTGATATATTCTCGCAAAAGACTAATATTTGCACTCTTATGGCAGATGGATTCATCGAGTTACAAGGTGTCTAGCTGCACGATTTTCGGACTGGACTTCTCATATTAAACTAATTTGTACGAGATTAGATCAGAGACTTTAGCTCTTTAAGAAAAAAAAATTGGAAGTCAGAATTTAGTTAAACTGTTCTGTTGCCCTGAAATTGAGAGCCATGTTATCAATACTCCTTAGCTCATAAAGCTGTCAAAGTCGAATTTAAGAGAAGGCTAAGACATGTTTTTTTCTTTGGATGTTCCTAACTAAGCTTGGATATACAAGCCTTTTATTAAACTGTTTACAAGTGTGATACAGTTGGGTGTATCATCAGGGAACGGTATATATAGCACACTCGATAATTTAAGGAAACTCTTCACTATGAGGCATAGGGACGAGACATAGCAATATTATATGTCATAAAGAACCCACCACACTACATCTTCGAATCTTATGAGGATAACTCGTAAATGCAATATTAAAGGAGCCAGGAGAGCATGATAAATAAAAGCTCGGTAAAGAGAAGCATTAAAGATTCTTAAGATTATAAATCGCCCTAGTCTAGTAGGTAGTGTGTTGGCCATTACAAGTTTTTAAAAAATCTATCCTTCGAAGTCGACTTTAAACTGTAAGTCCCGCTACTCATGTATAAAATTAACACACACAACCTAATTGCTCGGTCAATAATCCTGTCTGATGGGTTCTAATGACCAATTATGTTTGTATATATTGAACAGAAATGTCAAGACAATTTAATAACTTTTAGCTACCATACCATGCTTATAGTTATCGATAGCGTTAGTTCTCTAATAACTAATACAATGTTCAGGTATGCAATTTACTTAAGTCAATATTCGATTAATTGAGAACAAAATTTTAACCGTTCAGGTATAATAAATATACGCAATATTCAGCTTACACAATATTCATTTGACAGCTGGTTGTTTCAACAACATTGTTTTTGTTTTTTTATTTTTTGTTGCTGTAGATATTTGACTTGTTCGGTTACTTATAGTATGTTTACTAAACAGACTTTTGACAGTGGTGTATTTAAAGTTTTACTCAATATTATAACAATTAACATTTAATTGAGCAATAATTAATTGAGATTTTATATGAAATATTGAGAGCAATATTGGCATTAATTACGAATTGCGCAATAAAGGTGCAAAACAAACATTCCATAAGCTGAAGAAGATGAAAAAAAATTTCTTTGTTTGAACAGCCTACGCTTTTCTGGCTTTAAAAGTTTGGTCTTTATGTTAAGGAAACATATAGTCATTCAATCATATTTTAATTTAATAAATAATAAATAAATAAACTGGTTGATTATAATGAAAATAAAATAAAAATATTAAAAACTTGTAAAAAAAAATTTTAATTTGAAGCCAATAAAATTGCTAAAGTTTTTGTATCTTTAAAAAGTTTTATGTCAGTAGCTAAGGGTTAAATAATTTTAATTAATAATTTAATATAGAAATATTACTTACCAGTATAATTATAAAAAATTTATTAAACATTTTGACTTCTGGCTTTATTATGGGTATGGTTGTTGGTAAATTATTTTATTTTTTATTTTATTTTAAACATTAATTTAATAACCACAATTTAAAAATCATAAAATTTCATTATACTTTAACGATAAAAATTAAAAAAATAATTTCCATTACATTTTGAAAACAGAAGAAAATAAAAAATATTTTTTTTTATTATTTTTATTGTTGTCTCAATTATAATTTATGATTGCCTCACCATTATCATCGTATCATTGAATATTTTGTTTTTCTCTAGCTAATCTTCTTAATTAATTATTGTTATCTTGTGTTTAATCTTGTAAAATCTCCATAAAATCATGAATTTTTAATTAATTACCGCAAACTGTTTGAAGACATTCAAATCCATCCGTGTGCTATGAATAATTTAAGCCTATTAGAGTATGGGGAGGGGACCACCCTAACTTATTTTGATTTATTGCCTAAAGTGTTAAATCATTTAAATTCGTTTCTGAAAATGATACCGACTTATTTGGCATAATTAAGTAATTAATTATGCTGTTTTTAAAATTATTAACAATAATCCAGTAAAAATTTAAGAAAAAATAAAAATATTTTGAAAGAAATTAATTTACAAGTTTAACTCGTAATAGTCGCATCCAATTAACAGAACAGAAGTGGGCGTTAACAGTGAAATAAAAAACGAGATTTCATTCACAAGCAACAGTTGATGATTTAAATGGGGATTTACATAACTAAGTTTAATAAAATGTTTGTTAACACGGAAATGAGACTGACTTTAATGGAAAACTGGAAATTACAAGAAATTAAAAAAAATATATTTAAACAAGAGCAGACAGTAAGTTATGGGAAAGCCGCCACGAGTTACAAATCTAGCGTTACGCAACAAAGTTGTATGTGAGATCAAAATCTTGGAGACTTCCGCCCATTACGCGATTAATATTATACTATTCAAGAATGATAAACTAAAGATTACGCCTTGCGCATGATTTCCCGTTAGATGACGTAGTTGGGCTACTTTAAAGGTTTCCAAGGCCTTTTCATATGTGAAAATGAAGATTTTTTCTGAAAAATGTCTGTACTACGTGAAAGTAGTTGGCAGCCCTGCAATATAACTGGCATTATCATTAGCCAATAGGAACACAATTTGCATGACGTCATTGATTCAACATGCGCAGAAAGTTTTAATTTTGTGTTCGCGATGGCGTAATCTTTGATACTATTCAGGTCACTCCATTTACGTGTTCAAAATTTACTTTCCAGAATCTGAAGAGAAGAACTAACGGGTGAATACACATTTTGATGAACAGTAGTTTTCCGTTTTAGCAAACATTCAACGCAGTGAAAATTTGCTTATTAGGGATAATCAAAAAGTGGAAATAATGCCTTCCATAAATCGTTCAAAATTCGATAAAATAAAAAAGTTACGGTTTTCGAACCTTAAGAGTTGAATAACTATTAGATCAAGCATGTTGCCGTAGTTTAGTAGGTAGTGTGTTGGCGAAACTAGGGTTCAGACATCAAAAACGAAAAATGAAAAAAAAAATATTTCTTCGGCGACTTCCTCTCAGCAGATTTCTGGCAAAAACTTTGAGAGTAAATAAAATTGTCATGAATAAAATTAACATGCGCAGCATGAGTGGTGTTAACAAGCTAGGCCGTAATCCTAGCTGAAGGGTTGTAATGGCCAATTATGTGTGTATCGTTGGTCTCATGTAGAGAGGCCCTAACTTGCATATTTGTGTTAAATATATTGGAATTACAGAAAATATTCAACTTCGAAAAAACTGTGAATTAAGGATTTTCTACATGAGACCGACGGTATGTATATGCTCCAAAACAGGTTTTCTTACGGTCAGGCTTATTAGCGAAGAAAATCTAATAAGAAAGGACCTAGTGTGAACTGGATAGCCATAGTTTCAAGGGTTCGAAAACAGGTTTCCTTAAGGCCAGGAGTATTAGAAAACAAAGTGCTCTATATATCGGGAAAAAAACGGATAAAAATGGCCTTAGTGTGGAAAATGTTCCTAAACAGGTTTCCTTACAGACGGGCGTTACTTTGAACCTAACAAATAGGATTCGAACTAAGTAAATTTGAAAAAAAATGTTTTATATGTAAACCGGTCAAAATCGGATAAAAAAATTGACCTATTGTGGGCTATGGACCTAGTGGGCTGAGTAGCCATAGTATCAAGGATTTCAAAACAGGTTTCCTTAGGGTCAGAAGTATTAGAAAAGAAAATGCTCTATAAATACAGGAAAAATCGTATAAAAATGGACCTAGCGTAAGATATGGACTTAGTGAGCTGTATAGTTTCGGGGATTCCAAAACAATTTTCCTTACAGATTGGCGTTACTTAAAACCCAACATATAGGCCTCGAACTAATTAAATTTTAAAAAGGGTGCTCTATATGTAAACCGGTCAAAATTGGATAAAAAAGGGATCTAGTAAGCTGGAAAGCCTTAGTTTTTGAATTCCAAAAAAGGTTTTCTTACAGCCTGGCGTTACTTAGGACCGGAGATATAGGCATCATAGCTAATTATTTTCTTCACAGGAGCCTAAGAAAATTCTCTGTATAAACCGGCCAAAATTTTCATTATTCTGCCTTATATTAGCAATGACTTGCATTTTTTTGTAGGTGGTTTTGATTAGCTTTAATTTATTGTTTGATGACTTGAATTTTTGGGTCAATAACTTGCATTTTTCTGGTCGAAGGATTGTATTCTAATGGTCGATGATTTGCATTCTTACAATTGATGACATGCATTTTTTTGGTCGATAGCTTGCATTTTTTGGTTTGGAGTTGTATTTTTTTGGGTCAGTGACTTGCATTATTTTGAGTCAATGACTTGCATTTGTTTGGATCAATGACTTGCAATATTTTGGGTCAATGATTTGCTTTTTATGGTTGATAAAGGTATTTTCTGCTCGTTTTGTAGGCAGACTGATATTCGTTTAGCAGCAGGAAAGTTTACAAAATATTGTCAAACTCTGTTCTAATAATTTTTTTCTGTACTTAAAAAGTATGGCCATCCATTGCACAACTGCAGTTCCTATAAGCCACTACAATTTTTAAATATTTCTTCTTTTCATATCTTCATTTCTTTCCCCTCAGACTGCTTAAAGAAATATAAAAAATAAAACATTTCACAGACATTTTTTAAGTGTAATCAACAGTTTCCTTTTTCAATTAAAAATTGATGCCACACTTTAACGTCAACGTCACAGTGCATCAATATCATCATAATCATGCCCATCATCATTAGCATAGGCGTCAACGTTAGCAGTTGCAGGAAGATGATGCTACAAATTGCATGCAAATATTTGCATTTGCTTTTCAAATGGAATTTATTGTGAGAATCACATGAAATCGATACGAAAAATAATCAAAACGAATAAACCTGTTCACATTATTATTATTATTCAACAACAACTAAATGTTAATAAAAGGGGAAAAATATTTTTAAAATGAAGCAATTCCCAGACCTTAACGCCCGCACCACCCAACCCATTGGCATTGGTTATGACAGGCAAAATAAAAGTGATGCACAAATATTTGCCACATGGTAAATACTACCATAAATGGGCATTTGGGGCATAAAATACAAACGAAATGTTAGCGCATAATTATAAGGAGGCCAGGTGTTAAGAGCGCTTAGGCCAACATGCTTCGTTTGCTCACTCATCGATGCTTTTAACAACCTCTTTGATAAAGTTTTTTACATGGTTACTTGGGAAAATTAAAAAAAAACAACAAGAACAACAACAAATACAACAACAAAGATAAAAATGTACAAACAAACTTGCGAACAACAAAGCAACACCAACAACTCGACAACACAAAGAATACTTTTATACACTCCAAGTTTCGGGTAATAAAAGGCGATAAAAAATTGCATATGGAAACTATTACAGAGTGGTTGCATACACAGTCTGGCGTTCAATTAAAAAGACCGACAGAATAAAAATAAATTATTCGGTAGGCTATGGATTTCATTTTGTATTTTTTATATTAACTTAGTTGCACTTGTGAATTGCAAGTCATCAGTGAACAATGCTCGATATGGAACCTCATTTCGTATATATTTGTAGGGTCATAGTGCACAGTGCATACATGGCATGCTTCATGGTAAAACATAAGTCGTTCACAACTCTCGTCGATGTACATACTAT
The DNA here is from genome assembly GCA_014635995.1 of Sarcophaga peregrina. Lineage (NCBI taxonomy): Eukaryota > Metazoa > Arthropoda > Insecta > Diptera > Sarcophagidae > Sarcophaga > Sarcophaga peregrina. Next base: position 84,344,700 of record CM025791.1, read on the forward strand.
ATAGTCGCACAAGAAGAGTGAAGTGCCCATAATATTATTACATCTCCCAAGGGTCTTATAGAAACCACATAGAATATTCGATTCAAATCGACTTGAACTCTGTAGCATTGTGTCTTCTAACAAAGAATTATGACCTTTGACAGTTGGCAACAGCAATTTTGAAGAATTACATACATAATTGGCCATTACTACCACAGATCAGCAAAGAATCGTTTTTCCGCTACTCATAAGCACTCATGCAATTTTGAGTATGAATGAATCAACAGAATTGAAATTCAACTACTCTGATTCATTCGTATTCGCTACAACATTGATTTATAAGTTATAAGTAGCAATGAGTATGAGTACAACGTTGACATCAAACTAACAATATTCGAAATGTGTTTGATTCATACGCCTACTCACTCTGATTCATAAATTTTGAAAAATACTTGTAATACTTACAAGTGATTCGAGTGGCTCGAAACATTCATCAAAATTTACATCCTTTGTTGTTGTTGCATATACAAACAAAGAAGAAAGGAAAGGTAAAGGTATCCCAGGAAAATCAAGTTCGGTACAATCGGTACAATCGGAGAAGTCTATGTTTTTAGTTAATTTTGTAAAAATATTCGGTTTTACTTTAAAAGCCAACCGAATAATTTTTATTTTTACGAAAATTAAAGTTTTGTAAATTATTTGTTATAGCTTTTAGCTACTTCTGCTGTTTGGTTTATTGAAGAAAATATTACTGCTGTCTTGAAAAGGCTAACAATGAAGGAAATCCATCAAATTCGATTGATTGTAGAACCTTTGGCAAGTTCTAGAACTTGTAATACTACCGTAAAAATATGTATCCCTGGAAAATTAAGTTTCAAACAGGCAAAAGCTGACTAGATTACCTAGTAAAATTTAAGGTAAGTCTATTTTTTGTAAAATTTGTTTGAAAAATATTCGGTTGTACTTTAGGAAAAGCCTACCGAATAATTTTTATTACAGTTTCTTACAGTTTCTGTTAGAATGAAAAAGTTTCATAAATCATTTGTTATGGCTTTTCGATGCTTCTGCTGTTTGGTTTATTGAAGAGAATATTACTGCTGTCTTGAAGTAGCAATCAATGAAGGAAATCTATCAAATTCGATTAATTGTAGAACCTTTGGCAAGTTCTAGAACTTGTAATACTGCCCTAAAAATATGTATCCCTGGAAAATCAAGTTTCAAACAGACAAAAGCTGACTAGATAGCCTAGTAAAATTTAAAGTGAGTCTATTTTTAGTAAAATTTTTTTGAAAAATATTCGGTTGTACTTTAGAAAAAGCCCACCGAATAATTTTTATTACAGTTTCTTTAAGAATGTAAAAGTTTCGTAAATCATTTGTTATGGCTTTTCGATGCTTCTGCTGTTTGGTTTATTGTACAAGTGGCTTTATGTTGTCGTATATGTATGTTGCTGCCGTCATCAACAACATTTTTATGCCATGGCAAAGGCTTCTAGACATTAAGGGGCTGTTAGCGGGAATAATACGAAGTGGAATTTAAAACATATTTTTTTTTTGTCATGAGTGTATAGTGAAGTGTGTATTGCTTTCCTACAATTTTTTTCTTCTTTTTTTTTAGTGTCTATTTAATATACGATGTGATAATTTATGTCTTTAGCATATCGTATGGCATAGTAAATTGCCCTGCTATTATCACTTTTTTTTTGTTCAGCAGCAGCAACAACAACAACAACATTTGATTGCATAGTCAAACAAACAATACGTGTTGTTGACAAACACGTACAACTCTTTAGGGGGGACATTCTAAAGTCATAAAATTTGTTTATGATTCTATGACCATTGTAAAGAGATTTTACCGTATGCTGTGGGTATTTTGTTTTATGTTTTATTACTTTTAAACACTGCATAGACTTAATGGTGTGGTGTTGTTGTATGATTATATCAACTCATTGATCTGTTTGTTAACTGTCATCTTATCAAAATGTTATATGCTGGTCATTTTATTGGCTGGTTGGTTGGTTAGATGGCTTAAATGGTTAACTGGCTGCATAGTTATTTTACTCTGTTGTGCTGTATGTGTTTCATATCGTATGATAAGATAATTGAGGTGATTGTTTAGGTAACAACAAACCGTTAAATATGCATAAAATAGGAGTTTCATTACGAGATCTTTTAAAGAGATTTAAACAATGCAAAAAACAACTTTACAACATTATTACTGTGGCTATAAACAATTCAAATTCATACTATTTATGCTAGTAATAATGGCCAAAAGGAAAACCTTTTTTATAAAGCCTTTTTCCGGCAAGTCAAAGTTTAGATTTTAGTAAGATTTTTTCTTTGCTTGGTTATCTTAAAAGCTTTTCATCATTAGACTACAACTTCTTCTTTCTCTATTTGTAAAAATCCAATTGTTTTAAATGGCAATCCAATGCTTTCTATTGCGCTTCTATTTCATACAGAATGAAAGTATTTTTCTTAAGCTTCAGCCAATAAATTGCGTAAATATTTGTTTGCGTTTCTGGCCAATGCTATCTACTCTAGAGATGTTAATTTTCCATTGAACTTGTTGCTCCATGAGAAATGTTTTTTTAACCTTTTTTTTATTTCTTTAGCATCTCTTAAGCAAATAAACACTTTAAAACAATTAAGGTCAAGTGAAGTTTGAATGGCTATATTTGCTTCGTGCAAATATAGGCACACGAAAGTATTTAAACAATCATTGGTTGAAAGGTTGAATATTTAATGCCCTACAGTGACTGCTTTATTTATAACGTAGTGTAAGTACGTTACTAATATAAATTTAACACATACTCCTCTCAGATTGCCTTTCATCTGTAAAAATGTCTCCGAGATCCAATTGCTGTATCCCATACATACAGTAAGCGTCAAAAGAAAATGTACATATAAAAAAAGCTATTTTAAAATTGTTACATGGCCAGTTTTTAAAATTAAATTAAATTTAAAAAAAGATTACAAATTCGAAATATTGACAAATTTTTTTCGGGCACTCTCCTTACAAGTGGTAAAAGTTGAGTTTGTTGATTGTTAGAATTTTGTCCATATTGTACATTTTCTTTTGACGCGTACTGTACATATGTCATTGGACATTACAATCCTTCAGTAAAAATTACGAACTAGTTTCCTACACCACTTATGTTGTGTGAGTTAATTTTCATCAATGAATGGCTGGACCTATAGTTTAAATTGGATTCCGATCGATAGATTTTTTAGAAACTCTTTCATTGCAATTTTATTTACTCTCAGAGTTTTTGCATTTTGCACTCAGAGTTATTGTCAGACATCTGTTGGCGGAAGTCGCCGAAGAAATATTCTTTCTTATTTCGTTTTGTTGGAGACGGCTGACCTAAGGTTTAAGCCATGGTCTCATGCTGAATACATTAGCACACTACAGGGTGGCTGATATGTATTGCAACCAACTTCAGGTTGTTAGCATTTGTAAACCGCTCGTCTGACAGCTGAAAGATTTATTACAGTGACAGTTCATTTTATTATTTAGAAGATTTCAAAAGCATTTTGATCTATTCCATTCAGAAAAAAGTTATTCGTGATGAAATTTAAGTGTGATTATGTGATTGGTTTATATTAGACTGAAAACCACAGGTGGCTATCGTTAGAGTCCCTCCAGTATTTAAATGTGAATAAATCTTTTGTTTCTCTTACCAATGCTCGTTACCGTGATATTTCCAGTGTTGCATGGCGTCCAAAAAGAGTGCGAAAAAAACAATAACAACACCAGACATAATCCGAAAAGTGAAGGCCAGATTGGACATTCCAACAGGACTCAGCACCACAGCTCTCAGCACGCGTCAACCGAGAATGGCTTAAAAACGAGGTTCTTCACTTTATTTCTACCGAACAATGGTCACCAAAATCTCCCGATATCAATCAATTGGGCTTTTGCGCCTGGGGCATTTTCGAGAGTAAAATCTCATTAAAAAATATCGAAGTGTCGATCATCTCAAGACGGACGCTTCGCCGGGAATGGGCCGAAATAGCTCAGAGCCACTTTCGTGCAGCCTGTGATGGCTTTGTGGGCCGTTTAAGGCCGTAATTCGTACCAAAGGTGGCCAATTCGAACAAATCTAAACTGTTTTGAAAATTTTATGTTATTTCCAACATTTTTTGGTTTTGAACAATAGAATTACTTTGTTGCATTTTATATCAGCCACCCTGTTCCACTTCAATACCCTTTATGAATCACAACTAGATTAATTGAAAATTTCCTAACAGACTCAGGCATCTTGTATCTTGATTGGTTTGAGTTTTATTAAAACCAGTACCTATTCTTGTTTCTTCATCATTTCAAGTAGACAAATATAGTCTCGCAGTGTCACTTGGAATAGCTACATAGCCATTCGATATAAATAATGAACTAATAATGTCGTCCGTATACAAGAACGTTAAAAGATCACCCTAAATTGGTAGTGTTTTATGTTATTAGACATGAGACATCGGATCAAACATTCTCTCAGCAGATTCAGGCAAAAAGTGGGGTGAAAATTAAATGAGCATGAAAACGTTTCTCAATCCTATGTCAGTTTAAACTAAAGATTCCACGACACTCATGTGTAAAATTTAACACACACAGATCGCCGCGGCAATTTTCAGAAAACTAGCCAAAAAAACGACAACTTGATTTTATCACATTAGTGAGTACGAGATAACTCGTAGTTTGGCTCCCTAGAAGGTAACGGAATCTACGAGTTACCTCGTAGTCGGCAGTTACCGTGTTAACTGGTGTGAGAAACTAGTTCGTAATCCTAACTAAAGGGTTGTAATGACCAATTACGAACGTTACAGACATCGGATATAGTTTAGGGTTCCATATATTAGACCACTCCATCAGAATGCAATACTCGATTATAAACTTTATAAGTGGGACACAGTAACAATCTTTGTTCTTTCTATAAGACCCATCGAATCTCTACTTGATCCATATGTCATCAAATCTAATTTATTTTACTTCAACTGCCAACATCAAATGTGATCACAATATTTGCGATCATCAAATTTCAATTTGTTGTTCAGTCAGTTGTATATTGATTGCCAAATAATTTAATTTCTTTAATGTTTTCGGAACAATTAAGTATTTCAAAAGCAATTACAAAATGTATCTTGTATGTGAATGAAATCCTTATATGGTAATCCTCTTAAAGCTTTAATTTCATTTTCAAATCATTTGAAAAATGAATAATTCCTTAAACGGCAAATTGATTCTAAGAATTGTAAACGATAAGCCAATTACCAATGCGCCAACAAACTACATAATTTCTATGTAATTGTGTTAAAAGATAACAAATTCAATGCACACGCGATCAATGAAGTGTGTGCGTAAATTGGGGAAAAAAAACACTAAATTGACAACACCATTGGCCATCTCAATTCAATACAATTCAATACACAATACAGTGCGATTAGTCATAAATGACTTGAAAACATATTGAACATCTCAATTGAAAAACATTTTCTTATTTTTGTTGTTGCTTTCATTTTGAGGATCTATTAATTAAGGTCAATCTAATAAGAAAATACAACAACAACAACAAAAATTATTACAAATGAATTGTTGAAAAATTTAAAAGTTTTATGACAGTTCCACTGACCACACACGTACAGTGCAAAGCGAACACTGTTCAGCTGACTTTCTTTGTCGTAAAGAAAACAATAAAAAAAATCGAAATGTTGACCTTGAAAATACTTAGTAACAGTAACTTAAGACAGTGACTAAAAAGAATCTACAGTGGCATGGAAGGCCATAAGCAATTTGGCACTGTAATGTTCTTATGAGTACAAGGATTCGAATTGTCGCAGCTATTTACGAAGAAGTCGCCGCATTCTAGTATGTGGTATATTGGCTTATTAGACCAGAGCCTGTGGTTTCTGTCTTGGCTCAGACATTTTTTTGCCGACTTCAACAGACTTCTGGCAAGATTTCTGAGAATAAAATAAAAATTGCCACGAAAAGTTTCTCAAAAATATGTCGCTTAGAGTCAACTTTAAACCCTAAATCCCACCACTTACATATAAAATTAACACAAACAGCATAAGTGGTGTGAGCAGCAGGGTTAGAAACTGTGCTATTTTAAGAAAACCGATTTTATAGATTGATATTTCACATCAGAATTAAAACGATCATTGTCTGCTTTGTAATCTGGTTTTGGTTGCGTAAGGGAGGATCAGAGATCACCAATAAGTATTCAAAACAATGAGTAGGTTCGAGTTATACTTATAATTTCAGCTACTTATACGCATTCATACTTATTTTGATATCATACTCATACTACTCATACTCAAAGTTGCAAGTACCCGTCGTATTCATACTTAACAATACGCATAATGTTATTGACTTCAACTCGTCTCTACTTAACATTTACACGAAGCACAAAATAAGTATGATTCGCGTACGAATACTACTATACTCACAAGAAGATTGTGTGTATGCTTGTCTTTCCTTTCATCTTTGTTTGTATATGCAACAACAACAAATGCTGTAAATTTTGATAAATGATTCGAATCACTTATAAGTACTTATAAGTATTTTTCTAAATTCATGAATCAGAATGAGGAAGGTCATATGAATCAAACGTATTTCGAATGTTGTGGGTTTGATGTCAACGTTGTACTCATACTCGTTGCTACTTATACGTATAAATCAATGTTGTAGCGAGTACGAATTAATCAGAGTAGTTGAATTTCAATTCTGATGATTCATTCATACTCAAAATTGCATGAGTGCTTATGGGTAGCGGAAACACGATTCATTGCTGATCCCTGGTGAGGATTTGTTTTTTCTACTCAAGTGTATTGTCTATTCTACAATACTTGCAAGTATTTTGCAGCGAGTTGAAAGTAAATGACTTTGGTTGGACGCAGTAATCAATAGAGACCATGAGATCTCTGGCAGAGCGTTGATGTTTACATTTATAAAGAAGACGAAACCGCGAACATTTTGCTTCAAGAACATTCATCAAACCGTTTACATTGCCATAAAGCATGCTATAAAGCATAAGGAAAAGCAGGCAACAGCGTTAGTAAAACTTCAGTCAATCTTGTGTAAAGACGCTGTGTGTTTGAAGAGAATAATCGTGGTTTGACGTTCTCCGTTGAAAAGTTCTAGCGAGGAATTGTTATTGTTTAATTTAAGGAGTGTAAAGAGAAATAACAATCAAATTGTGGACAGTGTCCCACATAATCATGCGAACAATAACGAATTTAATTGGAACTAAAAACAACTTCATTTTTATTTTATTTGCAATCTACGAAGTCATATATTAAACCGTTTTTAAAATGTAAAAACGTAACAATTGTAAAGTTTCTGCTTCTAAAAAGAGTATTACTTATCGAGGCTTGACTGTTTATATGCTTGTTTTCTAATAATAAACAGAGATCACCAATAAATTCTTTTGCGAATTGATTTAATTTCCCATTTTGTTAAAATAGTTTTCATGTTTTTTATTTCAATTTATTGAGAAAAAAAAGTATTTAAACTTAATTAAGCTATTAGAACTAATAAAAGCTTAATTAATTTATATTCAATGGGTGTTCGAAAATTAAGACGTCAAATATGTTAAAATATTTTAATGACAAACAAAAAAATATTTTTTTTTTTAAATTGAAAATAAAAAGAAATCAATTTAAATATGATTTAAAATTGAAAAAATCATGAATAAAACAATTGTCTTAATGATCACAGTTAAATTTGGAAGGACTTTCTAAACAAAAAATTTCGAAACTTTCGACCAAAAAAAAAAAGTTATTTTTTTTCGCATTTTCTAATCACTTCTCCTATTCGTAATTCACTACCAATGACCGATTTGAATTTGTTGTTTAAACATTGGCAAAGTGTCAAAAATATTTGAAAAAGCTTATGAAACAAATAGAAAAAAAATCGTTTAATTTACACTCTAATGCCAAACGGAAAGTGTAAATATTCACAGGTTGTATGTAAATTTGTTAATTGTTTAAATGCTAGAAATAATTTGTAAATATTTTTCAAGCTTCACAACGTTTTTTATCTTTTGAAAGGTGAATACAAATAAAAGTAGAAAAATAGAAAAATAAATAAAATTAAAATTAAATTTAATTGCTTACAAAGTTACAATGCAAAGAGACTGATAGTCTTGCATCAAACTAGCCTAAGAATAATAACTAGACTTCCAACACTTTCTATTCGAAATATGAATGTGATGATAACCATAAAACATAATCGTCATCAGCAGATTATATATTGGGTCCTGGTCCTGGGATTATCATTTACTAATTAGGAAGTCAATTAGTCATAACAACCCTTCAGTCAGGAGTACAACCTAGTTTATCACATCACCCATGTAATGTGTGTTATTTTTATCTATGCATGGCGGGACCTATCGTTAAAAGCGACTCCGAACGACAGATTTTTTTTTTTTGAACAGGACATAATTCAGAGAATCGTTAGATTACCTGATAGCAAAATATTAGAATTGCTACGCTGCAATGAATTGTGGCATATGCTAACGATGTGGCTATTCTTGTGGGTGGAAAATTTTTCTGCTCTTGGAATTTTATCCTCTTGGGCAATAAACTGTGGTCTGGGGATAAATCCAAATAAGTTCTCGTGTAGGTTCAAAATTGAAACCTTCAGGTTGCCAAGATTAGCTGGAAGGGAGCTGTCGTTGTCTTCTGAGGTCAAGTACTTGGGTGTTGTCGTAGACAGCACGCTGAACTGGAAATGAGTCAGCGAGGAAAGAATTAAGAAGTGACTAAATGCTTTCTACAAGTGTAAGAACTCCATAGGTAAGAACTGGGGTCTTCCGCCTAGGTCCATTCGCTGGATATATCTGGATATTGTTAGAACGGTTATTACTTATGGTTGTGTTGTCTGGTGGTGTGCCTTAGATAAGAGTTTTCAACGAAAAATCTTGGATAAGGTTCAGTATCACTGGAGTGAGGAAGAGTTGCGCTCAGGCTACTCTTGATAATATGCTCTGTCTTACTCCACTTGACTTATATGTCAAGCGGTGTGCAGCGCATAGTGCCATACGCCTGAGGGAATCGAGTTGCTGGAAACAGCGCTCAATATGTCACTCCAGTGTTCTGAATACCGTCTTTCCTGAGGGAAGGTATGGACTTTCGGAAAAACCCATTGATTATATAGTGTCTGAGGCTATGTTCCTCCCTGGTTTTAGAATACTAATACCGGATAGGGCACAATGGAATGGTGGGGTACTCCAGGGGCAGAGTCGTATACCCATCTTCACAAATGGGTCTAAGTTAGGTGGATATACAGGTTCTGGGGTTTTCTGTAGGGAACTCGGTCATGAACTCCACTTCAGGTTGAATAATGACTGCAGCGTTCTTCAGGCGGATATTTTCGCAACACTGAAGGCTGGTACGCCTTCCATCCATCTTGGGCCAGGTGGGTCTAGCGGTGGAGCAGGACTACTCATTGACCCAGGATAGGTTGGCGTCCCGAAAGAACCTTCGCGCAATGGTCAACTTGACCGAGGCAAGTGGCATACCCAATTCAACAGAAGAGGATTCCGGAAGGATCGCACCAGCTCTGGCGACCTCGTCGGCCCTACAGTTTCCCGGAATTTCACTGTGCCCACACCAGGGAGACACTGGTAAAGTGCCCCGAGACAAGATCGAGATAGCGGCGACATTCCCTAACGATCCTAGAGTTAATCACGAAACCTGACACAGATCTTATCGCGGCCTGACTGTCTGAAAAGATCGAGACGCGACTGAAATGAGCATTGTTGATAAGAATCCATTGAACGGCCCGGTAAATTGCCTTTACTGAAACACGCTACAGAGGTCTGGCAGACGGAGAGAAATATTCCAGTCCAGTTTCCCAGAGTAGACACCACTTCCAACCCCATCATCGAGTTTAGAGCCGTCGGTATATATATCCAGGGCTTCCGGGGGGACGATCGTATCAGGATTCCAGTCATCCCTATTCAGAATCAGAGAGTGGAAACATCTATCAAGACAATGTTCAAGGGATATAGTCCATGTTCACAGGGACCACCGGATCAACCTCCAGAATTGTGGAGTGACCAGAAAGTACAATGTGCCAACGAGAGAGAGCATTAAGTCTAGTCGCAGCAAACTTGGCCACCTGCCTAGCGAGGAAATATTTTTTTCATATTTTCGTTCTGATGGTTTGAACCGATTCTAACACACTACCTACTAGACTACGGCGACTACATTGAAACATATTAACCGAATTTTTGTTTTCAAATATTTGGCAGTTAAAGATCAACGACACTTAGATTTGACGAGACGTCACAATTTATCATATAGAGACCGTAAACACTGCTGCCTTTTTCCAATCTCCCTCAACTTATTTCTGTGTTTCAAAGACAATGCAATGCATGGCAGGGCACTATCCCCTGAGTGTTGAATGTAATGACAAAAAAAATTAATTTCTTTGTAAAAGTAAGGAAATAAATTGGTGAACTGTTGCTTAACATTTCTATAAATTTCTGCTTAAACAACTTTTTTTTAATTGCCATTGAACTTTGCAATATCTTGCATTGTAATTTAAAAAATGTTTAAAATTATATTTTTTTTTACAATAAATTTAACCTTGTATAACATTTTTATTTTCTTGAAATATAAAATAAAAACTGAAATACAATTCAATTTGAAAGATATTTTTATGCATTTGAAAGCAAAGAAGAAGAAAAAAAATTGAAAATGACATTTGTTGACATTTACATTCAAATGAAAATGATAATTGAATATGAATTCAATATTGAAAATTGAATATTGAATATGAATGGGAACAGGTCTATTTATTGTTCAATAGAAGTGATGAAAGAAAAACCAATATTATCAAGATATGTTGTTAAATATTAAAAAAAATATGTAGAAAAAAAATAATAATAATAAAATATAACATGCAATCGATGATAATATTTTTTTAAAAATTCCATGCTTCCAAGATAAAATACAGTGGCGAACAGAAGTGAGTGCATGTTCACGATACAGAGTTTCGTCAGCCACAAAAACAAAACCATACAAGCAAATACAAAAAGAAAGAAATTAATTTTAATTTTTTACTTTATCCTTAACAAATAGTAGTAAAAAAACAATAATTAAAGAAATAAATTCAATGAGTTTGAACAAAAAAACGAAAATAATCTACATAAAAACAATTCAAATCATTGCACTTTTCAAGAAAGTTCAAGAAACCAACCCAATTTCAACAATTGGTCCATAGACCCCTATTAGAAATAGCTTGATTTACACGGTTTGATATGCTTTCTACCAAATTTTCAATAACATCTTTCGGAATTTGATTGCATTGCGAATTTAAGTGATCACAAAGTTTGTGGATGTTTGTTCAGACTGTTTCTTACTGCGCGAGCCGGTTTTCCCGAATGGATTGAGGTTAAGTCTTTGTGCTGGCCATTCTATCAATTGTAAATTCTGTTTCCCACTCTATATCTTTACAATTTTTGCTATGTGCTTCGGATTAGCATCCTGTTGAAAACAATTTCTTATTTTGGATAACCATATTAGTCCATGAAATACGAAAGATGGGTTTTTCGCATGATACCATCTACTACATATAGAGGGCCAACATGCTACCGTATTAAGCATCCCCAAACCATTATATTTACGCCACCAGGTTTAACAATTTGCTTCACATGGTATCTTCGCAAACGTTCCCCGGGTGTTTGATAGCAGTACTGCTTTCCATCTTACTGAAAGTGGTCAAATTTGGACTCATCAGACCAGATAACACATTTCCAATCAGATGCTAAGCAGAACTGCTATCGAAGTTATCCTTTAGTAAGCCAATCCTATTAATGAATCTCAAACTTACAGTTCTTTGGATATACTGGGTCTCTAAACCAATCGGCTTACTACCCATTACTGGTTGCGCTCCTGCAGACCTATTCTAACTATTGAGTCTGAGTTTTAAACAGCCATGCCCCATTAAGATGTCTAAAGTAGTTCTCAACTCCCTTATTATCAAGCTTAAGATTAGTTTCGTAAATGTGGCATTGAGCTCATAAGACTCTTCAGTCCGACCAACATTTCCAAGAATGGTTGGTGAGTAAGCGTGCATGGATCAATTATTTTTAAGAACTTTGAACACGTTCCCTGGGTCTTCAATAGCACTACTGCTTTCCATCTAATTGGAAACATGATATCTAGTCTGATATGTCCAAATTTAATCACTTTTAGTAAAATGGAAAGCAGTACTGCTATTGAAGACCCGGGGAATGCTATTTCTACTAAGGGTCTATTGACCAAATATTGATATTGGGTTAGTTTCTTGAATTTTCTTGATACGTGCAAAATTGAGTTTATGTGGATTATTTCAGTTTTTTCGTTCAAACTCATTGAATTCATTTCTTTAATTATTGTTTTTTTCACTGCTATTTGTTAAGAATAAAATAAAAAATTAAAATTAATTTTTTTTGTATTTTTTTTTCTTTTATTTTTATATCTCCACTCAGGGGATGACCCCTACTCATGCAGTGTATTGTGCAGGTTTAGGAAAGGTGGAAAAAGGGAAATGCGAACGGTAAGGAAACGAGTTGATGCACGTTACTATAAAATGGCCAGTGCTATACCCTCACCATTAGACAGTCTACAGCAATCGTCTCCAATAAGCCCGTAGTTTCTAACACCACTTATGTTGTGTCTGTTAATTTTATGCAGAAGTGGCGGGACATACAATTTAAAGTCGACTCCGAACGACAGATTTTTGAGAAAACAAGAAGAGAAAGAGAAGAAATCTCCGAAAAAATACTTTTTGTATGTTTTTTTTTATTTTTGATGTCTGGCCTGGGGCTCGAACCCTGGCTTTACGTCTAATAAGCTAGCACACTACCTACTGTTTTTGTGGATGACGAAACCCAGTATCGTGAACATGTTTTAACAAAAATGAATTATTTTAATTAAATAAATAACTATTCCATGCTTTATGCATCATTTGATTTCTGAATTTGTGATAATTTAAAATATTTTATTTTGATTTAATTTTTTGCTTTTTTTTAATTCATTTCAACCTTAACATTGTAGTTTCATAAATATTTTATTTTATTTTGTTTTATTTTTTTTTTTTTAATATTTAATTGCGTTTAACAAAAACATAAGCAAAAACTATTAGTTTTTTTTTTTGCATAGCAAATATTATCAGTATTTTGCATAATCTCAGCTTAAATACTAAGTATGCATAGCCATTAAAAATTTAATTCAATTAAATGAAAACAAAAAAACCCGCCACTGATATGACATTTTATAGACAGAAGTCTGTGACAAAATCATAATAGTGCTTCAACTAGTCAATAAAAATATTCATTTTTTTCTTTTATTTTTAAAATAATAAAATTAAATACAATTTAATTAAATCGCATTTAGTTTTACATCGACTACTTTATCTTAAATATTCAAATATCATTCAAATATTACAAGAAATTTTAATGGATCGCAATTGCAAAAAACTTAAGAAATAAAAATACGTGGGTGTTGCTTCAAGAGCTTAACCATTTGAAAATTATAATACAAGACTGGACCATAACATCTTTTGAATATAATTTCCGTCATATAACCGTCAACTGTGACTAGTATATTGACTACTAATGCTTCAAAAATTACTGTTTTGTTTACATAAACCAATAACTTAACATAGCTTCACAAAAAATAATCTGGATGTGTTGAATAGCACGAACGAGATCACTTTTGGAATTGATTATATCTCAGTCTGTACAGTAATCCCCTGATTTACGTCGTCGAATGTTCCGGGAAAAGGTGACGTTAATCGAATACAAAAAAAAAAACTAATATAATTCAATTTTTATTCTATGCATTGAATTATTTTTAAAGAGGGAATTCATTTGATTTTGTTTAAAAACAACAAAGTTGAAATTGACCGGAACGACGTTAATCGAAACAACGTAAATCGAGGGAATACTGTACAGCAAATTGTGACGTCTTGTTGGATCTAAATGTCGTTGATGTTTAACTGGCTAATAGTTGGAAACAAAAATTTACTTAGTATTGCTCAATGAATTCGCCATAGTCTAGTAGGTAGATTGTTGGCTTAACAAACGTAAGGTTAAGGTTCAAAACCTCAGGTCAGACATCCCAAACAAAACAAATTGAAATGAAAAATTATTTCTCATCAAATTTATGGCAAAAACTCTGAGAGTAGATAGAATTACCACGAAAAATTTCTAAAAAAAAATTTGTCGCGTCACTCATGTATAAAATTAACACAAACAACATGAGTGATATAAGAAGCTAGGTTGTAATCCTATTTTTTTTTTTTTTAATTAAACCTGCACTCAGGTTTGATATTCTGATATTCTGCTTGGGTAGAGTATATCGGTAGTTTACGGATAATTACGTTACAACTTTCAGAATATCAAACCTTTCATTACTGCTTTACCCAAGCATATCGGTAGTTTACGGATAATTACGTTACCACTTTCAGAACACCAAACCTTTCATTACTGTTATCAGAAAACAATCAAATTAGTTCGTTATTCCAGGGGATCACGATTTGATGTTTGAATTTAGGAAAAAGAAATTATCAAACCCTAATAGTTGTGTTCACGATAACAGATATTCTAAGAATTACATAATCTACGACACTGTTGGCGACAAAATGCAGCAATAGGTTTGAACGTCAGAGAACTTTATACTATGTTCAGATATGCACTTTTATTGAGTCAAAATTTGGTTAATTGTGCACAATATTTTAAGCGTTCAGACATAATAATATCCGCAATTCAGCTTACTCATTATTCATTTGACAATAATATTAATATTATTTTGAAACATATTTGAAAACGTAAGCCAGCTTCTTCGGTGTATTACTGACGATATGAGCGATTACACCATTTGCTTTCGATACCTTTAAATGGTTTATAACTCCTTTGAGTCACCCCCTTATTGTATTGTTAACAATATTTATTGTCCAGTTTATTTAATATTCACTATCGATAATCATAAATAAAATCTTGTACAATGTTTAAGTCAATTTTTAAAATGCTACCAATAATTTAATATAATAAAAATATAACAACAACACCAACAACAACGTAATCTAATAAACTATCTAACGTTCGTTATCGAGATCAAATTAAATTAAAAAATTATTACAATTTCATATGAAATATATAAGAAACAGGCTGGCTTCATTTAAACTGCATAAAAAATATGAAAATAAAAAATAAACAAAATAATAAACAAATAAATATTTATATGATAATTTTATTATTCATATGAATATAATAAACTGAACAGATATTGATCTGTAATCCAATTTAAAAAAAAAAAAAAAACGCAACAGCATTTGAATGAAACCAGCCTGAAACGAAAATAAAATTAAATTCGATTATTTATGGGGCATCGGACCACCAATGAATACAAAATAATCATAAATTTTTGGAAAAACAATCGAAAAACAAATAAAAAAAGAAAGAAAATATTTGTGAGACAAAATTATTTGTTGTAAATGGTTTGGTTAGTTAAGTTTTGGAAACATTGTGTGAAAAATTCGAAAGGGAAACTTAACACCCAACCCTCGTTTAATATTTATAAAAGCAAATAAATCAATAAATAAAAAATAAATTTGTTTTTTTATCATTTTTGTTTGATTAATTGCTTTCATTCACAAACTATTGCCAAATATTTTTAAAAAAATTTTTAAAAATAAAGCAAATAAAGAATTATTACTGAACAACAAACTATAAATATTCCATAAATTAAAAATAAATTGAAAATATTTAACAAATGAAATACGTAACTCCATTACATACATACATACATATATAAACGGCCATTACAACCCTTCAGTCAGGATTACGCCTTAGCTTTTCACACCACTTATGTTGTGTGTGCTATTTTTTTTTTTGAATGAATGGCGGGACCTAAAGTTTAATGTCGCCTCCGAACGACAGATTTTTAGCAAGCTTTTCATAGTCATTTTATTTACTCGCAAAGTTTTTGCCAGAAATCTGCTGAGAGGAAGTCGCCGAAGAAATATTTTTTCATACTTTCGTTTTAATGTCTGACCTGGGGTTTGAACCGTGACCTTACGTCTAATAAGCCAATACACTAACTGCTAGCCTACGGCGACTCGACATAGTGCTATTAGATTTGTCAATTTTGATATCGCTAGAAACTTTTTCACCCTCGTAACCTCCTCTGGTCTTCAACTAATCCCACTATCATAGGACAAATTCATAATCCAACCGTGATATCCTTTACATTCTCCACAATAAGGCCAAATGTGATTTGATTACCAGTCCCTAGCTGACTAAAAGCATTAGGGTCGCTGTGAAAATCTAGCCATGACGGAATAATTAGTATCGGTATTATAATAAAACCTTATAGGACCTAAGTAAGCTATTAGTTTTACGAAGTGGTTGCCTTTCTTTCGTTAACTTCGAGAAAGACTTTGTGTCACTAAATCCGAACACAAACTGGAGTCTTTTTGAATGTAAAGAAATTCTACCAAAAAATAAAAATGCTCTCTCAAGCTTTGTATGTTGTTCAAGAATAATCCTCTGAGCAGTAATTTTGGAATTGCATCTGATGTCCGCGGGCTGTGTTATGTCTTCTGCCTTCGATCGCATAGTTAGAGGGGTATGACAATGAAACCAAAATGCCTACGGAGAGAGCATTCAGCCTTGAGAGCATTCAAGAGAAAAACCTACAGTAACATATTCGATCCAGTGAGATTTTCCGGTAATTTCCGCATTCGATTCAACAATGAGCTGGTATGAGTTCCTCAATGATGTGGGCGTTATGCAGTGTATTAATATTTAGCGATTGTGCTGACACGGCCATATTGTTCGAATGAATGACGATGCACCGACGAGACGGATATTTGATGCGGGAATTTGCGAAAGTCTAGTCTAGTGGTCTAGTAGGTAGTGTGTTGGCTTATTAGACGTAAAAGCCAGGATTCGAGTCCCTGGCCAGACATCAAAATAAAATACAAAAAAAATATTTTTTCGGCGATTGCCTCTCAGCAGATTTCTGGCAAAAACTCTGAGTGTAAATATAATTGCCATGAAAAGTTTCTCAAAAATCTGTCATTCGGAGTTGACTTTAAACTGTAGATCCCGCCACCTATGTATAAAATTAACACACACAACATAAGTAGTAGTGAGAAACTAGATCAATAATCCTGACAGAAGGGTTGTAATGACCAATTATGTATGTATTTGCGAAAGTCGACGAAGAGGACGATCTTGTTTTCGTTGGAAGCATCAGGTCGAGAAAGCGAAATAGTGTTACCAATTTACATATGCGCGCAAGAAGCAGAGGCGCCTGGAAGGATGTGCTAAAGCAGGCCCAAATTAGATAATCGGTTTGTTAATGACCTATTAAGTAAGTAAGAGTTATGTCAAGACTCCCGCGTACAACTCTAAATATAAGCTCCATAATACCAGGAAAAAGTATTCCCAAATTACAGTTTTTTGAAGAAACTACCCGGGGAGTAGCGCTGGACAATGTTCAGTTGAAGTAATTTTTAAAAATTGTATGACAGATTATGCCTGCAAATAAGTATTTCATCTACTTTTGCAAATGTTCACGATTTTGTTTTTTTTCAATTTTCAAAACGATTAAAAATCCAACCTGACTAAGCTCAATCGTCTACAGCTTTTGACTTGTTTTTAAATTAATTTGTTTGTGGGCAATAAATTATTCAAGAGTCTTAGTCTTTACTGACTTCCCTTTCTACCTGAAGGGCCTTTTTTATATGCCATTTGTCCGTCACTTGTATTAATTTTGCCATTTTAATGGAGCGACCTAAATTTGATATTTCAATTTGAATGTTTTCCAAAAAAAAATATTTCGCAAATCAATTTTTCTATGACCATTTTAAGACAAAATCTTTTTATAATTATTTCTTGGCAAACAAAATCTATTTGCAGATACTTTATTTCTATAAATTACGTTCATTTCCAACAACATAATCGTTAAAATAAATAATTATAGTCTATAAAAAGCCAAAATGAAATAAAAAAAAACTGAAATACTCGTGGTAAAAATCATAAACGCTTTATAAAGATTTCAACAAATTATTCTCGCAGGCAGGCAGCAGGCTGTTAGGCTGGCAGCATACAAAAATGGTAAAAAAGTGTTCAATTTTTATGTTGAAAACCATAAAAATTAAGGAAAAAATTAATTTCAATCATAATTCTTGAAACTGTAAAAGAAAAACTATAATTATGGTGCGGTTTTCAATTAAAAATTAGAACAATTGATTGAAAATGATTTTTTTTTTGTTAATTTTTATTACAAAATTGTTAAAAAATTCTATTTAAAAAAAACGGAAATTAAATGGGGTGGTAGTTAGACATGTTTTTAGCCTTGAGCAGTGCTGTTAAATTTTCGTAATAAGAGACAACGCTTAGATTTAATAGGGTTTACCTACAGAATAATTACAAGTCTAAGGGCCATTATTACAACTTGCCGTTAACTAAAGGGAGGATTTTAACGGAGAGATAAATTGTTTTTTATTATAACGAGTACTGAATCAAATGGAAGTGAGCGTTAAGTTAAAGGGAAGATCATTCAACTTTTAACATTTAAAGCTCATTTTATGTTTTAGTATCATATACTATTTTGGATATGGCAACTTCAAATTTAAACAAAATAAGCATATACAACAAAAAAAAAAAAAAAAATGAAGTCCTCTGTTGCCACTGCGTTAAAAAAAAACTTGTTTAACAGAGCAGTTTTATCGACTTTGCTCCAACACTGCCATATTTTTGAAAAAGTTAATTTTGTTTTATCTGTAAGTTGTAATAGCCAAAATAAGTTAAAGATAACTTTGCTGTTCACTTTAGCTAAAGGTACCTTTAGCTAACGCCAACTTAAACGGGAAGTTGTAATAATGGCCCTTAGAAAGCAATGGGCAATGGTTGGTTGGGCATGTTAACGACACTTATGTTGTGTTGGCTTATTAGACACAAAGCCCGTATTCTAAAACGAAATATAAAGAAAAAAAATATTTCTTCGGCGATTTCTGGCAAAAACTCAGAGAGTAAATAAAAAGTTTCTCGAAAGAAAAAAAATCTGTCGTTTGGAGTCGATGTTAAACTGTAGTTTTTAGAAAATAGAAACACCGCCGAAAATTTTAATGCGGTATTCTTCAGGGGTTTTACATGAAGATTCAGTGTCGTTGTCAACAGAATGGTGGACACTATACTGCAACGCATTAATAGACGGGTATTGATAAAACCTACATCGCTCACACTATTGTAGTCCTCAGAAGTCAAGGCCGTTTTGGAAGAAAGAGGACTTCCGGGCTGCGCCCAATTGGCGCAGGTTCTGTTATTCCTGGCTGAAGTTGGTTTAGCTACATACGGGGAATGTTTGATCCCTCAATTGTATATTGCTGCCTAACTTCTAGCATTAGTTTTAAGCATGAAGCCTTTATCTCCTAAATGCTTTTAAACCTTTGGGGTAGCTATAGCAACGATTGATATTGTAAGATAATAACCTTACAATATTCAGAAAACTAACTCACTCTCCAGATTATAATGCACGGATCATCTTCGGAACACATAGCATATTGGGGGCTACTGAAATCTAAAGCATCAGATCGACTAGTAGAAAGGGAATGAAATGAGCCCTATAATGTTTTTTTTTTTCAATCATATTGCTGCAACAATATCCAAAATGCTAATCGATGTCAACAACGACAATATCTTACCCAGTATCTAATGAACAGTTAAGTGTTTCTTATGGAATGCGTAAACCTTGTACTGAGCTGATGGTTTATTCCCATCACCACAGTCTATACATGTTTGATTCGAGTCTCTGCTCCAGTTTACTGCGTATTTACAATGCCCAGGGCAAGGAGGCCCTTAGGTATTTTCTGGATAGTCTGATGTATAACTCAAGTCTTATCATATTGTCGTTGCCCACTGCAATCTATGCTGCATCAAAGTCGGTTGCTTTAAGTTAGTGTTTGACCATATCAGAGACTTGGAAGTTGGCATCTTCTCGACGTCAAGCAACTGATCATTATTGAAAATTCCTTTGGTCATACGGTCCAGTATTTCGAGTTAACTTCATATAAATGATTGAATGCTGATTCCGTTCTCTGTAGGTACATACATACATAATCGGTCATAACGAGCCCTTAGTCAAGATTAGGACCAATCTTCTCATATCACTTTTATTGCTGGTGTTAATTTTATACAAGAGTGGCGGAGGACCTCCAGGTTAAAGTCAACTTAGAACGACAGATTTTTGCATATGCTTTAGTTACTTGTTCCTCAATTGGCTTTGTTACATAAGACAAACAGGGAGTGAACTGCTCTCACTGCAAGCCTACTTAGCATGATAGGTTAGGTTCAGTTAGACTACATGTACATGTCAATTCTGACAAGTACAGTACCCGGTGGTCGAATTGACCCATTGTACAACGTCCTAGCTTCCCACAATACTTATGTTGCGAGTGTGATTTTATACTTAAGTTGCGGGACCTACAGTTTAAAGTCGACTCCAAACGACAGATTTTTGAGAAGCTTTTCATGGCAATTTTATTTACTCTTTGAGTTTTGCCAGAAATCTGATGAGAGGAAGTCACCGAAAAAGAATTTTCATATTTTCGTTTTGACATCTAACATGGGATTCGAACTCGGGCCTTTCGTCTAATAAGCCAACGCACTACCTACTAGACCACGGCAACTTCAAAATAGCATGATAATGTGATTGGTTTTTGCTACTTGAAGATTCAATATTACTTAGAGCCACACTATCAAAGCTCTTTTGTACAAAATGCCATCGATGGGGAATATGAAAAACAGTTCAATTCGATGCAAACTATTTTCCTTAGACTATTCCAGCACTTAAATATGGGCTTTGCCTGCCATAGTTTACTAGGTATTTGCGTGTTGACTTTTTAGACGTAAGGCCCGCGTTCAAATCCCAGTGCAGATATCAAAAACGAAAAATCTGAAAATATTTCTTCGGCGATTTCCTCCCAGCAGATTTCTGGCAAAAACTCTGCGAGTGAAATGAAATTGCCATGAAAAGCTTCTCAAAAATCTGTTGTCCGGAGTCGACTTTAAACTGTAGGACCCACCACTCTTGTATAAAATTAACGTTCACAACATAAGTGGTGTGAGAAGCTAGGCCGTAATCCTGACTAGAGGGTTGCAATGACCAGTCCTGTATGTAGTAATAGAATATTCAACTGTGACATTAAATATTCTCCATGGGCAAACAAAGCATAACAGAAAATAAGTAATTAAGAACCATGGGCTTAAACAAATCCTTTCCCTATTTTCAGACCCACAGTTCCTACTTTTCAATACCAATTAAAGTGGTGTGAGAAGTTAGGTCGTAATCCTGACTGGAGGGTTGTAATGACCAATTACGTAAGTACGTATTTATTACTTAGAGGAGATCTGTTGTAAGTTCAAAAATTATTCAATTGGTGACTGTCTTTAGTTTTGTGAGCAAACCTTTGAAAATAATTGAAATGGAAAATTCAGAAAAGTTTCTTATTAAGTCGTACAATGGGTCAATTTTGACCTCCGGGTACTGTGCTTGTCTTGACCGACAGGTGCACGTCCTCTAACCTTCTTATTAAGTCTGTTGTCCTTGGCCTTATAGAATGGGCAGATTTTTATTTGCTGCCAAATCCAAAGGTACGTGACTTTCCATTGCAAGTCTTTCAAATCAAATGTAAGAAAAATGTTCTCTTTTTTTTGGCTTAAATCCGTCTCTTTCTACCACTTTATAGCAACATTTCCTATATGAAATTGAAATTTTTAAATGGGCCAATAATAGCCAAGATATTCCATTTAATTTTAATTATTTTTTTATAACTTTTTCGTGGAATATAAAAACATTAAAAACATATTAAATAAATAGACAAAAAGAAAAAAGTCAACCGCAAAATCCATTTGATCGTAATAAAAACATGAAATTTCTTGCTGCTATTGCTGGTGATGTCGTTATTGTGGTCGCGGTCAAACTAAATTTCCATTCCTTTTTCTTGTTTTTTTGTTAAAGAAAATTAAAATCAAAAAAAAAAAAATCGAAATTTTGTTTTTAATTTAATTTTAAAGAGACAATGAAATGCATAAATGGCAGGCGGATCATAAAAATCAAATTTTAAATTGAAAACTTACGCAAAGCGCCACATTAACTTTCTGGCCAGAGAGAGAGAAAGAGAGAGATAGGGTAACATATTCTTTTTTTTTTGTTCATTCGTAAATTAAATTTTAATATTTCTAGTTAAAGACCCTGAATTAATAGGGCTCTTAATGAACCAGAAGAAATCACTCTAATAACAACAAATTCATCGGGTTAATGTATTTCTAAAAGATCGTAAAAAAAATTTTCCTATTTAAAATGGATTTGAAAACAACAAAAAAAAAAACATAATAAAACTACTTAAAGATGATCATAAAAAAATAAAACCAAAAACAAAAATTATTTTTTAAAAATATTCTATTTTAATGTGTTCAGGTCTATTAAATATTAATAAATAAAGTTTATGGGAATCACTTGAATGGTACAACAGTTTTATTATCATTTCGATTACACATGTTATGAACAAAATAAACACTCATTGGGAAGCCAAATGGGAAAAACGAAGGTGTCAAAATAGTTTCTATTTTTTTTTTCTTTTGCTAATTTATTTTCATTTAAAAAGAAAACAAATAAAAAGGCAATTAAACTACACTTAAAAATTTGTACTGCGGAGAAGATGTTTCGATGCTTATTTCATAACACTTTTGGCTACAAGCATAATATTTTGCAAATGACATCAGAACCTTTTACAATTTCGATAACATTTTAAACGAAATTTATTAGGGGGCAGGTATGCTACCGAGTATGCGGTAGTCATGTTTGAATCCTTATCCATTCTATTCAACAAATACAATGAGTCACGCTTGAAATGATGGCAAGCTTATTAGTTCCCAAGTTTAATAGAACTTGTTCAGTACAGGGACAGCGTTCACTTGTCGCATCACAACGGGCAGCTATGCGTGCTCAAATGAGCTTTTGGTATCAAAGCTACCATTTCAACCTAATCTAATTTAACCTAACCTAACCTAACCTAACTCAACCTAACCTAACTCAACCTAACTTAGGTTAGAGGACATGTGCTTGTCATTTCTGACAAGTACAGTACCCGTTGGTCGAAATGACTCACTGTCCTAGCTTTTCACACCACTTATGTTGTGTGCGCAAATTTTATACATGATTGGGGGAACTTACAATCTAAAAGTCGACTCCGAACAACTCATTTTTTAAGAAGCATTTCATAACAATTTTTACTCTCAAAGTTTTTACCAGAAATCTGGTGAGAGGAAGTCGCCGTAAAAGTATTTTTTTATATTTTCGTTTTGATGTCTGACCTGGGATTCGAATTCGGGCCATTCGTCTAATAAACCAACACACTACCTACTAGATCACGGCGACTTGATAACCTAACTTAACCAAATCTAATACTCGGTTAGATTGGGAGCCCCTCACTTTTCTCTCCTTTGTCACCTTTCTCTTCATTTCGAACTGATGTATGAATGATAGTGCAAGCTGTTTGGAAACTAGATCGCAGATTATCAGTTTTAATTAGAATTCTAAGACTTAACTTATTGACAAGTTATGACTCATTAGTGCTGATAAGAGAAGATTTGATGCCTTGAGCAAAATGTAGAAGAGAGGAGAGTTCTATTGACCAATTATGTATGAATGCATGTAACAAAGAATAAATTCAGAAGCTTAACTTAGCTATAAATGCAATCCGTGCTGAGGATCAATCAGACGGACTCTGTCAATTTCAAGCTGTCAGTTCTAAGCTGTAAAAATCTTTACATAAATCGCAGCAATTTGAGTGGACTACGTAGAAACTACATACGTTCATAATTGGTCATTGCAACTCTTCAGTCAGGATTAGGACCTAGTTTCTCCCACAATTTTAATTAATTTATACATATGCTGTGAGATCTAAAGTTTTAAAACCGATTCTGATCGGTAGATTTTTGAGAAGCTTTTCATGGCAATTTATGTTTACTCTCCGAGTTTTTGCCAAAAATATGCTGAGAGGATGTCACCGAAATAGTTTTACATATTTTCGTTTTGATGTCTGACTTGGGGTTTGAAGCCGGACCTTACGTCTAATAAGCCAATACATTACATACTAGAATACGACGGCTCCTAGACTATATACTCTTCTAAAAAAATGAGACCATTTTATATCTCGATGGATCGAGAAAGAAGTTCTAAGACAAAAGCAGATGGTTTTGATCCTAACGCTTATCTTCCAAATATAGGCCTAGGCAATCGAAAAAAATACAAAACAGGACAAACAACAGGACCACTGAGTTAAAAAAAACTTGTTTAATTGAGTAATTTTATCGACCTTGCTCCGGCACTGCCATATTTTAATTTTATTTTATCTGTAAGTTATGATGACGAAAATAAGTCAACGGTAACTTTGCAGTTTCCTTTCCCTAAAGAAACCTTTAACTAAACCCAAGTTTAACGGTAAATTGTAATAATGGCCCTAGGAGAGTATCAATAGGGCCTTAACCTAATGGGCTTACGAGTGGGGGCAGCCTCAAGCCGCTGATTAGGTAAAGACTGTACAGTGTATTGAATTTACTTTGTAAAGGTATACTCAGCAGGGAAAGAGTAAAGCGCAGACCCTCTAAATTATTTGGAAAAATCTAAATGTTTTTAAAATAGGAGGAGATGAGTAACTGATTATCCAGAAATAACCTATGGTTAGTAACCAAACAAATCAATTTAATGATAAGAATAAAATTTTGCTACACAAATTTGGAACCTGTGTAGCATTAATGGACAGGAGAATGCTATTGTTGACACCCATAGCTGCCAGATAAATGAAGCTTCAAATAGTCGAATATTTGAGAAAAAATCGTCAAAATCATCAAAATCGTCAAAAGCGGTCATTTAAAATCGTCAGAAAAAATAAATTGTAACGTTTTAAAACCAATAACATGTAAAGTCAATGTTAAGCAGCAATAATATTGCATAATCTATACCTATGTGAGGTGTAAATATTAGAGAGGTAGAGGATCTTGGCTTTATGGGCATGAAAATTCAGTGTGTTGCTCGCTTGGCTTCTTAAAACGTTGCAATAAATTTTTCACTTCATCCGATCTACTTACAAATTACGACATTTATAACCGATAAAAAATGAAATACAACTCTCATGTATGAATAGGCCCTATTTTGAGGCTTATCGACTGTGTACAGGTGAGGCCGTAGTAGGTCGTTAATCACGATAGTGTTTCAACTCAATTGATTCATTGGAGCATGGTTGCAATGTAGCTTGTGTCATTGTTCTATCGCTGTTACAATAGATATTGCTCTAGCGAAATAAATACGTAACACTCGTCTTTCTCGGCCAGCACATCTGTATGTGGTCGATTGGCCAGTGTATCGCATACTGCACTGCATTACAGACATAGTTTGTTTCTTAGAAGGACTGGAACTTCCTTCTTAAAGAGATCTTTACTGTTATTTATGGTTTAAAAATTTTCAAACCTAGTCTCCATAAACACTGCTATCTCTTTCCTCATTCCTATAATATATTTTCCAAATTCCAAAAACAATTCCAAAGTGTTGGTCGTATGGAAAAAAAAAATAAAGTCACTTGCCTTTGTTCTTCTGATGGTAATATTAGAAGCCATAATCGAATTTTTAAAATTGTCTGCAACGGTGTATGATAATGTTTTTTACGAGTTGAAATTTTTTGGCTTTTAAGGGCTTAAAAAGGTACAAAAATAGTCGAGCAGGTAGTGCATTGGCTTATTAGATGTAAAGCCAGGGTCGAGTCCCAGGCCAGACATCAAAACAAAATACAAAATACAGCAGATTTCTGCCAAAAATTCTAAGAGTAAAAAAAAACCTGCCATGAAAAGTTTCTTAAAATATCTGTCGTTCGAAGCCGAGTCCCGCCACTTATGTATACAATTAACACACATAACATAAGTGGTGTGAGAAAGTAGGTCAATAATCCAGACTGTGAAGGGCATGAAGAAGATTTGATTATTACTGTTAAAGGTGAACTGTTAAAGATGAACTCAATCTTACTATTTAGGAAACCCTGAAAATGATAGGAAGGAAGGACATGGTATCAGTTATCAAAAGGAGTGGCGTAACAATAATATACGATATAGCAACAAATCATTGTAGGCCACTAGTATCACAAATAGCAGCAAGCTATTGCCTTATTCAGTCTAGTTAAGAAATTCTCAATTTTTGTAGAGGCTAGATGAAAGACTTGCAAGCATCCGAAGAGACTTCATTCAAAGTTTTCTGTTTCACACGAATATCACATAAGAATCTTGTAATCCAAATACCCAAACGGTTTTCAATTGAAACCAAAAAAAAAAATTCTTTTTTTGGAATTACGAGGCAATATTTTATGTTACAGCGCCTAGAGAGAGCTTAAATAAACTGAAATTTATTGAAATCAAAATCAGTTCAAATGAATAAATAAACAAAATACGAAGTCAATAACAATTAAGAATGAAAATTAATGACGAGTACAGCAGCTCTGCTCTACACAGTGCACACAATAGGCAAGAAAAATTAAAAAAAATTTTTCTCGCGTCTTTATTTAAAAAAAAAATTATTTTTTTTTTATAAAAAATTATTGACAAAGTAATTTGATAACGACATAAATCAATTAAGAAACAACAACAAAAACAAAAACAACAACAAACAATTTTAGAATTGGTGCATTGGACACAAATCGACAATTTAAAACCACTTGAAATGCTAAAATATTTGAAAATTTGCGGTAAAACAAATTCAATAAAAATTTCAATAAATTATTAACAAAACGTTGTTGTTTTTTTTTTTGTTTTTGCTTACAAAACAAGAAATAGAAAAAATTTTACAAAAAAAATTTTTTTTAATTTGTTTTTTTTTAATAAATTTGTTAATTTGTAAGCCACACACACTCGAAACACTTGTCTTACGCACTCATTTATTATGTTTTTTCTTGTATTTTTTTAAAATTTTTTTTCTTTTTATTTATTTTTTTAATTTTTACGATGTTGTTATTTTTGTGATTTGTTTTCAAAAATTTTTTTAAAGCGTTTAACCGTTTTTCTAACTTTTTTTCAAATCGAAAATTATTTTACACTCGAATTCTGTTGAAAACTTAGCCACCGTCGCTGTCGTTTTGTAACTGAAGACGAGGAAAAAAAAATTGTTTTGTACCACACAGCACACGTCTAATGTCTGACAACTTTGAAACAATATTGAATTTTGAATATTCAGAATATTTTGCTCAAACTCTCCAGTCAAATACAAATAAAAACAACATAATAATAATAATAACAACAATAACAACAACAACAACAGCAATAGCAACAAACAAAAATATCAATTACAATAACAACAACAAACAACTCGCATAACTTTGCATATGTGTTAAAATGATGATGATGATGTTATAGGGTGAGCCGAAAAAGCGATTTTTTTTCTTCCAAAAACACATTCAAAATCATCTTGATACACTCATAATAAGAGTGTTTTAAGTATCATAATCTATAACCAGTTTTATTCCCTATTCTCTTACGAAAAGCCTAGGACCGTAAAAGGTGGATTCAGGGTCCTATTTTTCGTCCCATTCCCATCTTAATGTGTACCAAACTAAACCTGCTCATGGGTTTAATAGGCGAGAATATTCAAAATAAAGTTCATAATTCACGTCTAGGTAGGTAGATCTGTCATCAGAACGATTTCTCGAAAGTTTTCGTATCCATTGTGATATTCTTAGGGAATAGGATACGATGGAGAAAAAGAAAATAAGTTACAGGAGAAACATTGAGAAAAAAGGGAATAGAAGACATACAAGGTGAACAAGTACTCTTCAGCCTTTCTAATTCCATTATAAGCCTTAGGGGATACCGAATACTGAATACTAAACTAGAGAGCTCAAGTCTCTAAAGAAAATTTTGACCCAGTGTTAGCTCATAGTACCATAGCCTGGACAGTTGAGATTTTGGTTTTCAACACCTCAGTATCAATGTAGTTCGAATGGGTTTAATTCCACAGCCTTTTCAACCACTTAACCTCAAAACCGCAGGTCTCAAGGTAGAATTATCTAACGTTCACATAGCGCAACTAAATTTACGTCACCTTAAGCAAAGGCTTGTCGAAATTATACAGTCACAGTTCGGTAATCGTTCTCATCAGTCTAAAAATTAACGTGCGTTACATTACGTTATGTGTACGTTCGGAAAATTCACACAGGAGTTATTTAACACCTTGACTGCCAACTAGGAAATAATTCGTAGTTTGCGATCTCTTCTAAGGTGCTAAACTACGAGTTATCTCGTTCTCACTAATCAGTTAGTAAGTTTTCTGAAAATTGCCATGGCAGTCAACGTGTTAAACAAAGACTACTGGACACACAAAGTGTGAATGAATCCTTCCAAACCTTTTCCCTTTCTTCCGAACCCAACTGCCAAAAAATCCATAAAAATTGATTAGGACCAGTCACTATGTTACCTTTAGAGTGTGTACCTAATCTAAGGATATCAGTTTCCATCCAGTTTCTGGGTATATATCGCCATATTTCGATATACTTGTGAACTTCTTACAATGACGAATTAGTCATGACTTACAATATACCGACCCAATTGCCCTTAGGGCACCTATTTGGTAACGAAGATCACATAAGATTTTGCAATTGAAGAGATTGGAGTAGCAGTGATCTATGCTAAATATTACTGTGGTTAAAGTAAGAAGGCTTGAAGACACTCCTTGCATTCCGGCTTTGGCAAAATTTGGATAAACTGGCCGACAGACTCTGCCCGTCCCCAGAGATGCTATTAAATCTTCTTCATATTAAGACCTATTTTTCCTGATGGCAATCCCACAATATTTTCGACTCGTAAGATCGAATATACATCAAATGGTTTTGAAAAAGGTATAATCAAAAGCATGTAATGTGCGGCATTCGGTGAACTTGACCTCGTAATCGTGCTGTGGTCCAATGTCTTCGCGATAATATAACAAGACAGTGTAGAAGGATAGCACAACTTATGAACGCCATCTCATATCAAATCCATATGCTTCATTTAAGTTTAACAGACCGAATAACATATCCTCATGACTTTGACTCTCCATTTCGCTTTTGAACCACGATTTTATAACACGATAGAAGATCACAAAGTCCTCTTTTGACTGAGAGTTTGCATGAACATTTCTCAAATATTTTAGTCGTTAAACACAGATCATTTATATTTTAAACACCAAGAGTAATCAGGTTTCGAAAACCATAACAACCAACGTAATAAGGTACCTTTTTAATTTTAATAAATTTGTTGATACTTTTCGGTGTTATGAGAGAAAAATTAAATTCCAAAACATGTTGAATTCTTGTAAAAACAAAAATTAAGAACTGGAAAATGGTACTTTTCAACTAGAAATGATTATCAAAGGGATTAGAAAATGGTACTTTTTTTATACCTTAATTCCTTTCACAATGTTGTCCTTTAAGTGAATACTGTTCCGTGTTCAAATTATGAAAGCGAAATTGAAAGTAAGCTAAATATGGCCTGCTTAAAGAAGGAGTTATAACAATTGGTACCTTTTTTGGTACATAAGTCTTTTCTTTTTTGTAAATTATTGTATTCAAATTATAAAACTGGTTTTCAAGCAAATTTCAAATTTTCAAGAAAGAAACACCAGAAGTACAAAAGTAAACTTTGCCTGAATTAGGTACAATTCAAAAAAAAGTACTTTGTTAAACTGGTACTTTTTATGTTAAAATTATGAAATCAAAATTTATATTGAAGTAAGTATGGGTATTACAAAATGGTAAAAAATTTTTCATATTTTGGTGTTTTTCAAGAAAAGTACTTTTTCCCATCAACTTCATTTCATTTAATAAAGCGAAATAACAATAATAAAGGGCTTTTTTGCAAAAATTATTTTCTTTTAAAAGCAACATTTCCGTACAAAAAAAAACGCTTTTTTCGGCATACCCTAATAATAAACATTAAAGCTTTAGTAAGGTATGTAGTATCACTGTCTGTCCGTATGTTATAAAAAAATTACCGCGGTGCGTTATTTCGCACGAGATTCTGATATGAGAGACCGACCCAATAACAACAAAAAACACTCAAATTAAATAAGCAAATCGAATTAGTTATGCCACCGACTGATAACTTTGACAGCGTTTTTGTTTTTTTCTTTCAAACTTAATGACACAATATTTGCTTGGCTCTGTCTGTTGTGTTGTGTGGTGGAAGTTCGAAATATTGTATGGAGAGTTATTCGAAAAACCTTTAAGTATATCAATTATGTTGTTGTTGTTATTGTCATTGTATTTACACCTTCAAATAAACGTATGACGATCAAGATGCGTAAATTAACGTAAAAACGGTTCAAAACGTTACAATTTTCGGATTTTTTTTTTTTTAATTTAAAAAGCGATCGGCCCGTCGTCTTTTTGGCATTTGATAAGCCAAAGTAAAGTTTTCATCAAACAAGATTCACTACACGTTTAAGACTGACAATATTTCCATCAATTCACTTGATATTATAGCCAGCATTAGCAAGTAGGCTCTCAATTAATTTGGCGTTTGTTGTGTGTGATGATTTTTTGCTTTTCGTCTGTTTTTTTTTATTTGTTTGAAATTAAAATTTGAATTGATTCATTCATTCATTCATTGATTCATTAAATTTAAACAATTCACAGTGACTCAATACTTGGCAGTTCATATGCGTCTCCCTCTCATCATAGTCTGGTCTGTTCTGGTCGTCTGGTCTAGTCTTGCCTAAATGTAAAGCAGATGTTTTAGGGCTTCTTTTCAAATTGGACTTTATTGAGAGCCGTTGGAAGTGCGTTATGGTATAAATAGAATATGTGATCACATTTTCAATTCAAATACTTGAGACTTGGCAAGCAAAAGTACTGAAGCCGTAAGCATTTATCAGAATGTAATAAGTAAAGCAACAAAACGTGATGCTGGAAGTGAAAATAATTCACTTTGTTCGTCTTCTTTGTCTCGAAGATGACATAAGAAGTAATAGCACAAGCTTATCACAATAGATTCTGTGTGGGGCCAAAGTGTGTCGCTCATAACTCCTTTGAGGAAACAGCCAGTTCAACCTAACAGCATAGGCTTTCTTAACTTGAAATTATGCTTAGGAAATATAAAAAGCCCATGGAAATGATTATATTGGCTTTGAAGCCTGCCTTGGTTTGTAGTTTACGCCTGCGACTTAAGAAAACCGCACAAAAATAGTATCTAATGAGGTCAAACCACACGAACTGGGTGTCCAGTTCACATTACCTGCATATGAGATAACCATGCCTTTATATAGCTCATGCAGAATATTCAATGTGATACTAGCAATGTTGTACGTAGCGCCGTTCTGTTGAAACCACATTTCGTTGGTCTCCAGATTATACAATTCAGCTTAAACAAATTGGTAATCATTGTCCCATAGCTGTTAACCATTATGGCCTGGCCAACGTCGTTCTCAAAAATGATTCCACGTCGTTGCCAATATAAAAGCTACACTAAACTCTGATTTTTACGGCATGTATTGGACGCTCTTAGATCTCTTGAGAATGGGTATCGTTTCGAATTCGAAAATGAAATAAGCCTCAGCGTTAAAAATAATTGTTCGATGAAAATTAGGTTCGTTATCTAAAGTTATCCATGGGGATTTGATTGCTGAATAAATTTCAACTAATTTGCTCGATGTAACGTCAACAAGATGGTCGTTATCAACTAACAAAGTTCGACAGTTTCTATGGGAGTGTGAGTTGTTTGTTTACCATCTGAGAACTGTTTTTAAAACGAATTTTGAGGAATAACCAGCCTGATTTTCCTCCAGCTGTTGCTGTATAATACAGATATTTGCGTTCCGAAAGATCCGGAATACTATTGCTGGAGTTAACCAGAATGAAATTCCTGATTTAGTCGAAATTAGTAAAGAGCTACCAATAGAACCCTGTTTGGCAATTTTGATTTTCAATACTGTTCTCGAATATATTAATCTTGTCAAACCATTACCTGCTATAGTAGACTAATAGAAATCAGACCTAAAATTTCATTAGCTTTTACCTAAACCTTTTCAATAAGAGATTTCCAAGAATATCTGTTGACAGATAATCTTAAAATGATTCACTGCTAAAACAAAATCATTCGAACCATTTCTGGAGTGAATTTCTACAGATTAAATGTGAAACACTTATGATATACGATTACAAACTAGCTTTTCACAACTGCCTTGATTTGTGTGTTAATCAATAAGTCGCGGGACCTACAGTTTACGACAGATTTTTAGCGAAAGTCTTCATGGCAATTTACTACTACTACTCTTACAACTACTACTACTCCTACTTCTCCAACAAATACTACTGGCACTGTTACTACTACCACTACAAGTACTACTTGTATTATTATTACCACTATTGCTACTACTACTACTACTCTACTACTCCAACAACGACTACTTGCACTATTACTACTACCACTACAAGTACTACTTGTGCAGTTATTGCTACTGCTACTACTGCTATTACTAGTAGTATTCAACTATTATTACTACAACTATTAGTACTACTTGTACTATTACTGATACCTCTGATACTTGAACTATTATCACTACTACTACAAGTACTACTTGTACTATTATTACCACTATTGCTACTACTACTATTGCTACTAATATTAATACTCCCGCTGCTCCAACTACTACTACTTGCACTATTACTACTACCACTACAAGTACTACTTGTATTGTTATTGCTACTACTACTATTACTACGTCAACTTTTATTACTACTACTACAAGTACTACTTGAACCATTATTACTATTACTGCTACTACTACTTCAACTACTACCACTAGTACTACTACTGCTACAACTAATGCAGCTACTACTTCAACTATTACGACTACTACCACTAGTACTGTTACTACTACTACTGTTTGAGCTATTATTACTACTACTACAAGTATTACTACTACTGCTACTACTACTGCTACTACTACTCCTGCTACTACTTTCACTACTACGACTACTACTACTAATACTATTAATACTACTACTGCTACTTTTACTGCTGCTACTACTTCAACTACTACGACTACTACCACCTGTACTATTACTACTACTACTGTTTGAACTATTATTACTACTACAACAAGTACTACTTGTACTATTATTACTACTACTGGTACTTTTACTGCTGCTACTATTTCAACTACTACCACTAGTAGTATTTCTAGTACTACTGTTTGAACTATTATTACTAATACTACAAGTACTACTTTTACTATTATTACTACTACTGCTACTAATACTGCTGCTACTATTTCAACCACTACGACTACTACCACTAGTACTATTACTACTACCACTATTTGAACTATTATTTCTACTACAAGTACTACTTGTACTATTATTATTACTACTTATACTATTATTACTTCTTGTACTATTATGACTTCTACTTGAACTATTATTACCACTACCACAAGTACTATTGTTACTACTACCACTACTACTCCTACTGCTACTACTACTCTCAAAGTTTTTGTCAGAAATCTGCTAAGAGGAGGTCGTCGAAGACATATTTTTTCATATTTCGTTCGAGTTGTTTGACCTAGTATTAGGACTATGGTATTGCATCTAATAAGGCAACTAGTTGCGATTAGGCGTTATTTTGTGGTGCATATATAGTGATATTGTTTATCTACTATTACTACTAGTAGTATTGCTACTACAAGTACTACTAATACTATTATTACTACTACAACTAGTACTACTACCACTACTACTGCTGCTACTCCTACTGCTACTAGGACTACTACTACTTCTGGTACTCCTACTACTACTCTCAAAGTTTTTGCCAGAAACCTACTAAGAGGAGGTCGCTGAAGACATATTTTTTCATATTTCATTGGAGATATCTGACCTAGTGTTAGAACTGTGTTGCATCTAATAAGGCAACTGGACTACGACGACTTCTATCATTGATACATTCACCATGTATAGTGAATTTTTTTCATGTATGTTTAAATTAAGTTGAGACGTTTAAAAATACATTTCTTCATTGCGTTTTAAAAAACTGCACACCCGCTATTTTTCATAGCAAATTCCACAAAATAAATGAAGATAGAGGCGGGTAATAAAATTACTGCAACTGACACGAGACTGATAATATTTTGAAGGTGTCGCAAAAAGGAAAACAACTAAATTATGCCAGACTGCAGACTCATACACTATGTTTTTAAGGGACTGAAAAATGTTGAAAATGTGCTACACAAATAAACTTATCAATGCCAAGGAAATGATAATAAAAACGAAATTGATGTCTTATTGACATGGCTTAGAGCAAGAAAAAAAGGAAAAAAATCTGTAAAAAAAAAATGCTAAGAAATATTGTAAGAGTAAAACAATGAAACTTAATTTAATAAATTAAGTAGCAAATGATTTAAACCAAAAGCCTATATTCTGGTTGCTAGCAGCACAAGCAAATATTGCCTCAGACCTTAATGTAGTAGTTGTTGTTGTTATTGTCTGTGTTGGGTTTATGTTATAAGATCTTATGAAAATTACCGATTTGAGGTTTTAATTTTATCACTAACACGGTACTATGTGGTAAAGTCTTTTCCTTTGCAACAGTTTAACTAATACAGGCAATAAAGTAAATACAGTTTGACTGATGACTAGTGACGACTGGTGACTGTTGGCAGTTGGCTGCTGCCTAGTGGTGAAGGTGTTGAGGCAACTATGAAATTGTGGCTTTTTGTTTTTGTGTTTGTGCAGAAATCATTTGATACTTTCATTGGCCATAAATAAACTCATATATAGGCCACTTACTTATACCGCAATACACTACTGACTGACTTAATTCTTCCTGTTAATGGTAAAAAAAAAACATTTAAATTCTGTTTGTTTTTTAAGGCCCATATATAGAGCATAAATCATAGAAATAGAAATACTTTCATTTGAAGCACTTCACTATATTATATGTCAGCAGTTGGAGCAGCAGTATGCTTAAGATGTTTATAATTAGTAAAGTTTTCTTCTTTTACTTCTCTTTAGAAATAAGAAACACATGTTTTTAGCATAAATTTTGCAATATTACACCAACCTCCCTCCCCCCCTTCTCCTCTCATCCACCCCTTGTGCCTTGTGTCTTAAGTAGCACTTAATCTTTAGTATCTTGTTGTATTTACAAAGCCAATAAACTCCACTTAAACTCCATATTTTGATTGGCCAGTTAGTTTATTAAGTTTTTATAGTCTGCTGCTGTTAGCCATAAAAAAATAAAAATTCAATATTTCTCACTCACTTAAAATGTAAATGCCTTTACACAACAACATCAACAACAACAACATCATCAACAACAACATCATCAACAACATCAAAGTAATTTTCCTTTTTTTTCGCACTATTTTTTTTTTCCTGTGTTACATTAAGAATTTAGTCTGAAAAGCCTTTTAAAAATTTCCGGTTTTCTTTATGTTTTCTTTTGCATTTTACAGGGAATAATAAAAGTTAACAGCAAAATGTTATAATCTAGTGTTAATATTACTTAAAATGCTTTTAACATTCCCTGTTCTGCCTGTAACATTAAATGTTAATTAACATTTTAAACTGTTAAGCAATTTAATGTAATTTTAATGCCTAAAACTATGCTATAAATCTCTTAATTTCAATTTGTTATGTTTTTAACAGAATGGTTAACAGAGAGAGAAGCTGTGTTAACATAACTAGAAACACATTGCTGTGTTACAACTTTGGAGCGTACACAATTAAGGAATGGAGGGTATTGGCCACCGTTAGTCATGACCTTCCTTGATTTCTGAAAACATACAGATTCCGCAACAACAAAACTTTTATATTTTAAGCTACAGTATGAATCAAAAAAACGAATCAATTTCGGTTACCCACCCTATTGAAAAAACAAGCGCATTACAGTGTCCACTTTTGGAAAATGAAAATGAAGAAAATGTTTTCAACTACTATTGTGAAATACAAGGTCTTCCAGTAGGGACTTTCGATCATTTTATTGAATCTACATCTTTCCATCTAATTACCGTTAACAACAATATGTGTTCGCTGAATGGGCTCTAGAACAGTAGGCAACTGAGCCAAATTTTTATCGAAAAATTATCTTCAGCGATTAGGCCATTTATGGATGAATGATTACATAAACAAACAAAATTATCGAATTTGTAACGATACCCATCATCATGAGATCCAAAAGCGTCCATTGCATCTCATAAAAATCACTGTTTAGTATGGATTTTGTGCTAACAACGTCACGGAATTATTTTTGAGAACGACATTGACCAAGTAATAATGTCAAACACTATGGAGCGATGATTATCAACTTGTTTTAACCTGAATTGAATGAACTCGATGGCGTTACGTAAAACACTGCTTATACCAGATTGAATATTTTACACGAGTGGTACTAAGCCAGGGTCATCTCATGTAGAGGCGATATGAAATGGTTATCAGAATTGTACGTTAGACATTATCCTGTATCCTAATACAAGCCAACATAACCCTTGCCATGGGTCAAATTAATATATGCACATGCGTACATAATTGGCCTTCAGTCAGGATTACGTCCTAGCTTATTCACTTATGTTGTGTTCGTTAATTTTATACATGAGTCCCAGGACCTACAGTTTAAAGTTAACTTCGAAGGACTGATTATTTGAGAAACTTTTCATTACAATTTGAATTTACAGTCAGAGTTTTTGCCAGAAGTCGTCGAAAAAATATTTCATTTAGATCGAGATATCTGATCCGGGGTTTGAACCGAGATTCACATCCAATAAGCCAACACTCTACTTTCTAAAGTACGATGACGTATTGGTCAAATTCAACACGATTTAATTGCCAGAATCATGGAAAATTAGACACTGCAAATGTGCCAAAGAAACCATGACATGGCTCATTAGCCATGGTTCAAGCCTCTGGTTAGATATCTCGATCAAATCGGTATATGAAAAATATTTCTTCGTCGACTCTGAGTATAAAAAAATTGCCATGAAAAGTTTTTCAAAAGTCTGTCGTAAGAAGTCGAATTTAAACTGCAGGTCCCGCCACTTATGGATAAAATTAACGCACACAACATAAGTGGTGTAAGAAGTTAGGTCCTAATCCTGACTGAAGGGTTGTAATTATCAATTATGAGGTCACCGTAGTCTAGTATGTAGTGTGTTGGCTTATTAGACGTATGGCCCGAGTTCAAAACCCAAGTCAGACATGAAAACGAAAATATGAATATATTTCTTCGACGACTTCCTCTCAGCAGATTTCTGGCAAAAACTCTCTCTTTTCAAAAATCTGTCGTAAGAAGTCGAATTTAAACTGCAGGTCCCGCTACTTATGAATAAAACTAACGAACACAACATAAGTTGCGTGAGAAGCTAGGTCATAGTCCTAGCTGAAGGGATGTAATGTCCAATTATCTATGGATGTATCTATAGTATTCGTTATATATCTCTCGGGACCTTATAATGGATCAACTCAACGTTATGTTGAACGAGAATTGGAGAAGTTTTGACGATTTTTTTCAATTTTTTTTCATTTTCTCTTGCAATTTCACTTTTACAGCTACCCAGCTAGTATTCGGAAGATTGTTTTTACAAATCTCACCATGCTGAGTCTTTTTAGAGTACTTTTGGTGATCAAAAACTTACTAGTGTGTTAAACGATTAAAAAAGGACTCGAAAATGATTCGTGTCAATGAGTAAAATGACTTTGATTTATAATACAACAAAAAATTTTATCGCGCAGAAGAATCAAAAAAAACTCGAATTTGATTAAAAATTTTCAAAATTGCTGGCTGGGTATAGTCGTCGTAGCATAGAGGTCTAAGTGCATATTACGGAGTGGAATTCTGTATGAACGTCTATGTATGTTTCAGAAATGATATCAAATGGAATGGACTTTTATGTGCTTGACAGAATCATAATAGAATTGACAGAATCAATTTTTAATTTTTTATTTGAATGAAATCTAGATTCTAGAGTTTATCTCTACTAAAGTTGCCTTAAATTTTTTTATAAATTTTTTTGTTGTTACTTACCTTACAAATACCATCAATACATATGGCACGTCCGCGATAATTTGATCGATAATATTCGGCTGGTTTTTCACATGGTGTACCATCAATAACTGTGGCATTTAATGTGGCAAAATATTTCATGCCCAAAGGCTTGCAATTTAATTCGCATTCGGCATCATCTTTAAAAAATTTAAAACCAGATTATAAAGTTTCTTAAATTTGTAAAAAAAAAAAATAACAAATGAAGTTTAAAACAACCTTTAATATACGGCTCCCACATAAATTGTTGCCCTTGAAAGTCGACATTATTGTACGATGAACATTGCTGGGCTCTAAAATCATTCTGATGGGAAGGACAGGCCTGTAATATATAAAAAAAAAATTTAAAAGAAAATTAAAATTTTACCAATTTTTATTTAAAATTTTTACAATTACCTGTTCATTACACAATTGATAACGTTTGTAGACGCCTAAGCAGTTTTTACTCAAATGTAATTTGCCAGTCAAAGAATTTCTGCAAATTTAGAAAAAAAAAAAGAAATTCATAATATTTTTAGAAATATTTTAATTATTAATTAAAAGACTAATTTCATATGTTTATAAACAATTTATTTAATGGTTTTCTCGTTTCTTGCCAATAATAAAAAAGAAAATTAAATTGGCGCCCAGTTGAAATATTTTATTGCTAAAGTCATCATTTGAATACGAAATATGGAAATATGAGTGCGATGAGTCTAATGGAATCCAGTCACAATACAACACACAATACATCATTATTGTAGACGCTACACTATAGAAAGTGGTATATTAGGTAACATCCAGCGTTTGTCAAATGTGCGTAAAAATTTCCCAGTCACATCTTGACTGATATGTAGGGCCTGCCCTGCCATTCTTTCTCAAAAATCTGTCGTTCGGAGTCGACTTTAAACTGTAGGTCCCGCCACTTCTGCATAAAATTAACACACACAACATAAGTGGTGTGAGAAACTGCGGGCTTCTTGGGGGCGATTGCTGTAGACTGTTTAATGGTGAAGGTATAGCACTTGCCATTTTATAGTCACAAGTAGCAACTTGTTTTTTTACAGTTCCCATCTTCCCTCTCTCTTTCGACCTTTCCCAAAAAATCTGCACAATGTAGTGCAAGAGTAGGGGTCATCCCCTGAGTGCTGGTGTTATAAAAAAAAACAAGGAGACACAAAATTCTTTCTGTAGACCAATTCTGGCCCTTCAATCACAGTTAAAAATAAAAAATCAGGTTGTAAATACGAATCAGGTTATGTCACGAAGTATTCTAACTATCTTAGTCTGTCGTTAATCCAGTGGATCTTTGACTTCTTACTGCTGCTTCGATATAAAGACAAAGTCTTCCCTACTACCAGCTAAAGCGCAATATATGTATGTAAACTTTACCTAATCGGCACAACTGTCATTGCTTTAAGCTAATGCTTCATATTCGTTTGATATAGATGGGTCCCATGAAGTCTCTTAGTATCTGGCGAAATCGAGGCCTGAGAATTACAAGAAATTGTTTGAATTAGCAGAAAAATGCTGGGAATATGCAATAATACCGCTTTTTATTCCTTTCAGCAAAAAAGTTTCTCAAAATTCTGTCTTTAGGAGTCGACTTTAAACTGTAGGTCCCACCACTTCTGTATAAAATTAACACACACAACAGAAGTGGTGTAAGAAACTGCGGGTTTCTTGGGGACGATTGCTGTAGACTGTCTAATGGTGAAGATATAGCGCTGGCCATTTTATAGTCACCAGTAGCACCTGCTTTCCTTACAGTTCGCATCTTCCCTCTTTCCACCTTTCCTAAACCTGCACAATGCATTGCATGAGTAGGGGCCATCCCCTGAGTGCTGGTTTAATAAAAAAAAAAAAAACATGATTGACTGAACCAATCCTCAATTAAGATGTTATATATATATTGCTTTTTTAGACGATAGAGAGAGAGTTCTTGGTTCAAGTCCCAGATCAGAAAAATCTGAAATAAAAACAAAATATTTTTATCGGTGATTTCTCACAGCAGTAAAAGTTTTCAAATCAGCCCGTCGGAGACGATGTTATACAGTTGGTCTCACTAGTCATGCATGAAGTTAATACACACAACATAGGTGTCATAACAAGCTAAGCTGTAATTCTGGGTTAGTATAATGCAATGCCATTAATCCACTTTTTCCAGATACATTGGTAAGTGATGCTAGTTCCTTTAGTTTCTTATCAAAAACTAGTTCTATGAAAATGGAACTAGAATGACAGGGTTATCATGTTTAGTTGCGTACAGAAACCTAACTCTGTCTGTGAAAATACATTGAGTTGCTGTATGGCATTGCCAAGCGTTACTCTGATATTCGTTGTCAATGTTATTCTATTGGGGCTCAAGGGATTACAGAGCGGATAATTGAGAAACGAAA
The DNA here is from genome assembly GCA_014635995.1 of Sarcophaga peregrina. Classification (NCBI taxonomy): domain Eukaryota; kingdom Metazoa; phylum Arthropoda; class Insecta; order Diptera; family Sarcophagidae; genus Sarcophaga; species Sarcophaga peregrina. The sequence goes on from CM025791.1 coordinate 84,385,161, forward strand.
TGAAGTCTCTTAATATTAAAAATTCGAAAGCAATGTTGTTTTGATTCGAATATGAATTTGTGCTCTGAAACACTGCAATTGTTCCAATAACCCCGCACATACGACAAGATGTCGAACCGTAATTATGTTACCCATGTAGTGCTTAAAAAAACTGCGGTCTGGTAAGGCTGTTAAATGTTTTTCTTTATTTAAGAATATGAACATGAACCACGTAAAAATAGTTACAAATTACAATAGAAGAGGTAATGCAAATACGGCCACGTTTCGGGCATGTGGGAACGATTATGACCATCCACCTAATCGGCCTACTGTGCAAGGTATCGTCTAGATTATTAAGATTATCTGGCAATATTGGAAGCATTATGGCTGCAGTAAGGCTTATATATTCGTACTGCATGTACTGGCGTAAATATAGTTTCTGTGGTGTGGTGAATATTACACAATTGGTTTTATCTTACCATTCAAGGAGTATTATACTCGCAATGCTGCTGATACGTTAATTGCATGCTGCAGTATTAAGCTTTAAATTCAGATTTTTCGTAAAAAACTTTCTTCAACAATGAAACTCAATTCTGATTGGGAGGTTAACAAGCAAAGTTTCCGTATAATAGGCTCGTATATTAGACTCTTCCCCTTGTTGATGAATATGCAAAGAAAATGGTTTTCATTTCAAACACAAATAACCCCGTAACTACATTTGAAGTAGACTATTGAACTTATGTTTTATTACACACATTTCTAAGCCTACCCTCGTAAGTAACATTCGCCAAATAAATTAAATTTCTAAATAATTTCACTGTATGATGATGATGATGATGTTGGGCCTATTCAAAAACTATGTCAAGTTCATTAAATTTTTTTTCCTTTCTTTCGGATCTTTACTGCCAAAATGATCGCCATGCAACATGTGTAGCTCCAACTGATGATGAAGTGACATAATTTTCAATTCAAAGAATTTTTTATCACAAAATTTGTTTACGCGTTACAGTGCGTCACAAGATGTATAAGGAAGTTATGCAAAAATATGTGTGCGACTGAGGGATTTCCCCTGATCTTACAGCAGAAGTAATTAAATTCATAATCAATTCTTAAAAATGTAATTAAAATTGTTTACTTTATGGATTACAATAAATAAATAAAAAAAAAATAAAACAAAAACAACTTTAATAGCATTGTTTACATTTAATGACAAGTCACTGGCATTTGAAGGTAGCTTTTCTCTGTTTTAGGGCCATTATTACAACTAGCCGTTAAACATGGGTTTAGTTAAAGTTACCTTTAGCTAAGGGAACTGAAAAGTTACAACTTAAAGATAAAATAAAGTAAACTTTATTCAAAAATATGTGCCGGAGCAATGCCGATAACACTACTCCATTAAACAATTAGCAACAACGGACTTCGTTATATATGCTCATTTTGTTTATATTTGAAGTTGCCATATTAAAAGTTACCGGTAGGATGATTCTCACTTTAGCTATCTTATTGGGTACTCATAATAATGCAAAAGAATTTATCTGCTCGTTAAAGTTCTCCCTTCAGGTAACGATAAGCTATAATAATGGCCCTTACTCTGAAATAAATAAAATGGTTAACGGAACAGTTGTCAAGAGGAAGAATTAAGAATTTCAATTATCATATCGTGAGCGATCATTTTAAAATAGCATATGAAGGAAGTATAGAATATTTCGTTTTATATGCAACCAATTTTAACGTAAAAACGAGGCGTAATTCCTTAATTTGTTTACTTATTTCCATTTTAACACAATTACCCAATTACTGTCATTTTTAAAATAAAAAAATATTGCCTTAAAAAACAAAAAATATCCTGGAATATATTGTGCATATTTTTATTGCATTTATTAACAGAAAAAATTAAAGAAAATGAGAGTAAAAAAGTCGCCTTTATTGTTATCCAATTTGGAGTTAATTTTTTCATTTTTTTGTTAAGTAACCTTAAGGAAACATTACATTATTAAAGCTACATGGTCCGTAATATAAAAAATTGCATTCAATGTTAGAACAGTGTTAAAATGTTTTTTTTTTGTTATAAAAAAAAGCTCTCAAAAAATAAAGTTGAAAAATTAGCGATCTGGCAACACAAATACAAATACAACATATTTTTAGATCTAAAACCTTTTTTTCGAAAAAAATATAAATATGGCTATTGCTGCATCAATTTTTATTTGCGAAAATTGAAATAAATCAGTTACTAGATTCATCTTCGTCATCTGATGAAGAAGAATTACTGAATTCATTACATACATAGTCAACAGCCGCCGTGGCAAACACAGGGCATACCCTTTTTTAAATATTTGTGTTATGTTCTTCTCAAATAATAAATGACATTACGACAGGGTTGGTCAAAAATTTTTTTATTGCACCTTGTAAGAGGGTGAAATTTTCTTTGTAGAAAAGAAAACACCATTAATTACTGGGACCATTTAAAGTAGTTCCTTTTAACCGAGAATTCGTTATAAATGAACAAAGTTTTTTGGTATGAAAATTGTTATTAAAACATGGGACTTGAAAATATGTACATAATAACCAAGAATTCGTAATAACCGAATTCGTTATAAACGAGTTTTACTGTATGTATATAACCCCATTAAAATAAAATGCACCAATTAAAAACATATAATTTAAACACAACATTTCATACTCAAATAATGCCAACAAAATAATATTATTCATAAATTTATATTCAAAAAATTATGTCTCATAAAAACCAAAATATGCTACCTGCCGGTATACATACAGTGGGCGGCAAAAGTCTTAGTACGCCAACATATATGTATGTAAACACATATATGCTAACAAAAGTAATAAAATAAGTACTAAAACAAAATTAATAATAAAACTTAAAAGTCAGTTGCTATAGGTATAAATTATTTTTTTATTTGAAAGATATGCTCTAAAAATATGATATGCTCTTAAAAGTAAAATAAATTAAAAAATAAACATGCTGTGAATAGTAATAAAAATTATACGTAAAAACAAAATGCAGTTTAAAATACAATGAAACTAATTCATTAAAATAATTATTAAAAATATACAACACACAATCAAGCCCGGTTAAAACGAACTCTGTGGGACCAGAAAAAGTAGTTCGTTATAGGAAAAGTTCGTAATAAGCGGGTTGAAGTCATAGAAGAAAATAATTTTTATCATTTATTGAAAACAAAAAATATTTTTTTTTTTATTAAAAACCAAAAAATGTTTGTTAATTCTTTTTACCTATCAGCTAATTAAAGATGCTGGGTTATGGTTTAGTGCTGCCATATTAAATAAAAGTAATGACTATTGCCACACTTCAAAGTTTTTTCTAAGGGTTCGTTATAAAAAAGTTAAAATGTATAAAATTTAATTACTAGGACCATTTAAAGTTGTTCCTATTAACCGAGAATTCGTTATACACGAGTTCGTAATAAACAAAGTTTTTTGTATGAAAATTGTTAATAAAACGTTGGGACTTGAAAATATGTATGTAACAACTAGGGATGCCAATCGGAAAATCCCGAATCTCGAAATCCCGGGATTTTTAAAAACTTGTCCCGGGATTTTTCGGGATTATGAATTCATATGTATTTTGACCCTTCAAAAGGTCCTGAAAAAAATTCTATGTCGCTTGACTTCGATAATAGCTTCTCAGATGAGGCAAACCTCACTTTCATTGATAAAAAGTTATTTGATGCTATCGAAGAATACAAAAGCTCTTTAAAACGAATTAATAGGGTAACTTATTTAGATACCCAACTTTCCAAAGTAATAGATTTATTTACATCAGGAGGTGGTAGAGGTGAATATTTACAAGCTGCATACACCTAACTTGGAACTACTTTACCAACAAATTTTGATTGCGAGAAGTGTTTTTCAACGGCAGCGTATGTTGATAACAAAATTCGTTCAAGCCTATTAGATCACATGTAAGGTGGTTTAATCTTTTTTGGAATCCAAATAATTTTCTTAAAGCTAATGTATTTGCATATGTACTAATAATACCCGACTCCCGGGATTTTTAAAAATCGATCCCGTTTGGCATCACTAGTAATAATCAACAATTCGTTATAACCGAGTTCGTTATAAACGAGATTGACTGTACATGCTAATTATTCTATCATTTCTTCGTTTTTTTTAACCTCAAAAGACGACCCCTATTAAGTTAAGTTACGACAGTGCTTAGGAGAAAGGAAAGAGGGGGTAGCGTGGGACAACCTTTTTCTAAGGCCAAAGTGCATGCATTTGTATATACCTTCTCTGAGAAGACTTCGGACAGAAAGAGGTCCGACAATATTACATGAATGGCGCTAGAGTGGAAGACGAAACAAAAAGAAAAAACACCTGCAGACGAACTGTCCTACAGGAACTAAGTCCTAATCACCTGACATGTCCTGAAGTGCGCAAAAACAATAGCGGAGAATCGTATCAGATGGAGATGCTTTGTGAAAGCCATATGCTCCCTAGAGGGGTAATGAAAAACAATTCAATATTAAAATTATTGTTGCCACCGAAAGAAAAAAAGATGAAAAAACTTACAAGGTTTTAATACTAGGAACCTTTGTTTAACATTTCATTGTTTCTGTTTTTTAATACAAAATTTCAATTACTAGAGTATTGACTTTGACTAGGCTTTCCACTCGGTTCAATAAACCAATTAAATGGACAATTGAAATGCTATTTTTAAATAAATTGAAAACATTGAGTGGGTGGCTGTATAAGGAAATAATAAAAAAGAGTTGCCATATTTTCAAAAGATTTGTATAGTTTTTTTTTTTTTGAAAAGAAAACTTTAAGATTTTTTTATTTGTTTTCCATTTGACTGGCCCTGACTTATAAACATAAATCCATCATAATGAGTTTTAAAAAAATTTTTTTTTTGTAAAATTGTCTGTCCCATAACGCTCCCACTTGGTAAGGGAAGCTGATTAAGAAAAAATATTTTTTTTTGTAAAATATTACAATAAAAATAATGTATGTGATTAAATCAAGCAAATGCATGTATTAAGGAGAGCGCACGAAAAAAAATGGGCCTACTTTTAAGCTTATAACTGTTATTATAATTGAAAACAGTAAATACCGTTACATTGTTTTTGTTAGTCAACGGTTTCAAAATCTTCTTGCTAAATGGCATTGCAATAGAAAAATTAGTTTTTTGAAAATGGTTAGGATAGGTTAGGTTAGAGGACGTGTACTTGTCAATTCTGATATAGTACTCAGTAGCCGAATTGACCCATTGTACTACGTCCTAGCTTCTCACACCACTTATGTTGTGTGCGTTAATTTTATACATGAGTGGCGGGAGCTACAGTTTAAAGTCGGCTCCGAACGACACATTTTTTTGAGAAGCATTCCATGGCAATTTTTTACTCTCAGAGTTTATGCCAGAAATCTGCTGAGAGGAAGCCACCGAAAAATTATTTTCAAATTTTCGTTTGGATGTCTGACCTGGGATTCGAACTCGGGCTCTTTCGTTTAATAAGCCAACACACTAACTACTAGACCACGGCGATCTCTTGAAAATAGTTACCCAACAAGAATATCGTAAATGCTGCTAGGTTTGCAGGTGTTAACCAAAAAATAGTTTCTAAGGTAAGAATAAAATAAAAGAAGGAGTCTTTGATTATTGAGATAAAGCGTGGAAGTGGAAGAAAAAACAAAGCAAGTAAAATAATACGTATTTTTCTAAAACACCCTTAAAATGTCTGGAAGAAAAGTGGCTCAAAAAGTTGGATGCTCTAGGATCTTTGTCAGAAAAAAATTTTATACACAAAAGGAATTCAAATACTATTGACATTAATTGAAATATAAAACGGAAAGAAATCCGACACTTAGTTTTATTTCTATGACGAATAGTGTAAGTCCAGTTTTTTTTTTTGTGCGCACTCCTTATATTTAATAAGATTTTGTATTTTGTATTATTTTTTGCAAATCATTGACAGCCAGCCGTCTTGAAATTGTTTTATTACGTTTTATTATTAAAAAAAAGAAGGAAAAAAAATTATCGATATTTTTTTTCCAATTTAACTGAAATATCGATGATTTCATAGTAAAATGTACTTAAAAAAATGTGCATTTAAAATATTCCTACGTACAGAGGCAATACTATACACACATACATATATGGAGTAAAATCTATGTCTATAGCGATTATATATGAACAGATTTAAATAAATTGTAGAAAAAAAAACAAAAACACAAAAACAATATTAAAATAATAATAATATAATAAATTATTGATAAGAATTCCTTTATTTTACAATCAAAAATTAAAAAAAAATTTAAAAAAAAAAATAAAAACACTCTAGCAAGACTGCTTAAACGGGGCATTTAAAATATGCGAAACAGTTTTAAAACAATTGTTTAACCGTTAAGATCAATACGACATACAATTTCGTTTAAAATCCTCAGCATTATTGAAAGTCATACAAAATAAAATTTTTTTTTAAATAAAAATTTTCCTTTACCTAAATAAAAACAACACAACATTCGTTTATATTTTGTAAAAACGGGAAAAATATTTTTCAAAAATCATGGCCTTTAATTGGAAACTGTGTGTTGCCATAACATTATTTGCTAGTCAAGTGAGTGATTTGAAATCAATAAAAATAAAAAAAAAATTTTTTTTTTAATTTTTAATCATAAACAAAAAACCAACAACAAAAACAATAATAATAAATTATAAAAACTAGTTAAAACTTGAAATTAAAAAAAAAGTAAAGAAATTAACACGATTAAAGTCCAACAGCAACAAGTGGTCTGGAAAAGTTGTAAATTAAGGCAAATCAGAATTTTCAAAAAAGTAAATTCATGCCTTAATATGCTTTATTCCCATAACACATACATGCATATGCAATACGCCATTACAATCCTTCTCACACCACTTATGTTGTGTGCTTCAGTTTTATACATGAGTGGCGGGACCTACACTTTAAAGTCGACTCCGAACGACATATTTTTTTTGAGAAACTTTCTCATGACAATTTTTTGCTACTCTTAGAGTTTTTCTAGAAATCTACTGAGGGGAAGTCGCCGTAGAAATATTTTCATGTTTTTGTTTTAATGTCTGACCTGGGATTTGAACTCGGGCTTTACGTAAGCCTAAGTAAGCCAACATACTACCTACTAGACTATGGACCCCATAACAAAATAATTAGAATCATGAAAGCATTATTCGAAAATGGACGCCTTATTTATTACGACCGTTTAAATTAAGCTTTTTAAATGATTTCCCAAGAAATCAAATTAAGGGCTGTATAGCCCTGCAAAATTTGGGCTCTTTTTTATGCAAATAAAATTGCATTTTGCGTGCTGAACACGAATCTGGGATCAACAGATTTTAAAAATTCAAAATGTTGGTAACAATTTTCAAGTAAATCTAATTAATTGGATCCGCCATTTTGAATTTTTAAAATCCGAGATCTGAAGATTGGTAATCAGCGACCCCAAAAACCCTTGAGTAGTAATTTTAAAGTAAAACTGATTAATATTTATGGACATACGTAATGATTTTCTTTTTCTCTTGCGCTCCTTAACATAAACCCAACCCCTACTCTAAGGGTGCATGCAATCAAATTGGCTTTGGGCTTATTTTAAAGAGCAAAGATCAATTGTCAATTTCTGACAATATTAATGGTTCTAGCACGTGTCAACAATTTTTCAAAAAAAGGTAAGATGCTGCGCTATTTTTAGGGGTTTCCACCCCCTTTTTCACGAAAATCTGACATCATGGAAAGTACAGCCCCTGTTCAGCGCGCAAAACCCATGCAGGGCTGTGATATTATTAACCATAGAACTACTGCACTTAATCTGTGCAGAATATCTGTTCGTAATGTCTCAGAAAAGCATTCCCAATTACATTAATGCCACAAAGAATTTTCTGAAAATACATTTCCTTCATCATCTCGTCTTAATTGGATTACGACCTAGTTTCTCACCACACTTATGTTGTGTGTATTAATTTTATAACACATTAACGGCGGCTGAGTCGACTGAATACGGGTTTTGGGAAACTTTCATAAATGAAGTCGGTGTTAGTAGTGTGTGTTGGCTTATTAGACAAAAGGGCGGGTTCGAATCCCAGGTCAGACATCAAAACGAAAATATGAAATATTTCTTTGGCGACTTCTCTCAGCAGATTTCTGGCAAAACTCGAAGTAAAAATTGCCAGGAAATGCTTCTCAAAAAATGTGTCGTTCGGTCGACTTTAAACTGTAGTCCCGCCACTATTATAAAATTAACGCACAATATAAGTGGCTAGGGACGTTGTACAACCACCGAAACGTACTTTGTAAGAATTGACAAGTACACGGCCTCTATCCCAAAAAACCTGAAACCTTTTATTGCAATTTTATTTTACTTTTAGAGTTTTTAACACAATTCTGCTGAGGGGAAGTCGCCGTTGAAGTGTTTTTCTAATATTTTCTTTGTGGGAGGTGTCTGACCTGGGGTTTAAACCGTCATCACACTATCTACTAAACAATGACGAATTCTCTTAGTCTATATTCTTTTAGTGCCCAATCAAAAGGCCTCTTGCTTCGCTAATGTTATTTTTGCATAGTTTAACATTTGACTCAAGTCTCCATCTATTGTAAATACCTAACTTAAGATTTATTTAGATTGCCTACAATCCATTCGTTCACCGTCAACGGTGTGAAAGGTCCCATTCCAGCATTTCAATCTGCTAAGCATTGCAGGCACGAGCAGGTCACAGACACATTAGGTGTCAGAAAGACCATCCCTCCCTCTCAGACCTACAAGACTGAAGAAGACATTTGACGGAATCTAAAGTCTTTCGGCATGCCCTTTGAAGAGTGCAGTTGAGCAGTACGAAACGCTATTTAAGAATAGGATTCAGTCTTATCCAGAAGTGTACAGAAGAAATGTCGAGCATATCAGTTAGCGTCCCACTGGTAAAGAGATTTAGCCTCTCAATAATATGGGCGAATAATATCGTGCTTAATTGGTGCAATCGAAATAAAGATAGTCTGTCGCCTGTCTGTTCTGTCCGGTTCATCTGCCATACAATATCGGATGGCACAAAAAAGATAAATTTTTATGATCCGAGTAAATCGAGTATTGATTGCATCGCTATCAAAACGCCTAATCTGGGGATAGCCCCATGGAAATATTACATGCAATATTTTGGAGTAATTATAGTCCACTAGGACAATTCCGATAGGAGAAACTCTAAATTTCCGTTTGGGCAATTGTAAATAATATAAATAAATTAAAAGTATTACCTATTATCGTTACGTTTTTCCATCTAAAGATCTGAAATTTTTGATGATTAGTTGCCTACTAGCCCTTCTGTGATTTACTACTACTGGTATTACTACTACTACTGCTACTGGTACTACTACTACTGCTAGTACTACTACTACTACTACTACTACTATTACTACTGGTACTACTACTACTGCTAGTACTATTACTACTGGTACTACTACTACTGCTAGTACTACTACTGGCACTACTAGTACTACTACTACTACTACTACTACTATTAGTACTACTACTACTACTAGTACTACTGCTAGCACTACTACTACTACTAGCACTACTTCTACTACTACTTGTACTTCTACTACTAATAGTACTACTACTACTACTACTACTACTACTGCTACTACTACTACTACTACTACTATTACTACTACTACTACTATTACTACTACTACTATTACTACTACAACTACTACTACTACTACTACTACTACTACTACTACTACTACTACTACTTGTACTACTGCTACTACTACTACTACTACTACTACTACTACTACTACTACTACTACTACTACTACTACTACTACTGCTTCTACTACAACTACTACTAGTACTACTAGTACTACCCATTTAAACAAATCTCCGTTGAGTATAAACGTCTAAAACTCTGAAAATAAATTAACAGACCTAGACAAACCCTCAATTAATTTGCTCAACGAAGCAAATGAAACCACCGGTTTAGTCGAGTTACAAACCACTTTTGTTTGAATTTTTTCCAATACCAGAAAAAATTTAAAAATTTTTAACTCTAAACTTTAAAAAAAATACTTATTCAATCCTTTCATCATTTTTCATTAATTTTTCTTTTAGCTTTCCTATGCCTTCATTATTTTAGATACCGCCGAGTGTCATAACAGTGACAATGAACTCTCGCCGCCCAATCCGAAATGTTCATGGATAGAGAAGGCCCTCAAAAGTCTACCAAAATATCGTAACTTTTTTGCCAGTCTATTACAGGATGCCAGTGGAGAATTTGCCTATGAATTGCAGGAAATTTTTAATACCATCTGTGAGGCCATGGATGAAAATGATCGAAGAAAACAGCGTGATCAACTAATGGTGGCCAAATGGTTAATGGATACGAATAAGAAACTGAATGAATATCTATTAAAGAAGGGAATTTGGAAGATATAGAGATGACATTCTTAATGTTAATATTGTTTATGTAGAATAAATTTTAAAACCTTTAAAAGCGATTTATTATATGTATTTTGGGACACCACACAAGTTATGGGGTGTGTAGTATTATTGTAAAGTTTCGTTTTAATAAATACGATATAATAACGATATATTTTTTAAAATAAATGGAATTCTAATATTAAAAATTAAATTAATGTTTTTTTCAGCTTTTTACAGCATGTTCTAGAATGACAGGGTTGCCATGCGCTATATGAACTCTTATATTAAACCTTGGTTTTACAACATATATACCCGAATACATCCGTTTACAATAATCTCTCTCTGTCCATTGAACATCGTCCAAGTTTCCACTGACGCTTCCGGATTACACAACCAATTTTGGAAGTGTAAAGAGTTATTAAAATAGTTGAATTCTAGATTGTCCCTTGCATTTCCCGATTACTGTACTAAGATATTCAGGTTGAAATAGTGTCTCTGGCCGTTACTCCCATATCGTAATACGGATCGTTTAATACATCGAAAGATATGTAGAAATAAAATAAATTTGCTCCAAAGGTGGTGGCAAAGGACATTGCACATGTGAGCACAGTTTAAAGTACCGTTTCTTTTGGATAAAGTATGGATTACGATTCGAATTTGTTAGTTCGAATGGAAACCTCAGACATTGGGCCATTCTTAAGGCTCATTGTGGAGTATTTTACACAAGAATTAAAACCAGCTGTCGGTTGACAACGTCATCCAAATCTTAAGTAAGGATTACAATCTAGTTTCTCACACCACTTTTGTTGTGCATGTTAATTTTATCCATGAGTGGTGGAGCCTACTTTTTAAAGCCAATTTAGAAAAGCAGATTTTTGAGAAACTTTTCATGGCAGTTTTCATTAGACTTTCAGAGTTTTTGCCAGAAGATTGCGAAGTGGAAGACCTAAAGAAAAATCCTATTTTTTAAATTCATTTTGTTGGAGATGGCTGATCCAGAGGTTGGACCACGTCCTTTCGTCTAATAAGTCAACACACTATCTACTGGACTATGGCGACTTCACAATGATACATTATAGATATGACTGATCTTCTGTGCTATTCGGCAGTTATTTCCGAAGTTATTTCCGAATACAGTAATCCCTCGATTTACGTAAATCGAATTTGATTTGCTCATACTACAAACATACATAATTGATCATTACAACCCTTAAGTTAGGATTACGACCTACTTTTCACACCACTTATGTTGTGTGTGTTAATTTTAACTGTGAATGGAGGAACCTACAGTTTAATGTTATCTACGAACAACAGATTTTTGGAGAAACTGTTCATGGCAATTTTATTTAACCTCGGAGTTTAAGCTAACACACTACTCACTAGACTACGGCGGCTTCTAAAGTAGTAAGTTTTTAACAACGAACTTAACAAAGTTTAATGAAATTACAGTAATCCCTCGATTTACTTCGCAGTTGGTTCCAAAAAAAGGCGACGTAAATTGAATGACGACGCAAACATTACCCACTAGACTACGGAGTCTTCTAAGGTAGTATGTTGTTAACAAGGAACTTAATAAAGTTAAATGAAATTACAGTAATCCCTCGATTTACATCGGAGTTGGTTCCAAAAACGGCGATTTAAATGGAATGACGACTCAAATTGAAGTTAGAGGGAACAAACAATTTGGCGACGTAAAACTAAGGCGATTTACAATTTCATCACGATTCAGTGCTGCTAACTTGAAAAAAAAAACACTACAAAGAATATTCACTTTTTTTATTGAAACGTTTCAAATGATCTTCGTCTTGTCTTAATAGAAATCATAATCGTCCACGTAGGAACTGACATAAGTTTTGTCCTTTACATTCATTATGATGTGCATTATCTGTTCGAAAGCATGTTTATACGCCGATTCATTTATATTTTTACCATTATCCTTAACAGTCATAGTTTTTTTCTCTGCTTGCCGAGCTGCATTTTCCCCTGTAGCATGGCTGGTTTCACTTTTACCAGATTCTGCTGGTCTTTCTTTAAAATTGTTGTATTTTTCTAGAACTAAATCCACATCATCCATTTTGGCAATTCCTAATATTTCCTTTTCCAATTTGAGGCCATCCAGTTTAGTTTGCAAGGAATGTTGCGGATCCTGATCTATGTCACGTAGATATTCGAGAGCATCTTCCAGTTTGCGACTTACATCATCATATTTGTGTGCATAGTTCTTAAAACTTTCTAAAGCATCCTCGGCGGCATCACAATCCCCCGGTTGTAAGTCAGTCTCCTTTAAAATCGCATTCGATAGCTTCCTAACGGCATCATTAAAAGCGAGCGTTAGTCTCAAATTATCGAATTGTTTTTCCGGATTTTTTTGTAATAATTTGTTGATCTTTTTATTTATATAGCTGGCAACACTGCTGTCGCATTCACTTTCTTCCCCTCCGGCATGTACACCAATGGGGTTATGTACGAGAAAACCACAAAGAAGTCCAGCAAGAACCACAAAATATTTCATTTTTTTTTTCTTCTACGTTTATTTGACGTAAATAAACTTTAGTTTGCTAAGATTTTAAGAAAAACTATTTGCAAAACCTTAGAAACTCGTTACTATATATAGGCGATGATAGCGTGAATTAAAATCTGAACAAATTGGATGCTTGCATGCCCATAAGGCTGCTTAATTATATGAAATTTGTATGATAAACGAGTCTCAAGTACGTGCTTGAGATTAAATACTTTCCTCCCATTATTCGGAAGACAATTCTATTTAAATGTGTAAAAAGAATCGAAACAAAGCAGGTGTAGTAAAAAGGAAGCCAAATCCACAAAGGTCCTCAAAGACGACATAGTCCCTGTCATTTAGTTTGATTTATATGCCGGAGTCATAGAAAATTGCCCGCTTCGAATGCATTCCATCCAGAAAAGTCGTGACGGCGTACATTTGAACGATTTCGTATGGCACACATAACGGCAAAGAATGTCTTTCCAACGAATTGAAAATTTCGATGATATCTCACACACACCGAACATAACATACATAATTGGACATTACAATACTTCAGCCAGGATTACAACCTAGTTTCTCACACAACCAATGTTGTGTGTGTTAATTTTATACATGAGTGTAGGCAGCTACAGTCTAAAATAGACTCTGAAACTCTCTTTTGAGAAACTTTTCATGGCAATTTTTTATTTAATCTCAGAGGTTTTCCTGAAATCTGTTGAGAGGAAGTCGCGCAAGAAATAATTTTCGTATTTCATAAGCCAACATCCTACCGTTTAGATTACGCAACTTTACCCACAATTTATTTTATTTTGATATAATCATGCTACATAGGATTTCTTTACAGGTACTATTTTATAGCATCTTTGTAGGGCTCTTTCATTACTTATTGTGGCTGTAATAAGACCCATTGACAATGCCTTAGATTGTCATTAATTGCCTCCAACCGAAAGGTTTTCAGGGTAATTTTTCATCAGAACAGTATTTAACAGTCCTAGCGTTACAAAAAAATTTCGACACTGAGAGAACAAGGGACATAATGAGGGAATCTCTACCTACTCTCTATAGACTTTGAGCTGGACAATCTTTAGATTAAGCAGAGATAAGATGGTTCCTGGAGTAATAGAGAATATGGTAGAATACTTAGGATAATGAAACCCAGTTTAGTTTTTAAAAAAAGGTTTAATCTGGATTCTGATACGTGTCCTCTTCGGACGGGGACTATTATGTGAGAGAGTAGATGTTTCGTAAAGAAATTGGGGGAGTTGGGTAGAATACATAAATGCATACATAACTGGCCATTACAAACCTTCAGTCAGGATAACGACCTAATTTCTCACATCTCTCTCTGAATCAGAGATCAGCAACGAGTATACAAAACAAGGAGTAGAATCAAATCATACTTATAGTTTCAGATACTTATACACATTCATACTTATTTTGATATGATACTCATACTCAAAGTTGGAACTACTCGTAGTATTCGTACTTAACAATACCAGACATCAGCAATAAGTATTCAAAACGATGAGTAGGTTCGACTCATACTTCTAATTTCTGATACTTATACGCATTCTTACTTATTTTGATATCATACTCATACTACTCATACTCAAAGTTGGAACTACTCATCGTATTCATACTTAACAATACGCATAATGTTATTGACTTCGACTCGTCTCTACTAAACATTTACACGAAGCACCAAATAAGTATGAATCGCATACCAACTCTACTCTATACTCACAAGAAGATTGTATGTATGCTTTGTATGTTGTCTTTGTCTTTCCTTTCTTCTTTGTTTGTATATGCAACAACAACAAAGGCTCGAATCACTTATAAGTATTTTTCTAAATTTATGAATCAAAATGAGTAGGCGTATGAATCAAACACATTTAGAATGTTGTGAGTTTGATCTCAACATTGTACTCATACTCATTGCAACCTATACTTATAAATCAATGTTGTACCGCGTACGAATGCATCAGAGTAGTTGTATTTTAATTCTGTTGATTCAGTCATACTCAAAATTGCATGAGTGCTTATGAGTAGCGGAAAAACGATTCATTGCTGATCTCTGAATACAGCCATAATTGGCCATTACAAACATGTCGTGAGTGCCAATTTTATATATGAGTAGTGGGATCTACAGTTTAAAGTCGACTCCGATCTACAGATTTTTTGAAAAACTTTTCATGGAAATTTTATTTACTTTCAGATCTCTTTTGCCGGAATTTTGTTGCGAAGAAAACTCGCCGAAGAATTTAGACTTCAATGGAACATACTCTAGGTTTTGATGTACAGTTAAAGTTTTTTCACTAGGTTAGTGAGATTGCATGCATACCTACACTCATACATAATTGGTCATTATAACCCTTCAGTCTGGATTACAACCAGTTTCTCAAACCACTTGTGTTGTATGTGTGTGTTAATTTTATACATGAGTGGCGGAACTAACAGTGTAAAGTCGACTGCAGACAACAGAATTTTATTTTTGGGAAACTTTCCATGGGAATTTTTTATTTACTCTCCAAGTTGTTGCCAGAAATCTGATGAGAGGAAATCAGCAAAAAAATATTTTTTCATACTTCGTTTTGTTGGAGATGTCTGAATTGGGATTTGATGCGTGGCTTTACGTCTAATAAGCCAACACATTGCCTACTACACTACGACGACTTCAGACCTAGAAGAATACATTTCGGATTAATTGCCTCGTTGTTTATGTGATTCACACTTTTCTTCATGTCTCTTCTAAATTTTGTTTCTTTGGATATGTCTGAATGAGACGTTTGATCCGTGGCCTTACGTCTAATAAGCCAATACCTACTACACAATGGCGACTTCAGACCTAGAAGAATACAATTCGGATTAATTGTCTCGTTGTTCCCGTGACTCACTTTTCTTCATGTCTATTCTATATTTCGCTTTTGTGCTTGTCCCATCAAATATACGATTCTACGACATACGATACGACGGTTTTAGTCTTGTTTTTCAATCTTATAACGAAATTATACAAATTCATACGACCTTCCTAGGCTAATTATAGTTTCAACTTATGAAAGAAGATGTTTAACGTCTTTGGAAGGTTTTTCTCAAACAAATTTTCTATAATTAACTACACGTATGGGCATACAGGCATTTAACCGTTTTCAATCGATTTGAATTACAAAAATATTACTCCATGCCAATGCCTATAAATAGTAACGAGATTCTATGGTAAGATGAGCATTTTTTCTTAAAATCTTAAAATATTTCCAAAGTTAGCTGTACTTACGACAAATTAAAAAGAAATGAAATACTTTGCAGCACTTATTGGAATTCTGGGTGGCTTTTTTAATATATAAGCCTACTGGTGATGGTGATAGTGATAACATAAATAGAAGAATTGAGGAAACATTTGCAAAATATACTGAACACCAGAATAGGTGTTAAACGAAATTTATAATGAGAACTATAAGAAACTGTTAGATGGCTTCTTGCAGAGTCCAGAGACATAAGCCGATTGTGAAAGATCCGAACAACTTTTAGAAAGTTTTCATGAAATTGAATCGACTTATAATAATGTTGTGCCCAAAATGTTAGAGGCCATAGACGATCTAAATAGAATACATCTTAATCCGAATAGTTCTCTGAACGATGGATATAATGCCGTTAAGATAAAAACTTTGTTGAAATTTAGTTGCGATATTCATGAGGCTAACGAAGCTTTGCTAGAATACGAAAATTTTTAAAACGGCAAATAAATGGCGTCCTGCAAAAAGTAAGATAAAGAATCTAAGAATCTGGGGAAATCATGAATCAGTTGAAAACAAATAAAAAAAACAAAATTAAAATTAATTTAAATTCTTCCCATTGCTACACGGGCATAAACTCAACTTTAGCGGAACTGAATCGGGGAAGTTCTTTACATTTCCTAATTCAAAAATACAAACAAAGGAAGGTAACTTGGAATTGCAATTCGATTCATATTTGCCGCTAATTATCACACAACATATGTATGTTTAAATAGGGTAGGGTAGGGTTTAATAGGTAGGCTATCCAGATTTTGTTCAACCTAACTTCTTCAAGTGGAATGCACTAAATTTGCCTAAAATTCTATAAAAAAAAATATTTCTTTAGCATACTAGGTCCTCATACAACTTGTTCCAACGTCACTAGAAGTTCTTTCAACACAAAATTCCATACTTACATACATAATTGGGCATTACAATCCTTCAGTTAGGATTACGGCCTAGCTTTTCACACTACTTATGTTGTGTGCATGAGTGGCGGAATCTACGGTTTAATGTCGTCTCTGAACAAAAAAAATCTTTTTGTATTTTATTTTGATGTTTGGCCTAGGACCCGATCTCTGGCTTTACGTCTAATAAGCCAGCATACTACTTACTAGACCACGGCGACTTCGTCGACAACGTCACTAGAAGTTCGTTTATCACAAAATTCCATACATACATACATAATTGGCCATTACAACCCTTCAGTCAGGTTTACGGCCTAGCTTCTTACACTACTTATGTTGTGTGTGTTAATTTTACACATAAGTGGCGGGACCTACGGCTTAATGTAGTCTCTGAACAGTAGATTTTTTTAGAAACTTTTAATGGCAATTTTATTTCACTCTCAGAGAAATATTTTCATATTTTCATTTTGATGTCTGACCTGGGATTTGAACTCGGGCCTTTCGTCTAATAAATCAACACTGTACCTACTAGACTACGGCAACATCTATCACAAAATTGCATAGCAGGGGAAAAACGAGCTCTATGAATTACTTGAAAACTAAGACCCTTTAACACGTTCAAACTTTTGATATTTAATTATTACGTACGTAATCATCTGCATGAAGTCGGCATAGTCTGGTTAATAGCGTATTGGCTTGTTGGACGTAACGTTACGATTCAAGCCGCAAGTCTAACATCAAAAGGGATTTGGGAAAAAAAATATTTTTTCCGCAACTTCCTTTCAGCAGATTTCTAGCAAAAACTCTGATAGTACGCTCCAGTTTTTAATTATCCCCCGTTAGTTTTTCAAGTGTTTCCAACAAAGTTAAGACTTTGCAAAGAAAATGTTGAACGTGTAATAGCAAGCACTGTAAATCCCCAGTTGTATGGATAATAAGAAGCCCAGATATCGTTGAGGTTTTGGTAAGAATTAAAATCAATGAAAACTAAAGATTACGCCATCACGAACACAAAATTAAAACTTTCTGCGCATGTTAAATCAATGACATCACGAAAATTGTTTTCATTGTTTTCCTATTGGCTAATGATAATGTAAGTTATATTGCAGGGCTGCCAACTACTTTCGCGTAGTGCATACACTTTTCAGAAGAAATGTTCATTTTCACATATGAAAAAGACTTGGAAACCTTTAAAATAGCCCAACAACGTCATCTAACGGGAAATCATACGCAAGGCGTAATCTTTAGTTTATCATTCTTGATGTCCATAAAGTACAGAACTATCCAAAGCACCATCTCCTAATGGAAGCAAAAATAATAAGAAGGGTTTAAACAAGTTAAAGAGAATAAATTTTATCAAGACTGCTTGAAAACCCTACAATCTCTAAACGAAAGTCCTGTTCATGTCATGGTCATGAACAGACCATTTCTACACTTCGCATCAGATTCGGTACATAATTCCTCTTGTTAATCGATGTAAAACAAATAGAAACGAAATCTATTTTTCTTTATTTGAATAATTTATTATGTTTTAAAAATAAAAGTTAAGTATCCTGACCTTTTGGCACAAGATAAGTTAATTATTCATCGACCCCTTTTCGCAGGTTACTCATCTTCTTTTTCGCCGGGTGGATTTTCGGTGGTGGTATTGTGTTGTTTTATAAAATCCTCATAATTTTCTAAAAATCCTTGAATCTCAGAAGAAGTCGTACTAAATTTGATATTTACCCTTAGCTTAAACGCTTCAGCTTGAACTTCCTCAGACATATTAGGATCGTCCTGTATAACCATTAGCTCTTTAACGGCCTGTTCCGCATTGGGAATTAGGTCATAATAACCAGACGCTTTTTCAAGAAAATCGACTAAGAATTGTTCGGTTTTTTCACATTCAGCTTCGTCGACAGAACTCTTTATAAGTAAATGTGACAGCATTGTATACTCCGTATTATGGACCACCGTTAACCTTAATTCTTCCATCGGTACTTCAGGATATTTCAAAAGTGCTTCCTCAATTCTTTCATTTAAGTCTTCGACTACACTAGGATCGCACTTTTCATGCCCGTAACATGCGACACCAAGAGGCTTATATACGAGAAAACCACAAAGGAGTCCAATAATTACCCACAGATTCTTCATATTTGTTCAACGTAAGCCTTACTTCAGAATGATTTTAAGAAAAACTGTTAGTTTCACACCGGAAAAATCGTTGCTATTTATAGGCCTTGGCATGAAGCAATACATTTGTAATGCTAATCGAATAGTTATGCCTGAGAATTAAGGCCCCAGATAAAATTAAGTGCTTGTATGCCCCTACGGGTAGTTAATTACAGAAAATTTGCTTAAGAATAGCATTCCAAAGACGTGATTGACAATATTTTTGAAATCTTAAACGTTTCCTTCCATATTTTAAAGCAATAATTGCACTACGAGGGTCGTGCAATTTGTATACTACATTCACCTGAAAACTGGAAAAGTATTCAATAGGGGCTTACGAAGAGCGAAAGAATTTCATATTTAAGGTGACAAATTCAAAGGGGAAAGCAAGTAGAGATTGAGAAATGAAAAAAAAAATATGTGAACCAATTAGGTTAGATTAGAGGACGTGTGCTTGTCAATTTTGACAAGTACAGTACTCGGTGGTCGAATTGTCCCATTGTACAACGTCCTGGCTTCTCACACCACTTATGATGTGTGCGTTAATTTTATACATGAGTGGCGGGACCTACAGTTTAAAAAGTCGACTCCGAACGACACATTTTTTGAGAAGCATTTCTTGGCAATTTTTTACTCTCAGAGTTTTTGCCGAAAAATTATTTTCATATTTAAGTTTTGATGCCTGACCTGGGATTCGAACTCGGGTCTTTCGTCTAAAAAGCCAACACACTACCTACTAGACCACGGCGACTTCGTTATGAACCAATTAAATAGCGAGACAATGCCTGAAGTGTATCCGCCTATCCAAGTAGACGTAATCTCACCAACACCGTGAAAGAAACCTTCGGCCTTTACATAGAGTTCGTTTCTCTTAGGAAAAGAAAAATCTTTGCTGTCTGGTAAACGTAAAACTTTTTACTGAATGGGAAGAATATGGTGAAAGACCATGTTTACGTGACCCACTTCTGCACTTTCTAAGTTTACTTTGATAAAATTTTTAAATATTTTTCTAAATTTTCTATGATTTTTACACATGTAAAGTTCACTTTGACAAAGTCTTGACATCTTTTCTCTAAACCAGTGGTGGACATATTTGAAATTTCCTATCACATCTGATAGGTAAAGAAATTTCTGCCGATGCCCTGTGAATACACCTACACTATAAGCTTACTTTAGAGTTTAAACGACGAACGAACTTTGCCAGTACATAACATACATAATTGGTCATTAGAACCCTTCAGTCAGGATTATTGACCTAGTGTCTCACACTACTAATGTTGTGTGTGTTAATTTTATAGATAAGTGGCGGGGCCTACAGTTTTAAATGCGACTCCGAGCGACAGATTTTTTAGAAACTTTTCATGGCAAGTTTATTTCCTCTCAGAGTCTTTGCCAGAAATTTGCTGAAAAGAAATCGCCCAAAAAAATACTTTTTTTTTGTATTTTATTTTGATGTCTGGCCTGGGACTCGAAACCTCTCGTTGCGTCTAATAAGCCAACACACTAACTACTAGACTACGGCGACTTCATGAGTGTGTTAGTACATCCCCCGTTAATTTTTCTCTTCCCTCCCACATAGTTAAGTCTTTGCAAAGAAAACGTTGAACATATAAATGCCATCTAACACATTTAAGCAATTGCAAGGACGGTGAATCCCTAGTAGTGTGGATAATAAGAAGCCCAGATATCGTTTAGGTTTTGAATGAAATTTGACTGCCAGTGTAAGTTGCTTTTGATGGAGTACATCTAGTACAGAACTGTCCTTAGCACCTTCTCCTAATGGAAGTAAGAATAATAAGAAGAAGTTAAACAAGTTAATGAAAATAAATCTTATAAAGACTGCTTGAAAATCCCACAATTTCTAAACGAAAGTCCTGTTACAAATCCATTAAATACTGAAGCGAATGACATGTCATGAACAGACCATTTCTTGACTCCGCTTCAGATTCGGTACATAATTCCTCTTGTTAATCGATGTAAAACAAATAGAAAGGAAATCTATTTTTCTTTTTTTAATTTTCGTATTCTTTATTTGAATAATTTATTGAATTTTGAAAATAAAATTTAAGTATCATGGCCTTTTATCGGCTCCTTTCGAAGACTACTCATCTTACTTTCCTCCGGATTCAATGTTGTGTTCCTTTTTAAAATCCTCATAAGCTTTTAATGCTTCTTCAGCCTCATGAATACTGGTAGTGAACGTTATTTTTGTTCTTATCTTGAGAGCATCATATCTTAATTCGATCTGTTGATCATGATTTTCATCAATTTTTTTTAATTCTTGAAAGGCCTCTTCCATTTTGGGTAGAACAATATAAAAATCAGGCGCCATTTCAAGAAACTCTTTCAAATGCTTTTCGGCACTTTCACACTCAAAGGTGTTAGGAGCGGTCATTTTAGCGAAACTTGATAGAGTCGTATAATCGCCATTATAAATTACGGTTAACATTAATTCAGTCGGCGGTTTTTCCGGATATTGTGAAAATGCTTCCTCCGATTCTTTTATTTAAATCTGCGACTACACTGGGATCGCACTCGTCATTCCCATCACAAGCGACACCAAGAGGCTTATGTACGAGAATACCACAAAGGATTCCAATAAGTACCCACAAATTCTTCATCTTTGTTCAACGTAAGCCTTACTTCAGAATGATTTTAAGAAAAACTGTTAGCCTTACACCGGAAATATCGTTGCTATTTATAGGCCTTTAGCATGAAGCAATACATTTGTAATGCTAATCGAATAGTAATGCCTTAGAATTAATGCCTCAGAAGAAACTAAGTGCCCATATGCCCCTACAGTTAGTTAATTACAGAAAATTTACTTAAGAAAAGGGTTCTAAAGACGTGATTGATAACATTTGTGAAATGTTAAACGTTTCTTTGCATAATTTAAAGCAAAAATTACACTACGAAGGTCGTGCAATTTGTATATATTCACCTGAGAGCTGGGAAAATATTCAATAGGGGCTTATGAAGAGCGAAAGAATTTCATATTTAAGGTGACAAATCCAAAGGGGAAATGAAAAAAAACTATGTGAACCAATTTAATAGCGAAACAATGCCTGAAATGCCTACGCCTATCCAAGTAGATGAAATCTCCCAAACATCGTAAAAGAAACCCTCGGCCATTACATAGAGTTTGTTTCTGTGAAGTCAGGAGCAAAGGCACAAGAGCTATTTGCTTATGATATTATTTACAGACATCGGATTTGACGTCATCATAGTCTAATAGGTAGTGAGTTGTCTTATTACTCTTGAGGCTACGACTCCAGGTCAGACACCTTCACGAAATATGAGAAAAATACTTCTTTGGCGACTTTTATTCTCTGAGCGTAAATAAAAACTTACCATGAAAAACTTTCTTAACAAAAAGACTGTTGTTCGGCGTGACTTTAAAATATAGTTTCCACCAAGAATGATAAACTAAAGATTGTGCCTTGAGCATGATTTCCCGTTAGATGACGTTGTTGGGCTATTTTAAAGGCTTCCAAGTCTTTTTCGTATGTGAAAATGAACATTTCTTCTGAAAAGTGTATGCACTACGCGAAAGTAGTTGGCAACTCTGCAATATAATTTACATTATCATTAGCCAATAGGAAAACAATGAAAACAACTTTCGTGACGTCATTGATTCAACATGCGCAGAAAGTTTTAATTTTGTGTACGTGATGGCGCAATCTTTAGTTTATCATTCTTGAGTTTCCGCCGCTCATGTATAAAATTAACGCCCACAACATAAGTGACCATGTGAGAAGCTAGGTCGTAGTCGTGTCTGAAGAGACATTGGACATAGTTTTGTGTTTCATAGACTAGACCTCTTTATCAAACTACAATGCTTGTTAAGAAATTCTATAACAGAAACGAAGTAACGTCGGTATTCCACAATATTTCCTATTTCTACATGGCCCCTCTATTCTCTTATTGATCCAGAGAGCGACTCGTTTCTCTCAAACTTAGCATTGCAAAAAAGAGGCAACTAACCATGAGCCTACAGTGTTCTTATCATTTAAAATGACTTAGAAAACTCACCTCGAAATATAATCCACATACATACAGACATAATTGGTCATTACAACCCTTCAGTCAGGATTATTGACCTAGTTTCTCACACTGCTTATGTTGTGTGTGTTAATTTTGTACATAAGTGGCGGGACCTACAGTTCAAAGTCGATTCCGAGCGACAGATTTTTGAGAAACTTTTCATGGCATTATAATCCACCTATCGGAAAGCCTATAAGGTAGTATAAGGTAGGTAGTGAAACGATTGTAAAGATTTCCACGAGTACAAATGTATGTCATCGTTGAAAAGCGCATAGTTTTCCTTCTTACATCATACCTAGATTTTCGATCTGTAAACACCATATTTCCTGGTGATATAACATACACGATGAAGCTCCAACACAAAGTTACGCATATACCCGAATCGATTACTTAAAGTCCGTTATCTGTAATTGATATTTACCGATTCAGTTCATTACTTCGAGCCGAAATCTTGCTCATATACGTTGGTTTTCTTTTTAATCCTTTCCAAGATGTTGTCTTTCGAAAACACATGCCTTTTCAACAAAACACCAACATATTTAGCACAATTGAACTTTCCAGAATAAATAATTTCAACTCTAAGCATTATCAAGTTATCTAGTCTAAACTCTCTGGAGGATAGCAAACAACTTTCCTTCCACCGACCACAATTAGTCTCTTACTGGAATTGTTAAATAGTAATCAGTTTAGGAAAAGAACACACACCAGATATATTCAAAAGACAGTGAGAAAATGGAGGTGGTAAGGTCGAAAATGTATAACCCCTTCACTACCCTACGACTTCTTAGAACCTAGAAACTGTGTTCGTTTGTTTATAAGCAAATACAAGTAAAAATTTTGCTGTCTGGTAAACGTAAACCTTTTTACTGAATGGGAAAAATATGGTGAAAGACCATATCTACGCGAGCCGCTTCTGCACTTTCTAAGTTTAAATTTTCTACGATTTTTACACATGTAAAGTTTACTTTGACAAAGTCTTGACATCTTTTCTCTAAACCAGTGGTGGGCACCTACACCTACACTATAAGCTTACTTTAGAGTTTAAACGACGAACGAACAAAGAGTAAAGCAACTTTGTGAGTACATAACACACATAATTGATCATTACAACCCTTCAGTCAGGATTATTGGCCTCGATCCTCACACTACTTATGTTTCGTGCGTTAATTTTATACATAAGTGGCGGGGAGCTACAGTTTAAAGTCGACTCCGAACGATAGATTTTTTGAGAAACTTTTCATGACAAGTTTATGTACTCTCAGAGATTTTGCCAGAAATCTGCGTCCGGATGCGTATTGAAGGTTGAGGAGACTTCTAATTGTCTCCACTATTCCTTCCGTCCAAGTTCCCGACTCGGACCTCGTTTGACACGTGAGCTAGTGTCATCTATGCCGCATGCCAGCATTCTCCGCAGCCTCCAGATCTTTCTTCTTCAGTCTCAGAATGCGCTTCACGTAATTAGTCACTGAGGCCCAATTCTCCCTGCTCGCAATCATAACCCCGACAATGTTAGCGGCGGTTATCGTTCCGATCGTCGACGTCACATTTGAAGATAGTGTGTTCTGCATCATCTATTACCTCCCCTTCCTCGTAGAGGCAGTAAGGGGAGATGGTCTTGCCCATTCTGTTCAGGTATTTCCTAAAGTATCCGTGGCCCAATAGCATCTGTGTAACGTAATAATTTACTTCTCCAAATTTCCGACAGATCCACAACTTTATTTCCGGAATAAGTCTCGCAGTCCACCTTCCTCTATCCTCGTCGTTCCATCGACGTTGCCATTCTGAAATGGTGTTTTCCTGAAGTGACTGGTTATGTGATTTCCAGCCGATTTCGCCTTATAAATCTCCATCCGCTCTGCTTCCAGCAGATCGACAGTATGCCGACGCGATACGTAGTGCAGCCATTCTCTGTACCGATAGAAGTAAGTTCGCCCGTTTTCCAACCTCTAGCGTTTCGGCCCAAATTTCGCTCCCATAGAGCATAATACTGCTTCGAACATCATCTCGCCGGTAGCGGGCCTCCGATATTCGCCATTAATCTGCTGAGCTGCCCAACGAT
The DNA here is from genome assembly GCA_014635995.1 of Sarcophaga peregrina. Taxonomy (NCBI): domain Eukaryota; kingdom Metazoa; phylum Arthropoda; class Insecta; order Diptera; family Sarcophagidae; genus Sarcophaga; species Sarcophaga peregrina. Next base: position 84,410,499 of record CM025791.1, read on the forward strand.
CTTCCGGGCTTTGTCAGTTGTGTGAATAATAAGGAGCCCAGATATCGTTCAGGTTTTGAATGAAATTTGATTGCCAGTGTAAAAAGAAGTTAAACAAGTTAAGGAAAATAAATATTATAAAGACTGCTTGAAAATCCTACAATTTCTAAACGAAAGTCCTGCTACAAATCCATAAAATACTGAAGCGAATGACATGTCATGAATAGACCATTTCTACACTTCGCATCACATTCGGCACATAATTCCTCTTGTTAGTCGATGTAAAACAAATGGAAACGAAATCTATTTTTCTTTATTTGAATAATTTATTGTGTTTTAAAAATAAAAGTTAAGTATCCTGACCTTTTGGCAGACCCTTTACGCAGATTACTCATCTTATTTTCCACCGGATTCAATATTGTGTTCACTTTTAAAATCCTCATAATCCTTTAAAGCTTCTTCAGCCTCTTGAATGCTGGTACTGAATGTTATTTTCGTTCTTACCTTCAGAGCATCATATCTTAATTCGACCTGTTGATCATGGTTTCCATCAATTTTTTTTAATTCTTCACAGGCCTCTTCCATTTTAGGTAGAACATTATAAAAATCTGGCGCCATTTCAAGAAACTCTTTCAATTGCTTTTCTGCACTTTCACACTCATTGGTTTTAGGAGCGTTCAGTTTAGCGAAACTGGATAGAGTCGTATAATCGCCATTATAAATTACGGTTAACATTAATTCAGTCAGCGGTTTTTCCGGATATTGTGAAAATGCTTCCTCAATTCTTTTATTTAAATCTGCGACTACACTGGAATCGCACTCGTCATTCCCATCACAAGCGACACCAAGAGGCTTATGTACGAGAAAACTACAAAGGATTCCAATAAGTGCCCACAAATTCTTCATCTTTGTTCGACGTAAGCCTTACTTCAGAATGATTTTAAGAAAAACTGTTAGCCTTGCACCGGAAAAATCGTTGCTATTTATAGGCCTTAGCATGAAGCAATACTTTTGTAATGCTATTCGAATAGTAATGCCTGAGAATTAAGGCCCCAGATAAAATTAAGTGTCCACATGCCCCTACGGTTAGTTAATTATAGAAAATTTGTTTAAGAAAAGCATTCCAAAGACGTGATTGACAATATTTTTGAAATCTTAAACGTTTCTTTGCATAATTTAAGGCAAATATTAGACTACGAAAGTCGTTTTATTTGTATACCTTTACCTGAAGATTTATTAGGGGCTTATAAAGTGACAAATTTTAAAGGGGAATTAGGTAGAGAAACAGCATGCCAATGCCCGAAATGTATCTCTCTATACAATTCGCAACCTTACGAACATCATGATGTCTATATAAATAATTGACCATTACAACCCTTCAGTCAGAATTACGACCTAGTTTCTCACACCACTTATGTTGTGTATATCAATATCATACATGAAGGCGGGACCTACAGTTTAATGTCGACTCCGAAAGAGAAACTTTTCATGACAATTTTATTTACTCTTAGGGTTTTTTAGTTGAGATATCTGACCTGGGATTTGAATCGTAGTCTCACGTCTAATAAGCTAACTCACTACCTAGTAGACTACAGCGCCTACAATAGAGCAATACCTAGAGTCAATCCTTCTGAGATCTGGGCCACAGGCATAAGAGCTATTTACTTGTGGTATAATCTACAGACATCGGGCATAGGTGTGCGCCTCACATATTAAATCTTTCCATTAAAGTATAACACTTGAAAGGTGGAAGCTACTCAATTCTCAAAATTCTATTCAATTGAGGAAAAAAATTGGGCTACATTAGCCAATAATGATCTACTAAAGATTACGCTTTGCGCATTATTTAGATGACGTAGTTGGACTAAAGGTTTCCAAGTTTTTTTCATATGTGAAAATGAACATTTCTTCTGAAAACTGTATGCACTACGTGAAAGCAGTTGGCAGCCCTGCAATATAACTTACATTATCATTAGCCAATAGGAACACAATTTGCGTGACGTCATTGATTCAACATGCGCAGAACGTTTTAATGTTGTGTGCGTGATAGCGTAATACTTAGTTTATCATTCTTAGCAGTAGCCTGTATATTCTACAATCTTCTATATTTTGTCAAGACCCATCTATTCTCTACTTGATTTAGAGATTGAGTCCATTCTCTCAGTCTTATTGTTCTCGTAACCTAACACTGTTAAAAACTATTCTAAATGAGAATCGTCGTATATTTAAGAAAGAGAGAGATAGATATATAGTGAGAGAGGAAGATAGTGAGAGAGGTAAAGAGAAGTTAAGGTCAATTCAAAAATGTGTTGGTTTTGCACTAACGTACGGCTTCTTAGATCCCAGAAACTGTCTTTATTTGTTTAAAAGCAAGGCCAAATCCAATTTTCGCAGCCTGGCAAGCGTAAAACTCTTTATTGACCCTATTTACGGGATAATCTCCTACATTTGCCAAGTTATTGCTGGCACATCGTCCGAAATATGCTAACAAGTGGACAATAACTAGCTCAAAAGCATCGACTGATACAAAAACACGACTATGGTTTCGTTTTATGTCCATTCAAAGAGTTTTGAGTGTCGCAACAATTCTATTTTCATTCACCAATACATTAGTGGTGTTGTTGAGCCGGAACGCTCCGAAACTTCGTTCCGATTCTTCATTTTTGGATAGGAACGCCTTCCGGAACTAAAAATGATTTCTGATAACGAGAATTGGTATATACAGGGCCGATCCTAGCGAATGACGAAAATTGGGGAAAATCTCCCTCCCACGCCGTCGTCAAATATGGGACATAAAAAAATCACCGCCGATATCGTGGAAAATCACCCTTGTCGTTAAATTTGTGACTTGAGATCAGGATCGATCGTGTCTATATAACTATATATACGCGTTCCGGTAAAAAAAAATTAGCACAACACATGCATACATAATTGGTAATTACAACCCTTCAGTCAGGATCTGATGTCTGACCCGGGATTTGAAGTCGGGGCCTTACGTCTAATAAGCCAAAACAGCATAATAGGCCCTAAACATCTCAAAATTTTGATTTTTTCCCCTTCGAAGCGTTTTATTACAGGAAGTAAATTAAAAATTTATTTCAAAAATTATTAAAAAAAAGAACTGAAGACCGACCCAGGCTAACGCCTTGGGAATATACGAAACAAGTTAGGCTGATACCAACTATCATTATTATTACACATGTCCTTTAAGGTTTCCGATAATTCTTCTAACTCTTCAGGGCTCGTAACTAAAGGCCTTAAAGGGTCTTCAATAGTACAATCCGTAATATCCATACCTCGTCGTCTCAAAGTTACGGAAATTTGTTGAAAAATTTTTTTGTATTCATCACTTTGCGGGGCAAAGACTAAAGCTGGCATAAGTGCGGGAGTTATGCGCATGTAATGTTTGAAATCCGCATAACTTTGTAAGGCCCTTTGAGCATTGCTTATGGAGTCACTGTTTTTTAGTTGATTTATTATCATAAGGGCTTCATATCGAAGACTTATGGGTTGATTAGGATCTGTTTCAATGCCTATTAGGTCCTCAATAGCATATTCAAGTCTTCTGCTAATGACGTTGTATTGATTTACAAATTCTAGAAAAGTTCGTATTGCTTGTTCGGCTACAATAGTATCGGGTTTTAGGGCGGATGGCAATAGAATGGCGTCGGCCAGATGCTTCCGTTGTTCATTGAACGTTGATGCTAAACGTAAATAACGTTCATCTTTCTCAAAATTTGTTGTAAGGATTTGGTTAATTCGATTGTTTATGTAACAAATTACAGATTCTGGCACTTGATTGGATGAGCCAACTGCGGGAGTTGGGGAAGGAGTTACAGTAGGATTTAATCCATTTGGGGAATCTGTTCCATTCGTTCCCTCTACAAACGATGTTTGATTTAATGGATTTGTGTCTTCTAACGAAGTTATTTCATTTATTATTAAACCTGCTGTGCCCCAGCCTTGGTCATACAAGCTGCCTGGATTATATATCAAAAAAATACCCAAAATTCCCATAAGACGCAAGCTTAAGTACATTGTCCTACTTCTCTTCGGTTTGTTTTGATGTCTTCAAAGGTTTGAGAAAAACTATGCGAAATTCTTTCCAATTTCATTGCTATTTATACATGATTTTTGCGGAAATATTTTTTTCAATTATAACACCGCTTTAGAAACTCTGACGTGAAAATTGTTTTCCCCTATATTATCTACAAACTAAAATCCGAAATTGTCAAATAAATCAATACTCGAAAATTAATTTTTTACTTCTTATCAACAATTTAAAATTCAATTATTTTCGTTATTCGAAAAGAAAAAAAATTTTTTAAGACAGTGCCTGATAAAATTTTTGTTACCGAAGAAGTAAACTAAGATATTCTTCAGTATCCTTAGGTTATACTATCATAGAGTAAAGATATGATAACATGTGCCTGTGAAATCCGTCAATCAAATTTGATCAAGCTAAGGAGTGCGCACCAACAAATTAGTGTGTACTTTTAAGGTTAAATTTTTTACTGTGTTTCCAAAATTGATATATTTTTACACTGCTTTTGTTAATCACTGTTTCAGCATGTACATGAATAGTTTTATTTTGACTAGAAAATTAATTTCTGCTTTCGGGAACATAAACGTCGAAAATAATTGAAATATTCAATAAAAATTCTAGAAATAGCTTAAATGTTACGTTACGTATGAGGTTGATAATTCTGACTGAAGAGGTTGCAATGAGCAATTATGTATGTGTGTATGTAGTATATATGTTAAGTATTCAACGAGTTACGTTAAGAAAAATTTTTATCGGAAAAAAGTGGAAGTGCCCTAAAAAATTTTCAGTGTGGCAAGAATTTTATCACGTGGTAAAAGTGGAACTTCTTTCATAACGAGCGGCTGTATGCCAACCGGTATCTACAAAAGAGACCATAAAGTGTCCTCACTATATGCTAACCATATCTTAGCACTTGCCGTTGTCACAAAAAAAATAGCAAAAACTCACAGTGAAATGGTAACATACGCATATAATTGGTCATTACAACCCTGCAGTAGGGATGATAACCTAGTTACTCAAGTCGATTCCGAACAAAACAAATCTTTTTAAAGCTTTAATTCGGGTTACATGAGTGTTTCAAAAATTCAATGGGGCAAGCAAAATTGTACCAGTTGTTACCATGGAATTTCTGGCATTACTGGTGAGAGTAGCGCAAGGGCCTGCAGTAGGGCCTTTACCGATGGATCGCAATATATTCGGTGTCCTGAATAAAACAAAAAGCCGATTCTATTTGAAGGAAAAGGAATTTAGATTTTCTACTAGTAACAATGGTATTAAGGACAAATTAAAATCATATCGGCTAGTAAGTACAGCAGAAGAAGAAGCTAGTCCAAATAACAGGAGAAAACTGACCAATCGGAAATGTAACCGTAGCCAAGCAGTAACTGATCGTAGTGGCGAACTATTAACAAGCAATGTAGCACAGACGAAAAGGTGGAGAGAACATTTCGAAGAGATCAGTAATGTCGTCTTCGACTTATACGGTCATGCAGCAGAAATCAACCTAAGTATAGCAAGCAACTCTCCCAGTCTAAACGAGATACAACAAGCCATTGAACAACTCAAAAGAATCAAGGCAGCAGGCAAAGGTGGAATACCCGCATAAATTCTGCAGGTTGACATTGAAACTGCAGCAAGACTTCTGAGCCCCCCATATCACAACGGTTGGACTGGGAGGAAGAAAGGCTGCCGCTAACCTGGAAGGAAGGCATCATTATAAAGTCACCAAAAACTCTGCAACTCTGCTTAACGTCGTTTACAAAATTTTTGCAATAATAATACCGGAACTTCGGGATAAAATTGAAGAACAATTCGAAAACGAATAGGCAGGTTTCCGGCCAAACAGAAGCTGCTTAAATCAGGCAAACACCGTACGCATTATTATTGAACAATCCTTGGAATGGCATGCTCTCCTGTATGTACTGTTTGTCGATTTTAAGAAAACCTTCGACACTAACAAACGAGCTGCTATATGTAAAGCCTTGGGTAATAAAGGAGTACCCCAGAAAATAGTCAAAATAATTAGAGCTATGTAGGTACGAGAAGTCCCTCACAACGGCAACGCTGGTGTCAAGCAAGGATGTTCACTATTACCTCTGTTATTCACCATCGTACTGGATGAAATCATGAGTGAAGTCTGTTGAAAGAGAAGAGGAACAACATGGAGTTTCTCATGCCAATTCGAGAAGAATCGTGTCAGATGGAGATGCTTTACGGAAGTCAAATGCTCCCTAGTGGGGTAAGGGAAAAGAGATATTATTGCAGTTAATTGGACATCATTTACAGCATCTTAATAACAAATTATTAAGATCAAGCGTAGGCTGATTAAATTGTAAACGATAATGATTAATTATACAAGGCAGTTGTGTAGGTGAAGTCGTCGTGGTCTAGTAAGTAGTGTGTTGGCTTATTAGACGCAAAACCAGGGTTCGTGTCTCAGATCGGACATCAAAATAAAATACAAAAAAAGGTATTTTTTCGGCGATTTCCTTTCAGCAGATTTCTGGCAAAAACTCTGAGAGTAAATAAAATAGCCATGAAAAGTTTCTTATAAAATCTGTCGTTCGGAGTCGACTTTAAACTATAGGTCCCGCTACTCATGTATAATATTAACACACAACATAAGTGGTGTGAAAAACTAGGTCAATAATCCTGACTGATGGATTGTAATGACCAATTATGTATGTATGTAGTTGTGCAGGGCATAAGAGACTTGGGAAGGAAAGTTCGAGACATGATCTTTATGACCATTTAGCGAGTTTTAATTTGTGTTATCGTTTAGTCAAATAATTTCGAATTAAACAATCCCTCTAATGTAATTGAGATGAGGTATTAAACTTATTTTAAAATAAAAATCAAAAACCCAGATTAGATTAGATCACCCAAAGATTTTAAACATCAATGTCTTTGCAACAGATTATGTAAGGCCAGGATGGCATTTATTTAATAGTTTCATAGTCTTCAAAATCTATGATATACAAACCATGGCGCTACGGCATACAATTGATTTAACAAACATGTCCTAGCATAAACTGGTTCCGGACGACAATTCTTTTCTAAATATGTTCGACAAACCACAAAGTTATCACAATTTTCTAATTCATTCCGGCATTGCTGGGCACGTTTACGAACAGTTATGCACACACATTGTCCTTCAATCTCTTGTAGTTTCAATATTTTCGATTCCAGTTGATAACTTATGGATGGAAATTCAAGCACAAATGCCCTAAAGTGTTGTATAATCACTTGGGCTTGGGCACATTGCGACCATGTAGCGTTTGGCGGTAGCATTGTATGCAAGAGATAAAGACGTTTTTCATTATAAATTTGATTTAATCGTATGAAGGTCTTTGGAGTTTCCGGATATTGTAAAATTAGTTTTAGGATATTTCCATTTGTACTTTCAATTACATAGGCATCCGCTTGATCTGGATTTAATTCAGGTGGTGGTGGTGTTGGCGATGGCGTTGGCATTGGTATTGTCGTTGGTATCTGCTTAAGTAACTTGACAACTTTCTCGGTCAAAGTCCTTATTAACTCCTCTAAAGTATTTGTAGAGGAGGAATTTCCCTGATCAATCTGTTTCGTTATTTGATCAAGACTTGCAATCACCGTATTTAGTAAATTCCGAAAAGCGTCATTATCTTTGCCTTGTGGTTTCTGGTCATACAATTTGGCTAGATTATCTGCGATATTCTTTAGCAATTCTTGCAAACGTATTTTGTTTTCATCACGTATCTGCTCCTTGTTATTATCATTATTTTTATTCAAGTTCTTTCGATCATCATTACCAGGGGACTGAGAAAATCGTTTCAAAAATGTCTTTGCCAATTGTATCTGCTTCTGTGCTTCATCTATGGTAGTACAGTCTTCCAAATGAAGTGTTAACTTGAAAGCTTCATATTCATCGTTTGTGCTCAGGCTTATAATTTCTTCAAGTAGGATTAAGTTCTTTATAAGCTCTTCCAGTTTTTCCTTTACCCCATCATAATGCAACGAAAATTCATTAAAACTTTTTAAAGCTTTATCAGCCATTATGCATGAATCTTTTGCTTTGGGTTTCGGTATCAAAGCATTTGAAAGCTCCCTCCGTAATTTATTGAAATTCTTTTCTAATCCTAGATTAGATGAATCCAATTCAGGAAATTGTTTGAGTTTGAGACGAATTTGATTATTTAAGTATATCGCTTTACATGGCTCACAGGCTATATTGGAGCCCTCTGGACATTCCCCGTCAGCTACACCATTATTTACGGGCAGCAATACGCAAATACACAAAATTCCCAAAAGTTTATTAAAATATTTCATTCCTTTATTCGATTTTATTTTTCGTGCAATTTAAGGAAAACTAAACGAAATATCTTCCGTGATTTTGCTTAAATATGGTCCGGTAATATCGTGTCCTATTGAATCGCATTTAATGAAATTCAAATTCAGGCAATAAAATTCTGGTAGTATTGTGTACTCGCCATGCATATTTTAGTTTTGTTTATTAGTTGGAAAATATTTTTATTAGCAAATCATTTGATTCTTTTGTATCGTATTGCTTGAAGCTTTATAACGTACGACCTTGAACGTCTTTAACCTCAAAAAGTATTAAAGAATCGCTTTTCAGATATTTTTGATATACTTTTTCTTATTAAATTGTAAAGAAGATATACATACAAGCCTTTAGTCGGGACTACAACCTAGTTTTTTAAACTACTTATGTTGGGTGTGCTAATTTTATACAAGAGTGTCAAGACCTACAGTCTGAAGTCGCCACCGAACGACAGAAATCTTTCAGAGATTTTGCCAGAAATCTACCAAGAGGTCGCCGAAGAAATATTTCATTTAGTTAGGAGCTGGGGTCTGAGCTAGGGTTTGAACCGCAGCCTCACGTCTATTAAGCCACCACACACACGACTTACTAGACTACGGCAATTGTAAAGAAGCCCGCTTTCGGTAAAGTTTGCCGGTTGTGTCGTCAGGCCATGAGTTTTTCTCCACGATTTCTCAAAACCCAATGAAAAATAATATCGCATGAGATAATTTATTCTGGACATATTTATTTCACATAGCTTACATACATATATAATTGGCCATTACAACCCTTCAGTGAGGATTACGACCTAGCTTCTCACACCACTTATGTTGTGTGCGTTAATTTTATACATGAGTGGCGGGATCTACAGTTTAAAGTCGACTCCGAACGACAGGTTTTTTGAGTAGCTTTTCATGGCAATTTTTACTCTCATAGTCTTTGCCAGAAATCTGCTGAGAGGAAGTCGCCGAAGAAATATTTTTTTCGTTTTGATGTCTGACCTGGGATACGAACCCGGGCCTTTTGTCTAATAAGCCAACACACTACCCACTAGACCACGGCGACTTCACATAGCTTAGTAGGTAGAAATTTGGCTTATAACAGGAGCGCCTACGGTTGAAGTCCCACTTGAAACTTGGAAAAAAATATTTCTTTCGGTGACTTTCTCTCCACAATCTTCTGGTAACAACTCTTACAATCTATCATTCGTAGACAACATTAAACTGTTGGTTCCTCCATCCATTTAAAGTTTAAATTAACAGCCACAATTTTATTTACGCTCAGAGATTTTGGGAGAAATCTACCCGCCTTAGTTGTGTTGACAGACAAGAAGTTTTTCCCCAAAGATTTCACAAAATCCAATCAAAAAAAAAAAAAAAAAAATCGCATGAGATAATTTGTTTTGGACATATTTATTTCACAATAGGTCAATTTCGACCTCCGGATACTGTGTTTGTCTTGACCGACAGGTGCACATCCTCTAACCTATTTCACTTAGCTTAGTGGTACACGTGTGCCTGCGGTTGAAGTCCCAGCTCAGACATTTCGAATAAAACTGAACTTAGTTTCCTCCACCCACAGTTCAAATTAACACATAGAACATGGGTTGTGTGGGAAACTATAGGTTGTAACCATAGCTGCCAGATTAAAGAGCAAAAAATCGTCAAATATTAGAAAAAAATCGTCAAAATCACGTCTTTGACCCCGAGAATCATATATTCCTGGGTAACACTTGCCTTTCTTGTAACCTGATTAAAAAGCATAAAATCGTCAAATATTAGAAGAAAAAAATCGTCAAAGACATTCATGGAAATCGTAAATATAATCGTCACCAAATGGGCATGAAAATTCTGTGTATTGTTCGCTAGAACCGACATATCTTTCAGTGCCTTAGCTTCTTCGGAGAGTGCAAGAAATACTTCACCTGATCTTCTCGCTATTTACACCACCTATATCCGATAGAGAATGGAATACTATTCTCATGTACAGGCCGGTTCCCCAATGTCTATTTTACTTTCTTCTCGACCACGTAGAAGAGAACTCCATTGATTCACTGGAATATCGTTGCAATGTGGTTTGTGTTTCACTGTTCTATCTATTATTAATGGATTTTGCTCCAGCCAAATAAGAGACTATCCTAGACACTGTATCACGGAAAATATTTCTCCATATTCTCTTCGGTCCAATAAAACAAATGACGAAATTAATTTACATTTTCTGTTTTTTATGTCAACGAATATAAAAGATAAACTCTTAGTGGTCACTATATTTTTCTATTCAACTTGTCAAGTATATCTGCCACCGACTTTAACAAGTCTTGTAAAGATTCATGCTTTGCTTCACTTGTATTCTCATCCTTTGACGCATTAGCAGTTCCCAAAATCCGATTTAAAAATTCTTCAGTCATTCGAATATCATTCTTAGCAACATCTACGGTAGCGCTGTCTTCTAAAACCAGCGTTAGCCGGAAAGCTTCAAACTTATCTTTATTGTCCAGACGCGAATCTTCACTCATACTCTTTAACTTCTTTATCAGAGGCTCTATAATTTTTTTTAAGTCAGTGTACTCCTGCATAAATTGTCGAAATTTTTTCAAAGCACCTTCAGCCTTAACGCAGGCATCTTCTGGTTTTGGTTTCCGTATCAGGGCACTTTCAAGTTCACGCAGCAATTCATTGAAGTTCTCATCTAACTGTAGCTTAATGGATGTAATTTTCTGATTTTCGCCTAGTATACGGCGAATTTTATCATTTAAGTATTTCGCTTTAAACGAGTCACATTCATCGTCTATGTATTCTGAATAAGCCGTGTCCAGTATTACGAAGATACAGAAAATTCTCAAAAGTTTATCGAAATATTTCATTTCTTTATTGGATTTTGCTTTTTGTGCGGTTTAAGTGAAACTAAATGAAATATCTTCGCGTGATTTCGCTTAAATAGACTCGAGTAATTGGTGTCCCCTTGTGTAGCGCTATTAAAATTCAAATTTAGGCAATAAAATTTCCTCAGTATCGTGTAATTAGCATTTATAATTAGATCGCCTTATTAATTCCTAAAAAAAACCTGTATTGTAAGGGCATTGCTTGAATATATACTGATGGTATGCTATTGTATCAAATGCCCTTTATGACCTTGATTAGCTTTTAAATTCAAAAGTAGCAAGTACCGAAGCTTCGTGGTTATTCTCTCTATTCTTTTTCCATATGTTTCTACCTCCATTAGAAAAAGTATGAATTTGTCGGATTTGTTAAATTCGAATAAATAAAATCTCTAAGTCCCGTTAAAAAATGTACCGTTATCGACAAAAGTAGGCAAACGATCTGATTTAACGTATATATGTATGCTACCATGGTTTCAAAGGAGCTCCCATATTTGACAAACAATACCATGGAGCTTAGAACTTTAAATACTTTCAACATAAAGCCTATGTCGCGAAGTCTAGTAGGTAGTGTGTCGACTTATTAGACGTAAGGCCATGGTTCAAACCCCAGATCAGACATCTAAACGAAATTATGAAAAAAAAATATTTCTTCGGCGGCTACCTTTCAGCAAATTTCTGGCAAAAACTTCTTAGAAATTTGTCATTCGGAGTCGACTTTAAACTGTAGGTCCCGCTACTCATGTATGAAATTAACGCACACAACATAAGTGGTGTAAGAATCTAGGTCGTCATACAGACTAAAGGATTGACCAGTTATGTATGTATCTCGCGATGGCTGAGTAGTACTTCTAATGGCATCCGAAGTGGCCCAAGAGACACTGTTTGCTCCTTTTCCAGCAATTTTATGTTCTTAATGACTTTCCATCTTTCAATTCAAATATACGTGAGAGCCGACAGCACAATAGAATCGTAAATCCATTTAATTACTCTAACGCGAAGATCCAATGTACTGCATATAGAAATCCAGACTTCTTAGTATGTAGCATGGCTTCCTATCCAAAAATTCTATTCAACAAGTCAGGTAACACATATCGAAAAAGTTAAAGACGGAAATTAATTCTACGATTTTACCATTTTAAAAACGTTTAAAATATGGATCCGTAGAATGAAAATAAATTGGTGTTTAGTTTCAACTAAACTCTTTATTGTTCGTACACTATTGTGTGCCACTATTTACAACTTGATGTATCCAAAAATAATTTGCTTGTTCGTTATTCTTCTTTCAACTATTGCGTAGGCAATAATAACGCAGATCTTTTCAACTGAGATCTTTAAACCACGACTGTTTTCTTCACATGCAACGGGTCTTCACACAAAACTGACTGAATTCTTACTACTTGTTGCTCGCCTCATGAAGGTTCTTGTAGGCGAGCGTTCATGGTTTCTCCTTCTCGAGAACTCTGTCGTGATTTCATTGTTGTTTGTGTATTGTGTACACGTTGCTTATTGTTGCGTTCGTGTTTACTTGTCTAGTTTACTTGTAACAAGTTTATTGTATTTGTTTGTGTAGCTTTTGCTCAATGTTAAACGATGTACACCATTTCCATTTTCGTAACAATACGAATAGTCAGACAGCGAATCAAAAAGTTTGCGTTTAATCCGTTTAACAATGACTCCAACAGAGCCTCCCTGATAACCTCATTCTTGCAATTAATGTCCGGAAAAGTCTACAAGGGCGTGTAAGAAGCATAATGCACAGACATAACCCTCAAGTAGGCATGACACGACATTCACTATGAGGGCTTTTGTTCATCATGATCTCTATCGGTAAACGTGTCCAAATATAGCGCAATCCCCTTCACTGATGTCCCCCTGAACAAATTTGAGTTAAGCAATGTAAATAAAAAATTTTCTTTCCCATCAAGCAAGTGTCCTACGCAAATCGAATAAAATAAGCAAAAGATAATTCAAATGTAGAAATCATTTATCCTTAACACCACAACAAATTTTCGAGAACATTTGCGCCCAATTCGTTAATGTCTTTCACTAAGGTCGGTAAACATGGTTTATACTCTATACAGCCTGGAGCGCCACGCCATCCTTGACCGCCTGTACCGCCTCCACCACCTCCATTGCTTTAATCAACCCATCCATGTCGAAGACACCAGGTTCTGTTTCATTTGTGCGCAGTATTACATAAAAATACAGAAAGAAAATTCCCAAAAGTGCTCCAAAATTATTCATTTTTTCCGTTAGACTTTCACTTTATAGCGGTTCTAGATAAACTGTGTGAATAAATCGTCTCTGATTTCGCTTAAATATACTCGGGTACATATTTTAATGATGTACTTGGCATGCATAATGAGGCCGGATTTATTATTTACAAAAATTAGGTACTTTTATGCCCATAAGAATACTTAGCAAATGACTCTTCATTTTATTCCATGGTTTGCCTTTTTAATCATTGTAAGCTTTTGTATGAAACACTCGTTATGACTTAAGACCTTGAAGTCACCTTACCTTCAGTATCAAATATTAAGAAATTGTTTTCTTAATTTAACCCATTTAAGGGTTCAAACAGTACGAACACCTTTACACAAACGGTTGAGTGCGAAAAGGCTTCTACATGCAGTAGCCACGTAATAAAGTTTGCTTTCCAAATGCAAAAAGATTATCAGTGACTAAAACTAAAACTCGTTTTAACGGCACAAACACGCTAGAGTGCACAACGGGTTTTTGCCGATCTCAACAAAAACAAGTTTTCTGGACTGGATGTACTCACACGTGCATTAGCAGTACCATCAGTATGTCATAACGCAGCGGAATTATTCCATGTTGCTGGAAGGTCGCTAATGTAATGCTAATCTTCAAAGAGGGTGTGGCTAAAACTACCGCCCAAGGTTATGTAGATATTCCCAAGGCACTTCACAGACTATCGCGAAACTTATTGCTTTTGGTGTTGACAGTAACTACACACGATTTATATTGTGGTTCTTAAGGAATTGCACTATTGTACGGCTTGACAAGTGCCAAGTATAGCCCAATTTGAGAATCCAATCATTAAGATACTTGACAAGCTCTCGTACGTCTAGATTAGTACAAACGGAAGATTAAAATGAATGAAGGGTGCTGTCTGACTGTATATTATCAAACGTCAGTAGGCGTTAGGAAATGCTGAATTGCCGAAGTGGATCTACGATTGTTCGGTCCTCTCAGTTATTCAGAAGGTAAAATTTGTGGACAAAGTACAACAATATATCGCTTCGGAAACTAGGCTTGCTCTCACGATCTTCCTGTAGCGAGGCCTTCGAATTACAGAGAGATCTAACAAAACGCTCCACGGAACCGAAACTAATATAAGGGGAAACACGGACAATAATGAAATTAGAAGGATTTACACATTTTATATTAGAAGATTTATCATATTTAAGATGCATATTAACGGTACTTTGTTACTTTTCCAAACCTTAAATGGGTTAAATAACGAGAACAATTCTTCAATACTTGATACTGAATTTAAAGAAATTCAAGGCCTTAAGTCATATCGAATAGCGAATATTTTATACAAAAGCATACAATGACTAGAGACAAGCCACAGAATAAAATAAAATGATTTGCTTGCTAAGTACTCTTATGGGCATAAAAGTACCTAATTTTTGTAAATGCCAAGTACATCATTAAAATACGACACAACAGGACGCCATATTACCCCGAATATATTTAAGAGAAGTCAGAGAAGAACTATTCACACAGTTTATCGAAAATCGCTTTAAAGTGTAAGTCCAACGTAATAATGAAATATTTGGACAAACTCTTGAGAATTTTATGGATCTTTGTAATACTGCACACGAATAATGGAGAACCTGTGGAAGAAAACAATCTAGACGGAAAGCCTAATATTGCTCAAGTTACGCCAGATCCAGGAGGGAGAAACCCACATCCACTACTATGGGAGCCAGCCCAAGGTGGGGGAAATCAAAATCCACCGCCATGGGCGCCAGTCCAAGGAAGAGGAAACAAAAATCCACCGTTATGGCCGCCAGTCCAAGGAGGAGGAAACAAAAATCCACCGTCATGGCCGCCAGTCCAAGGAGGGGGATACCAAAATCCACCGTCATGGACGCCAGTCCAAGGGGGAGAGAACAAAAATCCTCCACCAGTGGCCCCAGTCCAAGGAGGAGGAAACCAAAATTCACCACCATGGGCCCCAGTCCAAGTAGGAGGAAATCAAAATTCACCATCATGGGCCCCAGTCCAAGGAGGGGGAAAACAAAATCCACCGTCATGGCCACCAGTCCAAGGAGGGGGAAACCAAAATCCACCGTCATGGACGCCAGTCCAAGGAGGGGGAAACCATAATCCACCGTCATGGCCGCCAGTTCAAGGAGGAGGAAATAAAAATCCACCACCATGGGCTCCAGTCCAAGGAGGAGGCAACCAAAATCCACCGCCATGGACGCCAGTCCAAGGGGGAGGAAACAAAAATCCTCCACCAGCGGCCCCAGTCCAAGGAGGGGGAAAACAAAATCCACCGTCATGGCCACCAGTCCAAGGAGGGGGAAATCAAAATCCACCGCCATGGACGCCAGTCCAAGGAGGGGGATACCCAAATCAGCCGCAATGGCCGCCGTCGCAAGGATGGGGATACCCAAATCAACCGCAATTGCCGCCAGCACAAGGAGGGGTTTACCCAAATCAGCCGCAATATCCGCCAGCTCAGGGAGGGGGATACCCAAATCAGCCGCAATGGCCGCCGTCGCAAGGATGGGGATACCCAAATCAACCGCAATGGCCGCCATCACAAGGATGGGAATACCCAAATCAACCGCAATGGCCGCCATCTCAAGGAGGGGGATACCCAAAACAGCCTCCAAAAGGTAAAGATTTTGTACTAGTTATCCCAGGCTATGCGAAAGATGTAGTCGAGACGGACGCAAGTTTAGTCCAAAAAGTATTCTGGCGTTAAGGACAATGATAAGTGGAGTACGAGTGATT
Organism: Sarcophaga peregrina; assembly: GCA_014635995.1. Taxonomy (NCBI): domain Eukaryota; kingdom Metazoa; phylum Arthropoda; class Insecta; order Diptera; family Sarcophagidae; genus Sarcophaga; species Sarcophaga peregrina. The sequence goes on from CM025791.1 coordinate 84,426,702, forward strand.
TCTGAGTTTAAATGATCAACGAAAACCAATTAATTGGCATTACAAATTGTCTTCAATTGGTTTTTCTTCTTCTTCTTATTCAATAAATTTGAATTATTTTATGCTTCACGTTACAAATAAAATGTAGTTCGATTTGCATTGGACCCCTTGCTTGACGAGTTTGCCGATAAACATGGTCGCACAAGTTAGACAACTGAAAACGATCGTAGACCTAGTGATTCTTAAGCTGTCGTAATTATTATCTTATGCCGTATGCTGTTCTCTATCTTCTACTTTTGAATCTTATGATCGCTCTTTTATAATTGTTAGTGCCATAGCTGGCTAGGCACGTAATCTGGTTTTAGTCAGACCTACGGAACTGCAGAAAATATGACGCATTATTATAGTATCGCAACTATGTCAGCCTTCTGACTTCCTCACTCTAAGCGCTGCTCATAACACACTTCTTTTAAGAGATAAGCAGGAAGCATAGTTTCATTATGATTTAAATGATACAGTCGGGAATTTCGACGACAATGAGAACGAAATCAGAAACGCCGGTTAAGATCTCTACTGTGTAGCCTGTCTGTTCTGGGCCTTCTATTATTTTTTGCTGAGTTTTTTTTTGAGAGAATCACAATATCTCGTATAGCAATTGAGCAGACTGTGGTTTTGTTGGGCTTGCATTTGTAAAGTATTCGCCATTCAATCGTCTTCTTTATATAGAGGCCAGAGTTGCGAACATTCTATGGTGAGTTAAAGAGGGCCAGTCTAGTTTAAAATGTCGGTTTTTATCTAGTCGTTTGCAAGAAAAAAGTTCTTCTTTTACCTTCTTTTGTTGTTATATTTCCGTGGATTAATCCTAAACATTCGCATTCCTCGAATTCGCAGCCTTAAGCTCTTGACCCAGAAACTGTCAAAAAAATATTCAATTTCGTTTTTTCTCTTACGCAATTGCTGTGCGATGCCTTCAAAACAAAATTTCGTAATTGAAATGAAACTTAGTATGTGTAGACTATGACAATGATTGCCAAATACAGGGTTACGATATTGAATTTTTTTCTTAATCACAGTAAAAGATGTAAGGTTTGACGTATGCCCAAATTTTTTTGTGGGCATTCCTCTTCCTGAAGAAATCTTATATTTACATTCAATTTATACTCAGTTGTGTTGGCAGACAATGAGTTTTTCCCCAAGGATTTCACAAAACCCAATAAAAAATCGCATGAGATAATTTGTTTTGTCGTACACGTGTGCCTGCGGTTGAAGTTCCAGCTCAGACATGTCGAATAAAACTGAACTTAGTTCAACATTAACACATAGAACATGGGTTGTATGATAAACTATAGGTTGAAACCATAGCTGCCAGATTAAAAAGCATAAAATCGTCAAATATTGAAAAAAAAAATCGTCAAAATCACGTCTTTGACCTCGAGAATCATATATTCCTGCGTAACACTTGCCTTTCTCGGCAAGTACATACGTATGTGGTCGATTGGCTAGTGGATCGCAGACACTGTATTGCAGACAAAATTCGATCTTAAGTTGGACTATTCATATGTGGAGCTCCCTTCGAGCAGAGGTTTTTGACTTTTAAGAGATGAAAGAGACATAAGATACACAGAAATTATCACTTAAATTTTTAATTTCTAAAAATCGTCAAAATAAGGTCATAAATCGTCATATCGTCAATATGATATTTTTAGAGCACAAAATCGTCAAAATGACGATAATTCGTCAAATCTGACAGCTATGGTTGTAACCCTGGCTAAAGGGTTGTATTAGTAAGTAAGTTAAGTAAGTTAGCGACCTAAAACTACTTAGGAAACAAATACCAAAGAGCTGATACAAGACAAAGTATGTAGGCAGCCCGTCAAGTGCTGCTGAAAGCGTTGAAGGGGGATTCGCTATAGTCCGAAAATGCAAGAGATTGTCAAGCATACTCCAATTAACATATGCTGGCAATACTGGTTAATACTGTTGCAGATGAACTGTCAAAATCAGTATCAGGAACTAACTTTGGAAAAGAGAGATAATGGCAATCGCCAAATAGGTTTCTCCTTTGTGGTTATCGATATATACAACGATCGTGCATGAATATGCAGATGAAACTGTAGGGTCGCATTAATAGCAAGCGATTAAGAACTAGTCTAGTAGTCTTATAAGAAGAAGCACAATATACTCTTGATAATATTTTGTGTCGGCGGGAATGACTTTATATTCCAATAGGCCAACTAGGTCTCCGAGATATCCTGACCTAAAACAACATAAATATCGAGAAGCCGCAACTTAACTTAGTTCAATCAATGCGCTATTACATTCGCGATTTTATACTGATTTAGGGCAAGAACTAACTCCGTCTTAGCAGGACTAATTCCAAGACATTTGTTAAGTGCCCTTGAAGGTATTTCTCCAAAAATGGTCATAAAAAATTTTGTTTGTAATCAAACAAACAAGCTTTTCAACTTCAGGTTCTATAAATGACAGTTTCAGGAGAGTCCATTAGGTAAAATTTTTCACACCTTACAACTCAATACAGCAAACGGTTTCTGTTGATGAAGTATGGCAATCCTGTTATTCTAGAACCAAATACAGGCTTCTAGTAATCATGGGATTAACTAGAAGCACTTAAGTTATGAAACTCTGGCAGAGCAACGCAATACTAACAGAGTAGAGTTGATGCTTGAAGACATTCCAATAGGATTGAAAGAAATGAAAAACAATCTAAATGTCTACTGATTATCTCTCAGGCCACTAAATTGTTGAAGAAACGAATCGTGGGTGTATCTAATTTCCACAAATTATATTCACCTTACAAGATTTAATACTTTTACTTCCGCGATAGATCATGGGGTGGAGTCCATGATAACAGCTTAAGAATTCGTTCCAGTGGCATTGGTCTCGGGAAGGACGCCTATGTTGTTCATTATGAAAAAAATTCTGGTACTTGCTTTGGTACTGCAACTGTACTGCAACTGTCGTTGCAGTTAGGGCAACTGTTGCTGGTTGGCTATGTGTTCAATGTAGAGCAAGTACTCCAAGTGGGTGAGCTAACGTTTCAGATAGAACAAGTGTTCGAAGTAAGATGGGGAGTTAGGTTTTCGAGGGGTCCTCATACAAGATAAAAACACAAGCAACACAAGATATACCAAAAACTGCTTAGGATTTTAACGGAAAATTTTACAACACTATCCTAGACACTGTATCACGGAAAATATTTCTTCATATTCTCTTCAGTCCAATAAAACAAATGCCGAAATTAATTTCCATTTTCTGTTTTTTATGTCAACGAATATAAAAGATAAACTCTAGTGGTCACTTGATTTTTCTATTCAACTTGTCAAGTACATCTGCCACCGACTTTAACAAGTCTTGTAAAGATTCATGCTTTGCTTCACTTGTATTCTCATCCTTTGACGCATTAGCAGTTCCCAAAATCCGATTCAAAAAATCTTCAGTGATTCGTATATCATTCTTAGCATCATCTACGGTAGCGCTGTCTTCTAAAACCAGCGTTAACCGGAAAGCTTCAAACTTGTCTTTATTGTCCAGACGCGAATCTTCACTCATACTCTTTAACTTCTTTATCAGGGGCTCTATAATTTTTTTTAACTCAGTGTACTCCTGCATAAATTGTCGAAATTTTTTCAAAGCACCTTCAGCCTTAACGCAGGCATCTTCTGGTTTTGGTTTCCGTATCAGGGCACTTTCAAGTTAACGCAGCAATTCATTGAAGTTCTCATCTAATTGTAGCTTAATGGATGTAATTTTCTGATTTTCACCTAGTATACGGCGAATTTTATCATTTAAGTATTTCGCTTTAAACGAGTCACATTCATCGTCTATGTATTCTGAATAAGCCGTGTGCAGTATGGCGCAGATACAGAAAATTCTCAAAAGTTTATCAAAATATTTCATTTCTTTATTGGATTTTGCTTTTCGTGCGGTTTAAGTGAAACTAAATGAAATATCTTCGCGTGATTTCGCTTAAATAGGCTCGAGTAATATGGTGTTCCCTTGTGTAGCGTTTTTAAAATTCAAATTCAGGCAATAAAATTTCCTCAGTATCGTGTATCGTGTACTTAGCATTTATAATTAGATCGCCTTATTAATTTCAAACAAAACCTGTATTGTAAGGGCATTGCTTGAATATATACTGATGGTATGCTATTGTATCAAATGCCCTTTATGACCTTGATTGCTTTTAAATTCAAAAGGAGCAAGTACCGAAGCTTCATGATTCTAGCAAAAACTTCTCAGAAATTTGTCGTTCGGAGTCGACTTTAAACTGTAGATCCCGCTACGCATGTATGAAATTAACGCACACAATATAAGTGGTGTAAGAATCTATTCTTCTTTCAACTGTTGCGTAGGCAATAACAACGCAGATCTTTTCAACTGAGATCTTTAAACCACAACTGTTCTCTTCACATGCAACGGGTTTTTACACAAAACTGACTGCATTCTTACTACTCGTTGCTCGCTGTGTCTGGCGTTTTTATATACCCACGTAATCAGCCTGTTGAAGTTTTTTAAAGTCGAACGTTCAGCGTTTCGCCTTCTCGAGAACTCTGTCGCAAGTTCATTAGTGTTTGTGTATTGTGTGCACATTGCTTATTGTTGCGTTCGTGTTTACTTATCTGGTTTACTTGTTTACTATGTCTGCCTGTAACAAGTTTATTGTATTTGTTTGTGTAGCTTTTGCTCAATGTTAAACGATGTACACCATTTCCATTTTCGTAACAATACAAATAGTCAGACAGCGAATCAAAAAGTTTGCGTTTAATCCGTTTAACAATGACTCCAACAGAGCCTTCCTGATAACCTCATTCTTGTAATTAATGTCCGGAAAAGTCTACAAGGGCGTGTCAGAAGCATAACGCACAGACATAACCCTCAAGTAGGCATGACAGGGCATTCACTTATCGGTAAACACGCCTAATTATACAGCATTCCGCTTTACTGAACAAATTTGAGTTAAGCAATGTAAATAAAAATTTTTCTTTCCCATCAAGCAAGGGTCTTACGCAAATCGAACTACAATATAATACTGAAGAGTCCATAGACCGTTAAACTGCCAACAAAAATTCTTCGCTTTTAACCTGGTGGATTATTTTATTTGCAAAAATAAGCAAAAGATAATTCAAATGAAGAAATCATTTATCAGCCACTCATCATTGTCATTTACACCACAACAAATTATCGAGAACATTTGCGCCCAATTCGATAATGCCTTTCACTAAGGTCGGTAAACATGGTTTATACTCTATACAGCCGGGAGCGCCACGCCATCCTTGACCGCCTGCACCGCCTCCACCACCTCCACTGCTTTAATCAGCTCACCCATGTTGAAGCCACAAGGTTCTGTTTCATTCGTGTGCAGTATTACAAAAACCCAGAAAGAAAATGCCCAAAAGTGCCCCAAAATTATTCATTTTTTCGTTAGACTTTCACTTTAAAGCGGTTCTAGATAAACTGTGTGTATAAATCGTCTCTGATTTCGCTTAAATATACTCGGGTAATATGTTGTCTTCTTAAGTCGTATTTTAATGATGTACTTGGCATGCATAATGAGGCCTGATTTATTATTTACAAAAATTAGGTACTTTTATGTCCATAAGAGTACTTAGCAAATGACCCTCCATTTTATTCCATGGCTTGCCTCTTTAATCATTGTAAGCTTTTGTATGAAACACTCGTTATGACTTAAGACCTTGAAGTCACCTTACCTTCAGTATCAAATATTAAGAAATTGTTTTCTTAATTTAACCCATTTAAGGGTTCAAACAGTATGAACACCTTTACACAAACGGTTGAGTGCTAAAAGGCTCCTACATGCAGCAGCCACGTACTAAAGTTTGCTTTCCCAATGGAAAGTAATTAACGCCTATCCGAATTCGAAAGATTATCAGTGACTAAAACTGAAACTCGTTTTAACGGCACAAACACGCGAGAGTGTACTAGGCTTGTGCCTTTAAAACGAGTTTTTGCGGATCTCAACAAAACAAGTTTTCTGGACTAGATGGACTCCCACATCCATCAGCGCTACCATCAGTATCTCATAACGCAGCGGAATTTTTCCATATTGCTGGAAGGTTGCTAATGTAACGCTAATCTCCAAAGAGGGTGTGGCAAAAACTACCGTACAAAGTTATGTAGATATTTCCAATGCACTTCACAGCCTATCGTACACTTTACTCCTAGCGAAACTTTTTGCTTTTGGTGTTGACAGTAACTTCACGGGATTTATATTGTGACTCTAAAGGAATTCCACTACTGTACGGCTTGACAAGTGCCAAGTTTAGCCCAATTTGAGAATCCAATCATTAAGATACTTGACAAGCTCTCGTACGTCTAGATTAGTACAAACGGAAGATTAAAATGAATGAAGGGTGCTGTCTAACTGTATATTATCAACGATGCAATGCATACTTTGCAGCCGGAAATGCTGAATTACTGAAGTGGATCTACGATTGTGCGGTCCTCTCAGTTATTCAGAAGGTAAAATGCTTGCTCTCTTTTCCAAACCTTAAATGGGTTAAATAACGAGAACAATTCTTCAATACTTGACACTGAATTTAAAGAAATTCAAAGCCTTAAGTCATATCGAATAGCGAATATTTTATACAAAACCATACAATGACTAGAGACAAGCCACAGAATAAAATAAAATGATTTGCTTGCTAAGTACTCTTATGGGCATAAGAGTACCTAATTTTTGTAAATCATAAAGCAGATCTCATTAGGCATGCCAAGTACATCATTTAAAACACGACACAATAGACCCCGAATATATTTAAGTCAAGTCAGAGCAGAACTATTCACACAGTTTATCGAAAATCGCTTTAAAGTGTAAGTCCAACGTAATAATGAAATATTTGGACAAACTCTTGGGAATTTTATGGATTTTTGTAATACTGCACACGAATAATGGAGAAACTGTGGAAGAAAATCTCAATCTAAACGGAACGCCTAATTCTGCTCAAGTTACGCCAGTTCCAGGAGGGAGAAACCCACATCCACTACTATGGGAGCCAATCCAAGGAGGAGGAAATCAAAATCAACCGCCATGGGCGCAAGTCCAAGGAGCAGGAAATCAAAATCCACCGCCATGGGCGCCAGTCCAAGGAGAAGGAGACCAAAATCTACCACTATGGACTCCAGTCCAAGGAGTAGGAAATCAAAATCCACCGCCATGGGCGCCAGTCCAAGCAGGAGGAGACCAAAATCCAACACCATGGACGCCAGTCCCAGGTGGCGGAAATAAAAATCCACCACCATGGGCTCCAGTCCAAGGAGGGGGCAACCAAAATCCACCGTCATGGCCGCCAGTACAAGGAGAAGGAAATCAAAATCCACCTCCTGACAAGCCAGCACAGGGAGGGGGAGGCCAAAATCCACCGTCATGGGCGGCAGTTCAAAGAGGAGGAGACCAAAATCCACCGCCATGGACGCCAGTCCAAGGAGGAGGAGACCAAAATCCACCGCCATGGACGCCAGTCCAAGGAGGAGGAGATCAAAATCATCCACCAATGGCCCCAGTCCATGGAGGAGGAAACCAAAATCCACCACCATGGGCCCCAGTCCATGGAGGGGGAAACCAAAATCCATCACCATGGGCGCCAGTCCAAGGAGGCGGAAACCAAAATGCACGGTCATGGGCACCAGTCCAAGGAGGAGGAAATAAAAATCCAACGCCATGGGCGCCAGCCTATGGATGGGGATACCCAAATCAACCTCCATGGCCGCCATCGCATGGATGGGGATACCCAAATCAACCACAATGGCCGCCATCACAAGGATGGGGATACCCAAATCAACCGGAATGGCCGCCAACCCATGGAGGGGGATACCCAAATAAGCCTCCAAAAAGTAAAGATAATTTAGCAGTCATCCCGGGCTTGGTGAAAGATGTAGTCGACACGGGCGCAAGTTTGCTCCAAAAAATATTCTGGCGTTAAGGATATTGATGAGTGGAGTAGGAGTGATTTCTGAATTTAAATGATCAACGAAACACAATTAATTGGCATTACAAATTGTCTTCAATTGGTTTTTCTTCTTCTTATTCAATAAATTTGAATTATTTTATGTTTCACGTTACAAATAAAATGATGCACGAGGTTAAAATCGAAGTATTTTTGGTTGACATTTTTATTGTCTAAACCATTTAGGGAGCTTTCAGTATCAAACTGTAGTTCGACTTGCATTGGACCCTTGCTTGACGAGTTTGCCGATAAACATGGTCGCACAAGTTAGACAACTGAAAACGATTGTAGACTTAGTGATTCTTAAGCTATCGTAATTATTATCTTATGCCGCAGGTTGTTCTCTATCTTCTACGTTTGAATCTTATGATCGCTAATTTATAATTGTTAGTGCCATAGCTGGCTAGGATAATGCTCTTATTGAACGACATCATATAACTCAATTGTTCTAAGATACCTATTTCAAAGAGCAATTATTTTACCCTCTGACTTCTAGCGGATCCATCATAAAACAATGGGTACTAATAATCAGTTTTATGTGTGACTTCAACCACTTGGTGGCCAATTACTTAGAATCGTCCCAAAATGGAAAGCATTTTGATTGTTTACCAAATCAATACGTTTAAATTTCTGAATACCCCTGGATCCAATTGGTTCTAGTTGAAAGCACGTAATGTGGTTTCAGTCAGACCAAAGGAACTACAGAAAATATGGCGCATGAGTATGTAGCTGCAGGTTTACAGTTTACAATTCGTCGGTGTTCCAGCAATTCTTCCTGGAACATAACATACTTTGTTGCCATTTCGTTTAACATAAGCGCAGGTATCTGATTGAAATCTTAATCCCAGTTCTAGTAGAATATCGTTTACCTTTCTGCTCCAGTCTCTGCCCGCCTATTTCAAACCGTACAAAGCCTTTTTAAGTTTACATACTTTATTTGGATATTGTTTGTCTGCAAACATTTTTGGCTGTATCATGGAAACATCATTTTCCAGGTCTCCATTCAAATAAGCTGCCTCTGTGTCGATGTGATTTACTAATAATTTGTTCCTAGCTGCCAAAGCCAACAATAAACGTATAGTTGAGTGTCGAACTACAGGTCCAAACGTCTCACAATAGTACGCATTAAGTCTTTGTGAACACTTTTTATGCAACTAATCTTGCCTTATATTTTTCTATGGCACCGTCTTGCGAACGCTTTACTAATGTAGTGTGCTCTTTCATTACACACTGCTGTACTCACAACTTTTTTCCACCACACTACAAACACCCATTTGCGACCAGGTCTTTCAACTAACTGCCACGTATTATTGTTTATTAAAGATTTGTATTCTGCTTGCATGGCTGCCTTCCAGTTTTCGCATTCTTCTGAATTTAATGCTTCGTCGACAGAGTTTGGATTTTCGATTATAGAATTTAACATTTCAGGTCCATTTTCGGTACGATAAACTTTTCGTGGTCGACCTTTATTACCAGTTCTAATTATTTTAGGCCTGCCTCTTTTACTTTTGTTTTCCACTAAAATTGTGTCGTCTCTTTCAGTTTCGCTACTGAAACTTGTGAATTCCCCTGTTCTTCTTCTTCATTTTCACTTGACAGTAAAATTTCATCATTGTTTTTAATTTGTCACCGCAGTCTAGTAGGTAGTGTGTTGCGTAAAAGCCAGGCTTCGAGTCCCAGGCCAGACATCAAAACAAAATACAAAAAAAAAGTATTTCTTCGGCGATTTCCTTTCAGCAGATTTCTGGCAAAAATTCTGAGAGTAAAAAATCAAATTGCCATGAAAAGTTTCTCATAAAATCTGTCGTTCGAAGTCGACTTTAAACTGTAGGACCCGCTACTCACGTATAAAAAAATATGACTTCACGGGCTATTACAATTTGCTTTGTGTTGGGGTTATACAAACAATACCCTTTTTGTGTGTAATTGGTATCCAATGAATTTCATTTTGGAACCTTTTGGTTTTTGGGCCTTTGTTTAACACGACGGCATCACAACCGAACGTTTTGAAATGAAATACTGATGGCTGTTTTCCAAACCATCTTTTGTAGGGGGTTATATCGCCTAACACTTTCGTTGGGTACTAATTTCTTAAATATGTTCACGTGCAAACGGCTTCTCTCCATAAACATTGTGGTAGACCAGCTTGCTCTAATAAACACCGCGCCATTTCGACTAGGGTACTGTTGGCTCTTTCGGCCATACTGTTGTTAGTTTACCTGGTGTACTAGTCCTTTTTCGGTAAACAAATTTTTAAACTTACTGTACTCCGTACAATTTTTATTTGGCGGCCTGTCTGCTTCTCTGCAATCCCAGCAAAATTAGTAAATGCTTCAAATGCATCACTTTTGTTTTTAAGAAAATAAATTGATATGTAACGGTAGTAGTCATCTATATAGAAGTCATGAAATATGACGATCCACCCAACAGTTTTAATTCCAATTGGGCCACAGAGATCTGTATGCACTACTTCTAACAAATCATTAACAAGAATTAACACTTTCAACTTCTTTCATTATTTTTACATTCCAAGAATGATAAACTAAAGATTACGCCCACGCACGCACACAAAATTAAAATTTTCTGCGCATGTTGAATCAATGACGTCACGCAAATTGTTTTCCTATTGGCTAATGATAATGTAAGTTATATTGCAGGACTGCCAACTACTTGCACGTAGTGCACACAATTTTCAGAAGAAATGTTAATTTTCACATACGAAAAAGACTTGGAAACCTTTCAAATAGCCCAACTACGTCATCTAACGGGAAATCATACGCAAGGCCTAATCTTTAGTTTATCATTCTTGCCACCATCCAAAACAGCTGTCAAAATTTTGTCTTCTTCTTTGCTTTTCATAACACCTTTGTTGTTTACAAAACTTAACAGAATGACCAGCTTTTAATATTTTTTTCTTATCGAACTAAAATTTGAATGCAGCTTTAGTGCCTACCAAATCTTAAGTAAAGAAAGATTGCAAAACTTTGTTTTAATTCTAACTTCACCAATAACTTCTGCATGCAGGTATGCTTTCACCAGATGCTGTTAACTGCGTAAAGAATTCTTTTCTTTTGTACATATGAGATGTTGCACCGCTGTCCTGTACAAAAGCCTCTGTCAACTTTGTCATCTGTTTATGTAATGATGAGCATGCAAAGTCAATTCTCTCATTATTGCCTTTGCATTGAGAACGAATATGGCCCTTTTTGCCGAATCGATAACATTTTATCACTGTTGCCAATTTGACGTTTTTCCCGTCAAATCTAACGTTTTTGCAATGCCAATTACGGGAAAAAATCCTTTTTAGCGGTTAACGTGAAATCTGGAGAAATCAAACTATAGTTTAATACTGAAGTGTCCATAGATCATTTAAGCCGTTAAACTGCCAACAAAAATTCTTCGCTTTGAACCCGATGGGTTATTTTATTTGCATCGTGAAGCAAAAGAAGCATAAATAAAGGAAAAAAAATTCATTATAATTCAAATGCAGAAACCATTTATCAACCACTCATCATTGTCCTTAACACCACAACAAATTCTCTAGAACATTTGCCCCCAATTCGATAATGTCTTTCACCAAGATCGGTAAACATGGTTTATACCCTGAACAGCCTTGACCTCCACAGCCTCCACTGCTTTAACCGCCCCCAGTCATGTTGAAGAGAGGATTCGAATCCTAGACAAGGTTCTCTCTTATTCGTGTGCAGTATTACAAAAACCCAGAAAGAAAATGCCCAAAAGTGCCCCAAAATTATTCATTTTTTCCATTAGACTTTCACTTTAAAGCGGCTCTAGGTAAACTGTGTGAATAAATCTTCTCTGATTTCGCTTAAATATACTCGGGTAATATGTTGTCTTCTTAAGTCGTATTTTAATGATGTACTTGGCATGCATAATGAGGCCTGATTTATTATTTACAAAAATTAGGTACTTTTATGCCCATAAGAGTACTTATCAAATGACCCTCCATTTTATTCCATGGCTTGCCTCTTTAATCATTGTAAACTTTTGTATGAAACACTCGTTATGACTTAAGACCTTGAAGTAACCTTACCTTCAGTATCAAATATTAAGAAATTGTTCTCTTAATTTAACCCATTTAAGGGTTCAAACAGTACGATCACCTTTACACATACGGTTGAGTGCGAAAAGGCTTCTACATGCTTTCCAAATGGAAAGTAATTAACGCCTATCCGAATTCGAAAGATTATCAGTGACTAAAACTGAAACTCGTTTTAACGGCACAAACACGAGAGAGTGTACTAGGCTTGTACCTTTGAAATGAGCTTTTACGGATCTCAACAAAAACAAGTTTTCTGGACTGGATGGACTCGCACGTCCATTAGCGGTACTATCAGTATCTCATAACGTAGCGGAATTTTTGTTGCTGGAAGGTTGCTAATGTAACGCAAATATTCAAAGAGGGTGTGGCAAAAACTACCGTCCAAAGTTATGTAGATATTTCCAATGCACTTCACAGACTATCGCACACTTTACTCCTAGCGAAACTTTTTGCTTTTGGTGTTGACAGTAACTTCACGCGATTTATATTGTGGTTCTTAAGGAATTGCACTATTGTACGGCTTGACACGTGCCAAGTATAGCCCAATTTGAGAATCCAATCATTAAGATACTTGACAAGCTCTCGTACGTCTAGATTAGTACAAACGAAAGATTATAATGAATGAAGGGTGCTGTCTGACTGTATATTATCAAACGTCAGTAGGCGTTAGGAAATGCTGAATTACTGAAGTGGATCTACGATTGCGCGGTTCTCTCAATTATTCAGAAGGTAAAATTTGTGGACAAAGTACAATGATGTATCGCTTCGGAAACTAGGCTTGCTCTCACGATCTTCCTGTAGCGAGGCCTTCGAATTACAGAGAGATCTAACAAAACGCTCCACGGAACCGAAACTAATATAAGGGGAAACATGGACAATAATGAAATTAGAAGAATTTACACATTTTATATTAGAAGATTTATCATATTTAAGATGCATATTAACGGTACTTACTTTTCCAAACCTTAAATGGGTTAAATAACGAGAACAATTCTTCAATACCTGATACTGGATTTAAAGAACTTCAAGGACTTAAGTCATATCGAATAGCGAATATTTTATACAAAAGCATACAATGACTAGAGACAAGCCACAGAATAAAATAAAATGATTTGCTTGCTAAGTACTCTTATGGGCATAAGAGTACCTAATTTTTGTAAATCATAAAGCAGATCTCATTAGGCATGCCAAGTACATCATTAAAATACGATACAATAGGACGCCATATTACCCCGAATATATTTAAGTCAAGTCAGAGCAGAACTATTCACACAGTTTATCGAAAATCACTTTAAAGTGTAAGTCCAACGTAATAATGAAATATTTGGACAAACTCTTGGGAATTTTATGGATTTTTGTAATACTGCACACAAATAATGGAGAAACTGTGGAAGAAAATCTCAATCTAGACGGAACGCCTAATTCTGCTCAAGTTACGCCAGATCCAGGAGGAAGAAACCCACATCCACTACGATGGGAGCCAGTCCAAGGATGGGGAAATCAAAATCTATCACCATGGGCGCCAGCCCAAGAATGGGGAAACCAAAATCCACCTTCATGGCCCCAAGTCCAAGGAGAGGGATACCAAAATCCACCGCCATGGGCGCCAGTTCAAGAAGGAGGAAAACAAAATACACCGCCATGGGCTCCAGCCTATGGAGGGGGATACCCAAATCAACCTGAATGGCCGCCAGCACAAGGAGGGGGATACCCAAATCAACCTCAATGGCCGCCAGCCAAAGGATGGGGATATCCAAAACAAACGCAATGGCCGCCAACCCATGGATGGGGATACCTAATTCAACCGCAATGGCCGCCAACTCAAGGATGGGGATACCCATGTCAGCCGCCAAAAGGTAAAGATAATTTTGCAGTCCTCCCGGGATTGGTGAAAGATGTAGTCGACACGGGCGCAAGTGTAGTCCAAAAAGTATTCTGGCGTTAAGGATAATGAGTACGAGTGATTTCTAAATTTAAATGATCAACGAAAAACAATTAATTGGCATTACAAATTGTCTTTAATGGGTTTTTTTTTCTTCTTCTTATTCAATAAATTTGATTTATTTTATGTTTCACGTTACAAATAAAATGATGCACGAGGTTAAAATCGAAGACCTTTTGGTTGGATTTTTTATTGTCTTAACCATCTATGGGCGTTTCAGTATCAATCTGTAGTTCGATTTGTATTGGACCCTTGCATGACGAGTTTACCGGTAAACACGGTCGCACAAGTTAGACAACTGAAAACTATCGTAGAGTTAGTGATTCTTAAGCTGTCGTAATTATTATCTTATGCCGAAGGTTGTTCTCTATCTTCTACTTTTGAATCTTATGATCGCTAATTTATAATTGTTAGTGCCATAGCTGGCTAGAATTTCAAAGAGCAATTCTTCTGCCCTCTGACTTCTAGCGGATCCATCGTAAAACAATGGGTACTAATAATCAGTTTTATGGGTGACTTCAAACACTTGGTGGCCAATTACTTGGAATCGTCCCAGAATGGAAAGCATTTTGATTATTTTCCGAATGAATACGTTGAAATTTCTGAATACCCCTGGATCCAATTGATTCTACTTGAAAGCACGTAATGTGGTTTTAGTCAGACCAATGGAACTGCAGAAAATATGGCGCATGTTGCTAGTATCCCAACTAAGTTAGCCTTCTGACTTCCTAACTCTAAGCATTGCTTATAACACACTTCTTTTAAGAGATAAGCAGGAAGCATAGTTTCATTATGATTTAAATAATGCAGTCGGGCATTTCGACGACAATGGGAACGAAATCAGAAACGCCCGTTAAGATCTTTACTGTTCTTGGCCTTCTATTATTTTTGTCTGAGTTTTTTGTGACTTTCTTAATTCACAATATCTCGTATAGCAATAGAGCAGACTTCGGTTCAGTTGGGCTTGCATTTATAAAATATTCGCCATTCAATCGTCTTCTTGATATAGAGGCCAGAGTTGTGAACATTCTATGGTGATTTAAAGATGGTCAGTCTAGTTTACAATGTCGGTTTTTATCGAGTCGTTTGTAAGGAAAAAAGTTCTTCTTTTACCTTCTTTTGTTGTTATATTTCCATTATATTACATTCGCATTCCTAGAATTCGCAGACTTAAAGCTCTTGGCCCAGAATATGTCAGAAAAAATATTCAATTTCGTTTATTCTCTTACGCAATTGCTGTGCAATGCCTTCACAACAAAATCGAATTTTGTAATTGAAATGACAGTGATTACCAAATGCTGGATTACGATATTGAATTTTTGTCTCAATCACAGTAAAGATGTAAGCTTAACCGTATTCCCAAATTTTTTTGTAGGCATTCCTCTTCCTGAAGAAATCTTATATTTACATTCTATAATCTATGGATACTTTAGAGTATTCTATTCTAAGCAAAGTCCTAAATTACTTTAGATTTATTTCTTCTGTAACATAAATTTTGCCTGACACTGTCTTGAAAATAATTTTTTTCAATAGACAGAAATAATTTCCTTTTATTTGTTGATAAGAAGTAAAATTTAATTTTCTTTTATTTGATTTATTTGACTATTTTTGAATATTAATTTGCAGATAATGGGGGAAAATCAATTTCCACGTTACAATCTCTATGGCAGTGTTATAATTCAAAAAAATATTTCCGCCAAAAATTACGAATAAATAGCAACGGCAGTGGGAAGAATTTCGCATAGTTTTTTTGAAAACCTTTGAAGACAACAAAATAAACCGAATCGAACTAAAAAAATGAAATTCTTAAGTTTGCGTTTTGTGGGAATTTTGGGTATTTTTGTTATACACAATCCAAGTGGTGGACTATTTCAAAATTTGTGTGAGACAACTGGCGCAACTGTAACAACTGAAATACCTGCCCCAACTGGGACCCCTTCATTAACGGAACCCACTGATCCACTGCCAATTAGAGCATCGAATAAAGCACCAACAACTGTTATTAATTTTATAAACCATAAAATTTCCCAAGCCCTAACCGAATATCCTAAGAAAGATGAAAACGATTTACGTTTAGCAGCAGTTTTTAATGAACTACGTAGGCATGTTGCCGAAGCCATACTACCGCCAACCGCATCAAAGAGTGATGCCATTAAAGCCGAGCAAACTATACAAAGATTTCTAGACTTTGCGGGACAGTATTGTGACATATCTGAGAGACTACGATCTGCTATAAAGGATCTAATAAGTATTGAAGGAGATTCTGATCAACCCTTAAGTGTTAGATTTGAAGCCCTACGGTTAATAAATCAGCTACGAAATTGTGACACCGTAAAGAATGCTGAAGCAGCTTTACAAAACTATGACGATTTCAAGTGTGAATTGAAAGAACCAACAACACCAATATCGAACAACGGTCCTCTCCCTCTAGATGGTGAATATAAAATATATTTCGAAGGGATTTTTAAAATTGTGAGACAAGACGATACGGATATCAGTGATCGTAATGTTTAAGGCTTTGTATTGGCCGTTTTAAATAAAAAACAAAATGTTTTTGATTAAAACACATCTAGTATGTGAAAAGTGTAATGTTTGAGTTCTCTTTGATTTCTACAAAATTTTTGCATTTCTACGGCGTCTTCCTCTCAGCAGATTTGTAGCAAAAACTCTGAGAGTAACTGAAAATTGCTATGAAAACGTTTCTCAAAAATCTGTTATTCGGCGTGGACTTTAAACTGTAGGTTCCAACACTCAAGTGTAAAAATTAACACACAAGTGGTGTGAGAAGCTAGGTTGTAATCCTAACTGAAGGGCTTGTAATGACCAATTATCTATGTATGTGTGTGTAATGAAAGCAACTGTTACAATTACGAATAGAATTGCATTCAGTTAGGACAGCATTCGTATATCTCGTTAGTAAGGCTTCTAACAATGCGGAAGCTTGTGTAATAGATCGTTTATGGTAAATATGATGAAGGCTTATGCGACCAAGTTGCCAAGTTGGACTTGCCTCTAAAGGAAATTTTACCAAGAGCGTTGCCTTTACCCTGGACCCTATTAAGCACTAATGCAGCAGCCTTGAAAGTATTCGAGATAAAAGTCGTACGTAAGATCTTCGATCTAGTGCGAGTCAGAGATGATTTCTGTATTTAATTCAACCATCAGCCATGTCGTTCGAATGGAGGAGTATGCTCCGGCAAGCCGGGTATTTGATATGGTGACCTTGTATCCGTTGGAAGAACCAAATCGTGGAGGCATTGTCATCGATTAGTGTAACCAACTGGAATTGGAGCACAAGAGGCGTCTGTAAGGATGTGTTGCGGCATGCCGAAATCCTTTAATCGGATTGTTAAAGGCCAATTAAGTAAGTAAAGTAAGTAAGTTGCCTTTACTCTATGTCTGGAGATTGTATGCCTATTATATCTATAATCCTAAAAGAATAGCTAAAGAGTATGATGGAAACTCAGTGGCCTTTAACATGCCTTCATGATACGTAAATCTTTACATGGTACAGCGTTGGTAACATTGCATAATGCCTTTGCATTATGATTTTTTCACACAGTTTATCGAAAATCGCTTTAAAGTGTAAGTCCAACGTAATAATGAAATATTTGGTCAAACTCTTGGGAATTTTATGGATTTTTGTAATACTGCACACGAATAATGGATAACCTGTGGAAGAAAACAATCCAGATGGAAAGTCAAATTCTGCTCAAGTTACGCCAGATCCAGGAGGGAGAAATCCAGATCCACTACGATAGGAGCCAGTCCAAGGATGGGGAAACCAAAATTCACCACCATGGACGCCAGTCCATGGAGGGGGAAATCAAAATCCACTGCCATGGGTGCCAGTCCAAGGAGAGGCATACCCAAATCAACCTCAATGGCCGCCAACCCAGGGAGGGGTATACCAAAATCCTCCGCCATGGCCGCCAGCCCAATGATGGGTAGATCGAATGCCCACAAATAATGGAGGCCCTGATGCATCAAACTACCCAGTAGGAGGCTGGTCAGGCTATTATCCCCAGCATTCTACACCGGCTCCAGTCGGTATAGATTTAAAATCAATCATCGCTACCTTGCTGAACAAGCTCTACGACAATGATGATTGACCAAGAAAAAAAAATTGATTTCAATATTTAGTTGATCAACGTAAAAAAAACCAACAAATTGTCTTCACTGATTTTATTTTTTTATATTTTGAAATTTTTTCTTCTATTCAATAAATTTTAATTTATTAAAATTAGAAGAATTTTTATTTGTACTGCTAGAGTGCCACTAGAATGCCACTTCTGAAGTATTATTTATTAAATCACCATTTCGCAGCTGATTTATTAACCGAAGGGCTTCATATCGAACACTTATGGATTGATTAGAATCTCTTTCCATTCGTAAGAAACACTAACTCTACGCTTGTTTTCAGTTGTCTAACTTGTGCGACCGTGTTTATCAGTAAAAACGTCCAGGTAAAGCACAAGCACCTACTCATACCCCTTCGAACATTTTCTATATTTCGTCAAGCAACGGTCCAATGCAAATCGAACTACAGTTTGATACTGAAAGGTCCGCAGATGGTTTAGACAATAAAAAATCCATTCAAAAATTCTTCGATTTTAACCCCGTGCATTATTTTATTTGTAACGTGAAACATAAAATAATTCAAATTTAATGAATAAGAAGAAGAAGAAAAAAACAACTGAAGGCACTTTGTAATGCCAATTAATTGGTGTTCGTTGATCATTTAAATTTAAAAATCACTCGAACTCCACTCATCATTGTCCTTAACGCCAGAATACTTTTTGTAGAAAACTTGCGCCCGTGTCGACTACATCTTTCACAAAGCCTGGGATAACTGCTAAATTATCTTTACCTTTTGGAGGCTGACATGGGTATCCCCATCCATAGGCTGGCGGCCATTGTGGTTTATTTGGGTATCCCCATCCATAGGCTGGCGGCCATTGTGGTTTATTTGGGTATCCCCATCCATGGGCTGGCGGCCATTGTGGTTTATTTGGGTATCCCCATCCTTGGGCTGGCGGCCATTGTGGTTTATTTGGGTATCCCCATCCTTGGGCTGGCGGCCATTGTGGTTTATTTGGGTATCCCCCTCCATAGGCTGGAGCCCATGGCGGTTGATTTGGATATCCCCCTCCATGGAGTGGCGCCCATGGCGTTGGATTTTTGTTTCCCTCTCCTTGAACTGGTGCCCATGACGGTGGATTTTGGTTTCCGCCTCCTTGGACTGGCGCCCATTGTGGTGGGTTTTCATTTTCCCCTCCTTGGGCTGGCGCCCATGGTGATGGATTTTGATTTCCCCATCCTTGAACTGGCTCCCATGGCGATGGATTTTGATTTCCCAATCCTTGGACTGGCTCCCATCGTAGTGGATGTGGGTTTCCGTCTATTTTGTTTTCTTCCACAGGTTCTCCATTATTCGTGTGCAGTATTACAAAAATCCATAAAATTCCCAAGAGTTTGTCCAAATATTTCATTATTACGTTGGACTTACACTTTAAAGCGATTTTCGATAAACTGTGTGAATAGTTCTGCTCTGACTTGACTTAAATATATTCGGGGTCTATTGTGTCGTATTTTAATGATGTACTTGGCATGCCTAATGAGATCTGCTTTATGATTTACAAAAATTAGGTACTCTTATGCCCATAAGAGTACTTAGCAAGCAAATCATTTTATTTTATTCTGTGGCTTGTCTCTAGTCATTGTATGCTTTTGTATAAAATATTCGCTATTCGATATGACTTAAGGCCTTGAATATCTTTAAATTCAGTATCAAGTATTGAAGAATTGTTCTCGTTATTTAACCCATTTAAGGTTTGGAAAAGTAACAAAGTACCGTTAATATGCATCTTAAATATGATAAATCTTCTAATATAAAATGTGTAAATCCTTCTAATTTCATTATTGTCCGTGTTTCCCCTAATATTAGTTTCGATTCCGTGGAGCGTTCTGTTAGATCTCTCTGTAATTCGGAGGCCTCGCTACAGGAAGATCGTGAGAGCAAGCCTAGTTCCCGAAGCGATACATCGTTGTACTTTGTCCACAAATTTTACCTTCTGAATAACTGAGAGGACCGCACAATCGTAGATCCACTTCAGTAATTCAGCATTTCCGGATGCAAAGTATGCATTGCATCGTTAACGCCTACTGACGTTTGATAATATATAGTCAGACAGCAGCACCCTTCATTCATTTTAATCTTCCGTTTGTACTAATCTAGACGTACGAGAGCTTGACAAGTATCTTAATGATTGGATTCTCAAATTGGCACTTGTCAAGCCGTACAGTAGTGGAATTCCTTTAGAGTCCACAATATAAATCGCGTGAAGTTACTGTCAACACCAAAAGCAAAAAGTTTCGCTAGGAGTAAAGTGTGCGATAGTCTGTGATGTTCGTTGGAAATATCTACATAACCTTGCTCTCTGCAAATTGTCGAAAGAATTGGTTCCACTCTTTTGCTAGAAACGGGAACAAATCACCAGTAAAACGGGTCCCACGGGAGCCTGTTACTAATTAAGTTTTGGGTCTCTAGGCATTTCAATGCGGAATATATTACTATTGAGCCGTAGTTTTAGCCACACCCTCTTTGAAGATTAGCGTTACATCAGCGACATAGAAAAATTCCGCTGAGATACTGATGGTACCGCTAACGGACGTGCGAGTCCATCCAGTCCAGAAAACTTGTTTTTGTTGAGATCCGCAAAAACTCATTTTAAAGGCACAAGCCTAGTACACTCTCGCGTGTTTGTGCCGTTAAAACGAGTTTCAGTTTTAGTCACTGATAATCTTTCCAATTCGGATAGGCGTTAATTACTCTGCATTTGGAAAGCAAACTTTATTACGAGGCTACTGCATGTAGAAGCCTTTTCGCACTCAACCGTATGTGTAAAGGTGTTCGTACTGTTTGAACCCTTAAATGGGTTAAATTAAGAAAACAATTTCTTAATATTTGATACTGAAGGTAAGGTGACTTCAAGGTCTTAAGTCATAACGAGTGTTTCATACAAAAGCTTACAATGATTAAAGAGGCAAGCCATGGAATAAAATGAAGGGTCATTTGCTAAGTACTCTTATGGGCATAAAAGTACCTAATTTTTGTAAATAATAAATCAGGCCTCATTATGCATGCCAAGTACATCATTAAAATACGACTTAAGAGGACAACATATTACCATATTACGAGTATATACGATATTACGAGTATATTTAAGCGAAATCAGAGACGATTTATTCCCACAGTTTATCTAGAACCGCTTTAAAGTGAAAGTCTAACGAAAAAATGAATAATTTTGGAGCACTTTTGGGAATTTTCTTTTTGTATTTTTATGTAATACTGCGCACAAATGAAACAGAACCTTGTGGTTTCAACTTGGGTGGGTTGATTAAAGCAGTGGAGTTGGTGGAGGCGATCAAGGATGCCATGGCGCTCCCGGCTGTATAGAGTATAAACCATGTTTACCGATCTTAGTGAAAGACATTATCGAATTGGGCGCAAATGATCTCGAAAATTTGTTGTGGTGTTAAGGATAAATGATTTCTACATTTGAATTATCTTTTGCTTATTTTATGCTTCACGTTGCAAATAAAATAAATTATAATTCGATTTGCGTAGGACACTTGCTTGATGGGAAAGAAAATTTTTTATTTACATTGCTTAACTCAAATTTGTTCAGGGGGGTATCAGTAAAGCGGAATGCTGTATAATTAGGCGTGTTTACCGATAAAGCTCATGATGAACAACAGCCTTCATAATGAATGGCATGTCATGCCTACATGAGGGTTATGTCTGTGCATTATGCTTCTTACACGCCCTTGTAGACTTTTTCAGACATTAACTGCAAGAATGAGGCTACCAGGGAAGCTCTGCTGGACACATTTTAAAACGTATTAAACGGAAACTTTTGTACTCCTGTTTTAGATGTGACGTTATAGACTTCATCTCTGTCTGACTATTCGTATTGTTAATGAAAATGGTGTACATCGTTTAACATTGAGCAAAAGCTACACAAACAAATACAATAAACTTGTTACAATTAAACATAGTAAACAAGTAAACCAGACAAGTAAGCACGAACGCAACAATAAGCAATGTGTACACAATACACAAATACTAATGAACTTGCGGCAGAGTTCTCGAGAAGGCGAAACCCTGAACGTTCAACTTCAAGAACATTCATCAGACTGATTACGTGGGTATATAAAAACGCCAGACAAAGCAAGCAACGGCTAGTAAGAATTCAGTCAGTTTTGTGAAGACCCGTTGCATGTTAAGAAAACAGTCGTGGTTTAAAGATCCCAGTTGAAAAGATCTGCGTTGTTATTGCCTACGCAATAGTTGAAAGAAGAATAACGACGAAGCAAATTATTGTTGGATACATCTAGTTGTAAATAGTGGCACACAATAGTGAACGAACAATAAAGAGTTTAGTTGAAACTAAACACCAATTTGTTTTTATTTTCTTTGCAATCTACGGACCCATATTTTAAACGTTTTAAAGATGGTAAAAACGTAATGACATTAATTTAGGCATAATGCATAGAATTTTTGGATAGGAAGCCATGCTACATACAAAGAAGTCTGGATTTCGATATGCAGTAAATTGGATCTTCGCGTTAGAGTAATGAATGGGATTTACGATTCTATAGTGCTAAAGGCTCTCACGTGTATTTGAATTGTAAGATGGGAAGTCATTAAGAACATAAAATTGCTGGAAAAGGAGCAAACAGTGTCTCTTGGGCCACTTCGGATAACATCAGAGGTACTACTCAGCCATCGCGAGATACATACATAACTGGTTAATCCTTTAGTCTGAATTACGACCTAGTTTTTTACATACATGAGTAGCGGAACCTACAGTTTAAAGTCGACTCCGAACGAGAAAAATACACAAGTTCCCACAAAACTAAAGCTTAAGAATTTAATTTTATTTTGTTGTCTTCAAAGCTTTTAGAAAAACTATGCCAAATTCTTCCCACTGCCGTTGTTATTTATTCGTAATTTTTGGCGGAAATATTTTTTTCAATTATAACACTGCCATAGAGATTGTAACGTGGAAATTGATTTTCCCCCATTATCTGCAAATTAATATTCAAAAATAGTCAAATAAATCAAATAAAAGAAAATTAAATTTTACTTCTTATCAACAAATAAAAGGAAATTATTTCTGTCTATTGAAAAAAATTATTTTCAAGACAGTGTCAGGCAAAATTTATGTTACAGAAGAAATAAATCTGAAGTAATTACGGACTGTGCTTAGAATACTCTAAAGTATCCATAGATTATTGAATGTACATATAAAATTTCTTCAGGAAGAGGAATGCCCACAAAAAAATTTGGGCATACGGCTAACCTTACATCATTTCCAGTGATTGAGAAAAAATTCAATATCGTAACCCAGCATTTAGTAATCACTGTCATTTTAATTACGAAGTTCGATTTTGTTTTGAAGGCATAGCACTGCAATTGCATAAGAGAATTAACGAAATTGAATATTTTTTCTGACAGTTTCTGGGTCAAGAGCTTAAGGCTGCGAATTCTAGGAATGCGAATGTTGAGGATTAATCCACGGAAATATAACAACAAAAGAAGGTAAAAGATGAACTTTTTTCCTTACAAACGACTCGATAAAAACCGACATTGTAAACTAGACTGGCCATCTTTAAATCACCATAGAATGTTCACAATTCTGGTCTCTATATCAAGAAGACGATTGAATGGTGAATATTTTACAAATGCCAGCCCAACTGAACCGCAGTCTGCTCTATTGCTCTACGAGATATTGTGAATTAAGAAAAAATATCTGAAAGCCACAAAAAACTCAGACAAAAATAATAGAAGGCCAAGAACAGTAAAGATCTTCACCGGCGTTTCTGATTTCATTCTCATTGTCGTCGAAATGCTCGACTGCATCATTTAAACCATAACGAAACTATGCTTCCTGCTTATCTCTTAAAAGAAGTGTGTTATGAGCAGTGCTTAGAGTGAGGAAGTCGGAAGGCTGAAATAGTTGGGATACTAGCAACATGCGCCATATTTTCTGCAGTTCCATTAGTCTGACTAAAACCACATTACGTGCTTTCAACTAGAATCAATTGGATGCAGGGGTATTCAGAAATTTCAACGTATTCATTCGGAAAATAATTAAAATGTTTTCCATTCTGGGACGATTCTAATTAATTGGCCACCAAGTGTTTAAAGTCACCCATAAAACTGATTATTAGTACCCATTGTTTTACGATGGATCCGCTAGAAGTCAGAGGGTAGAATAATTGATCTTTCAAATCCTAGCCAGCTATGGCACTAACATTTATAAATGAGCGATCATTAGATTCAAAAGTAGATGATAGTGAACAACCTACGGCATAAGATAATAATTACGCTTAGCTTAAGAATCACTAACTCTACGCTTGTTTTCAGTTGTCTAACTTGTGCGATCGTGTTTATCGGTAAAAACGTCCAGGTATACCACATTAACCCACTAATGCCACCCCGAACAATTTCTGTTTTTCGTTATGCAAGGGTCCAATGCAAATCGAACTACAGTTTGATACTGAAAGGCCCATAGATGGTTCGATTTTAACCTCGTGCATCATTTTATTTGTAACGTAAAACATAAAATAATTCAAATTTAATGAATAAGAAGAAGAAGAAAAAAACCAACTGAAGGCAATTTATATAGAGCCAATTAATTGGTTTTCGTTGATCATTTAAATTTAGAAATCACTCGTACTTCACTCATCATTGTCCTTAACGCCAGAATATTTTTTGTAGAAAACTTGCGCCCGTGTCAACTACATCTTTCACCAAGCCCGGGAGGACTGCAAAATTATCTTTTCCTTTTGGAGGCTGACATGGGTATCCTCCTCCTTGGGCTGGCGGCCATTGCGGTTGATTTGGGTATCCTGGTCCTTGGGCTGGCGGCCATTGCGGTTGATTTGGGTATCCCCCTCCTTGGACTGGCGGCCATTGCGGTTGATTTGGGTATCCCCCTCCTTGCGATGGCGGCCAGTGTGGTTGATTTGTATATCCTCCTCCTTGGGTTGGCGGCCGTTGAGGTTGATTTGGGTATCCCCCTCCTTGAGCTGGCGGCCATTTCGGTTGATTTGGGTATCCCCATTCTAGAGGTTCAATTGGTTCTCCATAATTCGTATGCAGTATTAGAAAAATACAAAAAATTCCCAAGAGTTTGTCCAAATATTTCATTATTACTTTAAACTTTCACTTTAAAGCGGTTCTAGACAAACTGTGTGAATAAATCTTCTTAGATTTGACTTAAATATATTCGGTTAATATGGCATCCTATTGTGTCGTATATTAATACAGTAGTTGGCATGCATAATGAGACCAGATTTATTACTTACTAAAATTAGGTACTTTTATGCCCCTAAGAATACTTAGAAAATGACTCGATGCTATTCCATGGCTTGTGTCTAAACATTGTAAGCTTTTGTATGAAACACTCGTTAGGACTTAAGGCCTTGAATGTATTTAAATTCAGTCTTAAGTAACAGGGTTGCCATAGTCTAGTAAGTAGTGTGTTGGCTTAATAGACTGAAGGGCGAGTTCTGAACTTAGGTCAAGCATCAAAACGAAAATATGACAGTACGGACATGACTTTAAGGCTTTGAATGGGACGATTTAAACCAAAATGTTTTTGATTATAACACGTCTTGTGTGAAAAGTGTAATGTTTGAGTTCTCTTCGATTTCTCCAATAGATTTGAATTTCTACGGCGACTTCCTCCCTGCAGATTTCTGGCAAAACTCTGAGAGTAAAAAATAAAATTGCCATGAAAAATTTCTCAAAAAAGTCTGTCTTTCGGCATGGGCTTTAAACTGTTGTTGCCCGGCCTGGTCGTAATCCTGACTCCATGGCCGAGCCACCGCAGTCTCGAGATATTAATATGCTACACAACGTCTGCGCCGTTGAGGAGCTCATACAGCTCACTGTTGAATCGGATGCGTAAATCATCGCCAACCCTCACTAGACCGAAGTTCTTACGTGGAACTTTTCTCTGGAATACTTTCAAGGCTGCTGCATCTGCCATAAAGAAGCACGGGTAAGATGGGCGTCTGGTAGAGTATTAGTTTTGACGCACGAAAGAGGTCTCTGCTATTCAATTGCCTATTGAAACCGTGAGGTAGCACCTGTTGCAAAGAATAATCTTGCGTTTGATCTCCAGACTGACATCATTTTTGGTGGTAACGGCAGAGCCAAGGCAAATAAATTCCTTGACTATACCAAAAGCATTGTAATCGGCCGTAATCTGAGAATCAATAGGCCGGACGTCTCTACTTGTCGATAAGATATACTTTGTTTTGACCCCATTTACTGCCAGATTTATCTTCAATCGTTTTAAAGGCAGCAGTAACATCTCGCTTGATACGCCCTATGATGTCGATGGCGTCAGCCTGCGCAAGCAACTGGACACTTTTTTGAAAAATAGTGCCATTGGGATGCATTTCCACCTTTCGCAGAATACTCTCCATGAAAAAGTTGAAGAGGTCGCATAGTAAGGGGTCGCCTTGTCTGAACTTCACACGGCATTAAAAGTTTTTGAGAAGTCCATTCCTTCCTTGAAGGAGCTGCAGAAATTACTCGACGTCACAGGTATACCGAGGTCAGACATTGGGGCATTTCGAAGGCTGCCTTATAGTCGACAAAAAGATGGTGTGTATTGAATTGTTTTGAATCCAAATTCATTAAAACTTGGCCGCATAAGCTAGCAACATATTCGCCTTAATCGAGAATGAATTATAGAGACTTGATGAACAACATGGGTGGATCACAATCTCGCTGGATCCATGGATCACGATGGCGAACACGATCGATCTTGTATGGTCAGTCAACCATTTTCTTCTTCTAGTATGTTTTAGTATAATACAGAATAGTTTAGTGTATTGGCTTATTAGATAAGAGACCACAGTTCAAATCCCAGATCCGTGATTTCCATAAAAACGAAAAATTATGGAAAGGCGTCTGCCTCTTATCAGATTTTTCTGAGTATAAATAAAAAAATAGCCATGAAAAGTCTCCCAAAAAATCTGCCCTTCGAAGCAACTTCAAACTGTAGGTTCCCTATGGACACCCTAATGCTGCCAATGGATTTGGGGTTCCCCATACTTTGTTTAATTAAAGCAATCCGAGTACTTTGAAGTCGGCATAGTTTAGTAGGTAACATGTTCAAACCCCACGTCAGCCATATCATATAAAACGAAATATGAAAAAATATGTCTGCGGCGACTTCCCCTCATTTGATTTCTCTCAAAAACTCTGGCAATAAATAAAAAATTGTCATAAAAAGTTTCTCCAAAAATTTGTCGTTCGAAGTCGCCTTTAAAGGGTAGGCTCACCGCCATACATATATGAAACAAGTATTGGTAGAATGAGAATCTAGGTTATAATCCCGACTGAAGGAGCAATGTAATGGCATCTAGCATTAGCTATAGCCGAGCTATAGATTGCTAAAGTCTTGCATTAAGGAGTCGAAGGGTGCTGTAACCACTAAGCACTTTAAACGGTAGGCTCCCCGCCATACATATGTGAAACAAGTATTGGTAGAATGAGAATCTAGGTTATAATCCCGACTGAAGGACCAATGTAATGGCATCTAGCATTAGCTATAGCCGAGCTATAGATTGCTAAAGCCTTGCATTAAGGAGTCGAAGGGTGCTGTAACCACTAAGCACTTTAAACGGTAGACTCATCGCCATACATATGTGAAATACGTATTGATAGAGTAAGAATCTAGGTTACAATCCTGACTGAAGGGTTGTAATGACCAATTAGGTTCGAGAGATCGAAAGATCTGCAGTGCTGATAGTATTGGGCCAAAGGCATTTGTAGATGAATTTCTGGAATTTTTGTCAGTAGAGTCGAGTAGAGTTTACATGTGCATTGAATATTCTAAACATGGAAAAGCCTTAAGTCTGCTAATGCCTATATGAAAATAAATATTTTGAAGATGAGCCAGTGCTCTCTATATTTCTTATGGCATCCTAGCATGAGTTATAGCCGAGCTACAGATTGCTAAAGCCTTGCATTAAGGAGTCAATGTGTGCTGTAACCACTAAGTCTGGTGCTCTTTATTACTTTGGATCACAAATGTAACATTATTTATGCAAAAAAATAAAAAAAAAAAACAAATTAAAAATTAAAAACAAAAACAAAATTAATATTCATTAATTTCATTTGTTGCTTCAGAGTACGTCGCACAGTTTATTAAAGCATTTCGCGCTTCATCAATGGTTTCGCTCTTCTCAAGTCTGGTTCTGCATTTAAGTGCCTGATATTTAGTTTCAATGGTATTGTTAGGATTCGCTTCAGACATGGCTAGTTTTTGTACAACATATTCTAAGCGATGGCTTATGGTCTTATATTTTTCCACAAAAACCGTAAAATCCTTAATAGCTTTCTCTGCTAAATCGATGGCACCTGATCCGACTTCTATGAGACGCTGGCGTTTCTGATTAAAAATCTGATTTAATCTGATTCTTGTGTCCTCTTTTTCGGGATAACTTCTAAGCAGACGAATGATTCTATCGTTTACAGGTTCGATAAAATTCGTTTGATTGTTTCCCGTTTCCTTGTTAATAATTTTGGCAATGCTTTCGGTCAACGTATTTACGGACTGTTCGAAAACTTTATCATTCTGGTAAAGTGATGGATTCGTAAGCATATCATTAAGATTTTCGGCAATAATATTTAGTAAATCATTGAAAGGCGTATCCTTGTTAGGTAAGGGTTTATTCAAAAAGCAGGTAAGATTTTCGGCCAAAGTTATTACCAAATTCTGAACGCTTTTTTCAGGAGCTTCAATCGCTTTAGTTGGATCGTTGGTGGCAAGTCCTGTTTGATTATGCATACTGTCAAGGGCTTCTGTTACTCGCTTTATCAACTCCATTAAAGATGCTTTGTCTCCATCCCTTATTACCACATTATTGTCTGTTTTGGGCGGCGGCAATGGTGTCGTTGGCGGCGATAATTGCCTCAAAAACATTTTAATATTCCGTATATTTTCCTTAGCACTCTCAATATCTTTACTGTCTTCTAAAATCAATGATAAGCGGAAAGCTTCAAACTTTTCCTCTTCGCTTAGATAAGATAATTCTTCAATTTTTATTAACTTTTTCCTAAGAGTTACCAGCATTCCTTTAATATCCTCATACTGCAACAAAAATTGTTGAAAATTTACCAAAGCTTGCCCGGCCTTTGCACATGCCTTGTCTGGCTTAGGTTTCCGTATCATTGCATTTCGAAGATCACCGCGTAATTCATTGAAAGTCTCTTCCAATCCCAATTTGGGAAAATAAACTTCAGGATATTTCATTAGTTTTTGTCGAATTTGATCGTTTAAATATTCCGCTTTACACGGTTCACAGCCTTCAATTGGACAGCCAGCGGGAAATTCTCCATTGTTTCCAGGCAGTATTACAAAAAAACAGAAAATGCCCAAAATTTTATGCAAATTTTTCATTGAATTTTCTTTTTCGCACGGTTTTAGGAAAACTAAATGAAACGATTTTCGCTTAAGTTTGCTTAAATATACTCACTCGGGTAATATAATGTCCTATAGAGTTGGGTTTTTAAAATTCAAATTCAATTCTGGGGCAATAAAATTTCCTTAATATAGAGTACCTGGCATGCATAATCAGACTTGTTTACGATTTACAAAAATTAGGTACTTTTATGCTTATAAGAGTACTTAACAAGTTTTATACTCCTTCCAAACATATTCTAATTCTAATTGGCTTTATCAGATTATGGACGTACGTTTTCCGATATTGCAATAAACATTTAAGGAGTGCGCACAAAAAAAAAGTAGACTTACACTTTTCGTTATAGAAATAAAACTAAGTGGCAGAGCCTACATAAAATTTATTAAAGCGGAGGCATTCGATACACGAAATGCTGTTCATGCTGTAGACATACATAATTGATCATTACAACTCTTTAGTCAGGATTACAACCTTGTTTCTTAAATCACTAATGCAGTGTGCGTTAATTTTCTTCATGTGTGGCGGGACCTACAGTTTAATGTCGATTCCGAACGAAAAATTTTCGAGAAACATTTCATGGCAAAGTTTTATTTACTCTCAGAATTTTTGCCAGAAAACTGCTGAGAGGAAGTCTGACCTGGACTTTGAACCGAGGCCTTAAGTTTAATAAGCCAAGACACTACCTACTAGACTGCGGCGACTTCCTTTATACTATCTTATTGTTGCTCTTACTATGAACACAATGCCTTAGTACTCCCCTCAAACTGTATAGTGTATCCCTAAAAAGTCTCCTCCAAGTTTATTGTCCTGAGAAATTTCAGAATCCTTTTTGGTATCAACAATAACCATTCCATGTCCTGTATTTGATTTTAGATTTGCAACCAGTTATTCACCTTCTGATATGAACTCTTTATTCTAAATAGTCTTCTAAAATTGGGCTTAACGAACATGTTGAACTCAAAATGTTTTAATTCAGAGTGCTTTCAGTATACGAAAAAATTTTTGCACCACTATACCAAGGAGAAACATGAATAAAAAGGACAATAATTCCAATCTTCTCCTTGTTTCCTATCAAAAGGGCAGGTGATCTGATGCACCACATAGTATCAATGGAACCTTATTATTTGGCAAACAATTCCAGGCTTTTGGATACATTCATCGTGCAGGGAAAAATTTATACGTAACGTGGAACTTGTTCAGCAATTTGCAGCAACTTCGTTTGGCTCGGACTACTTCTATACAATGGAGCCCTACGTGAGCACAAAATAAAAACGTAAAGATGACTTTTAGTTACGCCCATCGCACGTGATAAAATGTTTGACAAATGATAGGGTATAGGCGCTGTGGTCTAGTAGGTAGAGTGTTGACTTATTAGACGTGAGGCTACGGTTCAAATTCCAGGTCAGATCTTCATCTTCAAATAAAAGGAACATTTTTCTTCAGCGACTTCCTGCTGAGAGATTACTGGTAAAAATTCTGAGAGTTAAAAATTGTCATTAAAAGTTTCTCAAAAAATCTGTCATTTGGAGTAGTCTTTAAACTGTAGGTTCTTTGCCTCTTTGGTCTTCTCTTATGAGCAGCAAAGCTCGTAGATATTGTCGTAAGAGTTGCCTTCATAACTATATTTTCGAGTTAATAAGCTGTACTGAGACTAGGGTTAGGTCCAGAGATCAGCAATGAATCGTTTTTCCGCTACTCATAAGCACTCATTCAATTTTGGGTATGAGTGAATCAACAGAATTAAAATTCAACTACTCTGATTCATTCGTACTTGCTACAACATTGATTTAAAAGTATAAGTAGCAATGAGTATGAATACAACGTTGACATCAAACTCGCTACATTCGAAATATGTTTGATTCATACGGCTACTCATTCTGATTCATTAATTCAGAAAAATTCTTATAATACTTATAAGTGATTCGAATCATCCATCAAAATTTACAGCCTTTGTTGTTGTTGCATATACAAACAAATGATAAAGAAAAGAAAAAGACAACAAGCAAAGCATACATATAATATTCTTGTGAGTATAATAGGATTCGTACACGAATCATACTTATTTTTTGCTTCGTGTAAATGTTAAGTAGAGCCGAGTGTTAAGTAGAGTCATGCGTATTGTTATATGACAGTACTGCTTACCGTCTGTTTGGAAATGTGTTATCTGGTCTGATGACTCCAAATTTGACCACTTTCAGTAAGATGGAAAGCAGACTGCTAAGACCTGGGAAACGTGTTCAAAAATACCATGTGAAGCAAACTGTTAAACATGGCGGCGAAAATATAATGGTTTGGGGATGCTTAATATTGTGGTATGTTGGCCCTCTATATTTAGTAGATGGTATCATGCGAAAAAAGACTCTCAACAGATTCTGCAAACCCATCTTCCGAATTTTATGGACAAATGTGCATATCCCGAGAAATTCTTTTCCAACTGGATGGGGATCCGTAGCACACAGCAAAAATTGTAAAGATATGGAGTGGGAAACAAAATTTACAATTAATAGAACGGCCAACACAAAGTCCCATCCTCAATCTAATTAAAAAACGTTGGCCATTCGTGAAAAGTCGGCTCGAGCAGTACGAAACAGCCCCCAACAAATATGGACAAACTTTGGGGTCGTATAAATGTTAAATGGAATCGAATTCCGAAAATTTGGTAAAAAGCATGTCAAACTGCGTAAATCCGGCTATTTCTAATAAGGGTCTATAGACCAAATATTGAAATTGGGTTAGTTTCTTGAATTTGTTTGAAACGTGCAAAATTGAGTTTATGTGGGTTATTTTCGTTTTTTCATTCAAACTCATTGAATTCATTTCATTAATTGTTGTTTTTTTTAGTGCTATTTGTTAAGAATCATATTTTTACGTGGTACTCGAGAGCACACGTGGTACTCCAGTGAACCGCACAATGCATTACAGGAAGAATTCGATGGTTTTTCCCGTCAATTACGATATTGGTAAGTTTAAATCAAATGTCCACAAACACTACTCCCCCTTTCCACCTTCCTATAACCTATTTTCCTAAACCTGGACACTGCATAAGTAGGGGCCATCCCCTGAATCAAATAAAAAATTAAGATAAATTTTCCTTTTTGTATTTGCTTGTATAATTTTGTTTTTGCGGATGACGAAACTCAGTATTGTGAACATGAACTCACTTCTGCTCGCTACTGTATATGTAAACCGTTTTAAAAGTTCATCCATCTCCTTATTAGAAAGGTTTAAATTATGGAAATAGGTTCAGAAATATTGTGTAGTTTGTGCGTAAAGTCCAAAAAAAATAGTTTTTGTCAAATGAAACAAGTTTGGAGGGCTTAAGAAATATAAAAAAAAAATATTTTTGAGTCCTACTCAACAAAACCTACAACCTACGCTATGTCATTAGTGGGGTGTACTGAATTTTTTTTATTTTGTTGCCTAGTGTTATTAGTACCCATAGTTTTTAGACTGTTATTAGATTGGATCCAGTGAAAACCTTAGAGCAGAGTTGTTTGCTGTTTAAACTTGAATTTTAGTTTGCATGAATTTAGACAACCTGCTGCCTATGATAATAATTATAACAGCGTCAGGACAACTTACTTGAGCAGACGGGTCAGCAAAGCGAATTTCTCTACTGATGGCCACTCAAGCAATGTTGGGTTAAGCAATCGGAAAGGTTCCCAAAAATATGGCAGTCTTATGTCATTCGTACTACAGTTTAGCTCTCCAGAGTCAGTAGTAGAGTGGCTGAGGCCCTAAAAACATGGCTAACAAAAAATCCTTTTTCCTTTAACCTCGTCAAACCATTTTATTTTTGCGAAATAAAAAAAAAACATTTTTTTTTAATTTTTTTTTGGTATTGTTTTTTTATTTTTGTTTTAAAACTTAAAAAACATTTAAATTCCAAAGTCATTTATCATCACCTTCAAGCAATTCATCAGTTTTTATCTTCTTTTTAGAGCTCAATGTACTCCTCACAATTTTTCAAATTATTGTTGGCATCATCTATCGAAGAACTCATTTCAATTTCCTTTCTGCATTTTACGACTTCAGCTTTAACATCAGCGGATAGGATAGGATTTGCTTCAGTCACTTTTAGTTTCCTGAGAGCATCAGCCGCACTACTGCTGACAACATTATAGGTGAGATCATAATCCAAAAACTCTTTGATAGCATTTTGGGATTTAGCAACTTGATCTGGTGTGGCGGATAGCTCCAGGAAGCATTCAAAGAGATATCTCCGTTTGGCATTATACATTTCATTTAATTTTATGTTATCCACATATTTTCTAGGGTGCTCCATAAATATGTGATCGATTTGTTTGTTTATATCCATTATTACATCCACCGATACTTTGGATTCGTTGGTTGGCGTTTGCTCGGTGGTAGTATTAGGGGATATCATGTTTTCCTTGGATGCCAAAAACTCTTTAAGTGTACCAGCAAGCCTGTCTCCCATATCATTTACTAACTCGTTTAAGGGTGCGCCCTCTAGAAGTTTGTTTTCGGAAAGTTTCTGAAGCACCTTGTTAAGATTTTCAAGGAGAGCAGCTATTAATTCCTGGGGAGCCGGTGATTCTGCATTTAACAAGTTGTCAAGTTTTTCTGAATCTGAAGTTACCTGCACCTCCTTAACAGTATTGTCATCTTTGTCTTCATCTTTATCAGTTTTTTTATCCTTTAAGGATGTCTCATCTTCATCACTTACCTCTTCGCCTGTGGTTTGTATTTCCTCATCGACCGATTCTTTGACTTCATTTTGTACCGTTTCTACCAATGCTTTCTCCTTATCACTTATCGTTCCATTTGATTTGTTGTTGTTGTTGTTTTGTTTATTCGAATCTGTTAATTCATTTTCATTTTTCGATGGGGCCCCCCCCTTTGATTGTTTCAAAAATTTTCTAGTAATCCGTATAGCTTGCATGGCTTCATCTATTGTTGCACTGTCTTCTAGAAGAAATGTCATCCTGATAATGTCAAACTTTTCATTTTCGCTTATGTTGGGATCTGATTCCATTTTATTTAATTTTTTCAGAAGCGAGTCCAGTAAATCTTTTACATTCTTATATTGGAACATGAATTCGCGGAATTTTTCCAAAGCTAGTCCAGCCTTTTCACAACCTTCGACTGGCAGGAATTTCTTTATCATGGCCCTTTCAAGATTATTACGCAATTCATTGAAAGTGTCTTCGAATTCCAGTGTAGTTTCAGTAACTCTAGGATATTTGTCTAGCTGTTGTTTAATTTGATCATTCAAATATCTTGCTTTACACTGATCACAGGCATCACCACTGCGCCATACGCATGCCGATGCACCATTGTTCGCGAACTGTATTATCAAAATACAGAAAATTCCCAGTAGTTTGCCACAATATTTCATTATTTTGTTGGATTACCTTCTCCGAGCGGTTTTAGGAAAACTGTTCGTACAAGTTACGTGATTTCCCTTAAATATACTCGGGTAATATGGTGTCATAATGTATTGGGTTTGTTAAAATTCAAATTCTGGTAATAAAATTTCTTCAGAATGGTTTGCTTGGCATGCATAATGAGTTCGTCTTATTAGTTGTGAAAACTTATGCACTTTTATGCCCACAAGAGTTTAAAGCAAACGAAACAATGTCACGTCTTTAGGAGAAAAAAACTTTTAATAACTCTACCAGCAATGCGTCAACAGCCGATGCGCAAAGTTTTGAATATGGGGATATTAGATTCGAGTCATACTCATAATTTCTGACATACTAAAGTCGCCGTATTTCTTCAAAAATTCGGAGAGAAAAAAAAAAATTGCCTTGAAAAGTTTCTCAAAAATCTATCGTCCGGGGACTCGACTTTATACTATAAGCCCCACCATTCCTACGTCAGACATTACTGGCACGTGGAAATGCTCGATTGCGGCCATTGCGGTCATAATAAAAATACCATCCGTGCAAATCTCTTGCAGTTGAGATCGCATGGATAATTGTTTAAGGGTAACCAATGTTCCTCATTAGTACCCACTATTTTTCAAATGCTATTGGATTGGATCCCGTGGAAATCATAGAATGGGGTAAGTGCTATCGGGTCCGCCATCTAAAATTTTTTTTTCAATTAATGAATGGTAACACTTAGGTCATGTCTGATTTGACATGTAATTTGTTTTATCCTTCCACTGAACGAATATGGACTATCCAATAGGTCTTCGCTTCGCTAAGTGGGTTGCCGATTTTAGCAAAAAAAAAAAAAAAGAATCATCTTTACATATGAAGCCCATTTTGATCTTGGCAGATGAAGCAAAATTGTCAAAATTGCCTGTCTTCCAAATCATATACTAACTCGCTTAAGGGTGCGCCCTCTAGAAGTTTGTTTTGTTTGTTTCAGAAGCACCTTATTAAGATTTTCGATGAGAGCAGCTATCAACTCCTGGGGAGCCGGTGATTCCTGAGGCATAATTGGGCCATTTTTCTTCGAAACTGAGCAAGAAGTGACCGTTACAGTCAATGTCGATCGTTATCGGGCCATGTTGAACAACTTTTTGTATACAAAAATTGAATAGGAGGGTATTGGCAAGATATGGTTTTAACAGGACGCCACTACGTGCCACACAGCCGAAGCTACACTCGATATTTTGCGGCCTGTTTTTGAAGATCGCATTATCAGCCGCAAAGCTGATGTCGGAGCTGCGATTTGACACCGTTGGACTATTATTTGTGCTGTGCCGTCAAAGATAAGTGTTACGGCTACAAGCCAGAGCTAACTAACGCTTCAAAGTGTAGGCTACTACTGCAGCCATTTGAATGAAACTATTTCCATTATTATCAGGAAGGTTTGTACTTTCAAATAAAAAAAGAAATTTGGGAAAATATTCTACAGTTTCTTTTTCAAAAAAAAAAATGTTATTTGGCGGACTCTTTATTTAAGCTTAGTTTATCTTGAGAATAATTGGGTGATCATCTTCCGAGGCAAAGATTGCTCTAACAATTGTGTAGGATTATTTGTAATTAAAAAGTAAAAAACAAACGCTCTATTATAGGCAAAATATAGCCCAATTTCCCTACTAAGGTCCACTCAAATAATGTTGGATCAAACAACCGGAAAGGTTCCAAAAAAAAAATGAAATTTTTTTGCTTGATGAGGCAAGAGTCGTATGCAACTACACCATTAACACTCAAGAGTCAGTAGTAGAGTGGTTTAGGCCCTAAAACTTTGCCGGATGTAACATAAAATAATTAGAAAAACAATAAAAACAAACAATTTTTAATCCTTAGGTGGGATTTTTTTTTTTTTTGTATTTGTTGTTTTTGCTTTAAAAACTTATAAAAATTAAAATTCCATTCATCCTCATTAACTTCATCATGCAAGTCATTGCATTTGCAACATGTTCGGAATGATTGATTATGAAGGAGGATTTATTTTTCAGCATCATAGTATTGCTCACACTTTCGGGAAATTTTTACGGCCTGGGTTATGGAAGTACTTTTTTCAAGTTCATGAATGCATTTAAGGACAGGATATTTAATATCAGTGGGATTACCTTCATGTTGTTCGACTTTATAGAGTTTCTCTAAAGCATTCATTATTTGATTGTATTGCCCGACAAAAGTATCAAATTCTTTCAAAGCGCTTTCGGCTTTAGCGAGAGCTTCTTCGGTGGCGGGTAGCTGTATAAGGCTTGCTTCCAGATGCGCCCGTTTATCATTAAACTCTTGATGTAATTTCAAGTTAACGCCTTCTTTTTTAGGGTAGCTTTCAAGCAGTTTATTGATTTTTTTGTTTATATAAGCGGCAACATCAGGTGAAACTGTTGGGCCAGGCTTTGTGGAGTTCGTAAGAGCTTCAATTATAGCGATAACGTTCTTTTCCAATATTTTTATTAAGTCTTCTAAAGATGTTGTCTCTTCGTTTTCAATAGGTTTCTCATCGAACAGTGATTCTTTCTTAATTATATTGATAAGACTTACGAGGTTGGTGCTTACCAACTCCCTGTTCGCTGTTGGTCCTTGCAACAAGCTGATAAGATTGTCCGCCACAGTTGTTAGTATACCCATGAGAGGCATGTTTTCATATTCTTCCAATAACTTGGTAAGGGCATTTGTCACATGCTTTAGCAGCTCTTCCAGAGCTGCTTTCTCTTTATCACTTATTTCATCATCTGCAATTGCTTTGTCGTTGTCACTATTCTCCCCGTCATTATCACTATTCGCCTCTTCATTATCACTATTCGCCTCTTCATTATCGTCTTTAGGCGATTCCGTTACTGGCCTATTCGATATTCGTTTCAAAAATTTTCGAGCAATTCGTATTGCTGCCATGGCATCAGCTATTGTAGCACTGTCTTCTAAGATTAGGGATAACCGGAAAGCTTCAAATGCATCGCTTTCGCTTAGATTAGAATTTGCTTCCTTTTTCAATAACTTCATTATAAGGGATTCTAACATTGATTTTGTACCATCATACTGCTGCATAAATTGCTCAAAATTTTCCAATGCTAGTTTTGCCTTTTCGCACGCATCATCTGGGGAAGGTTCCCCTATCAGGGCACTTGCAAGATCATTTCGCAATTTATTGAAAGTCTCCGTTAGTTCTAGTTGTGGGTAAGGAACTTCAGGATATTTGTCCAGTTCTTTTTGAATTTGCGTATTTAAATGCTGCGCTGTTAACGAGTCACAGACTCCATCCTGGCTATTTGGGGAATCCGCAATAGGTTTTCCATTATTCGCCGGCAATATTAAAAAAACACAGAAAATTCTTAAAAGTTGGTAAAAATCTTTCATTATTCCGTTGGATTTTCACTTTCGAGCGGTTTTTGGAAAACTGTTCGAAACAGGTTTTCGAGATTTTCCTTAAATATGCTCGGCTAATATGGTGTCTTATTGTGTAGGGTTATTTAAATTCAGGCAATAAAATTCCCTCAATATGATGTACTTGGCATGCATAATCAGATGTACTTTCGACGTACAAAAATTAGGTAGACTTATGCCCATAAGAGTACTTAGTTAATCACGCAATTTTATTGTATTGTTTCTAACGGGTCTTTCATTAAGTGTGTGTAAGATGCCATCGTAATTTGTTGGTCGTTTGAAAATAGTAGGGATGCCGCCATGAGCTCTTTGAGTGTGACTCACAACCTAACGCTCAATTTGCCATGACTTTGGTGCACCATCAAACTGGGATTTCTGCCATATTTACGGGTCTTAAGAAAACTCCCCCTCAAGCAATAGTCAAACGGAAATAGTCACGATCTCGGTAGCCACTTCACACTACCCTAAAATGTTAGGTGTTAATACCCTCAAACCACGTATCCCTGGTGTTCAGATCACTCACTTAAAATCAAACGTATATGGTAACCATGGACTTATAGTGCTTGCGGTTGACAGTGTTGGTTTAGTCAACGTCACTTTCCAAGAAATATGATTCAATAGAGCTGCCAGCCTAAACCCCACAAACAAAAGC
Source organism: Sarcophaga peregrina (assembly GCA_014635995.1). Lineage (NCBI taxonomy): Eukaryota > Metazoa > Arthropoda > Insecta > Diptera > Sarcophagidae > Sarcophaga > Sarcophaga peregrina. The sequence continues at coordinate 84,465,601 of CM025791.1, forward strand.
TGATTTTTCGGTATACATTGGACAGTCTTGCTTCTCATGTGTATTAGTATCATCTGTCTGACATGCAGAAATGGATGTCATCACGGAAGAATTAAAGTCAACTGCCAACTACTCTAAGTCCCATTCTACTAACAATGATCATTTACCAGATGTTGCCGGCAAATCTTACGTTTCGTCAAGACGTGTGTCTATCGTTTACGGAACAAGTGGAATCGAATTTATACCCCCGATAGGAAATTTATGGCCTGCATAGTATTTTTTATTTTTTGTGATTATCCGTCCATGGTATTTTGGCCAAATAAACTAAATAATCAATAACTCATATGATACTGCTTCAAAAAGAGGCTATTAATTGTGAAAGTTTGAAAGTCCCTGTTGGAGGACCTCATTCCTAATTATCGTAAGCTATTATTGCCATTGTTAATACACCAGGCCTTGAAGTTATTTAAATTCGGAAAACATCAAAGAATTACTCTTGTAACTCATGAGTTAAGGCTACAAAATGGTATCAAAGTACTATTTACACTCTGAGTGTTTATGATACAAAATATCCTAAGGTAAGCTCAGAGAAGCTTTATTATTTGACAAACAATTCCCTGCTGCTACAATTTTGAATACTTTCATTGTGTAGGCAAAATGCAACTCTGTTAGATTTCCTTGTATCTAGCCAAGGAAATCTGGAAAATGTTCCTTCGAAATATCCATGCACTCTTATACTTTGCTTAGCAACTTTGTTCGACTCACCGTATCAAACGACTCCCTCTTTACAATGCAGCCTTACGTAAGCTCCTATACGACCATATCATATAGTGTAACTAGCTAATGTTACACTAGCTAGTGTAACTAGCAAAGACTTGGAGACAACGGGCAGTTACAGAGCTGCCTATGATTTATGGAAATCGTATTAATGCTACCCACATACATACATAATTGGTCACAACAACCCTTCAACCTGGATTATTAACCTAGTTTCTCACACCACTTATGTTGTGTGTGTTAATTTTATACATAAGTGGCGGGGACCTACAGTTTAAAGTCGACTCCGAACGACAGATTTTTTTGAGAAACTTTTAATGGCAGGTTTTTTTTTATTTTCCGAGTTTTTGCCAGAATTCTGCAGAGAGGAAACCATCGAAGAAATCCTTTTTGTATTTTGTTTTGATGTCTGGCCTGGGGCTCAGCTCTCAGGGTGATTTCTGCCTTCCGCACGGTTTCTACCGATGCAGCATTATTGATTGCGTGGATGATGCCCCTGAAGCTAGTAGTGGATATAGAAAGGAGGAAACATGACACGAGGAGGGGATTACATCTTTCCAACCCTATTCAGTTAGTAGATAATGCTTTCAATAGATGGCAACAAGACTGGTTCAATTCCTCCAAGGGAAAATGGACCCACAGACTCATACCGAACATAGGCGAAATGGACCTACTAGACTACGGCGACTTCGTCTACACATAGATTTCGTTGATTCTATTCAGTGAAAATTGGCAACCCTATCATTCTAGAACATGAGCTTAAATTGAATCTGAAAGACCTAAAAAAAAGGATGGAGAAAATGCTTGTTCGCAATACTATATTCCCTAAAGAAACGAAGCAAATTGCATTTAAAGGAAATCTCTAAAATTGGGCTCACTGTAGCAAGTGCCGTGAAGCTACTAAAGTATACTATCGTGCATGTGTATGGTCTTCAAAAGGCCTAACCATCTTTTACGGTTTAGTGCATTTATTTCTACATTTGCCGATGTAGGACTATACATCAAGTCCGAGGCGGCCTTTGACCCTAGATCTATCATTCTTGTAATAGCTACTATCTTGCTTGCTTCTGAAAGTATGGCTAGCCGTTTGCCATTCTCTATTTTTAATTTACTTCAGTTGGGATTCCTTGTCGGAAGTTTTTCTTAGTTTTACTTTCACGTCACGGAGTAGTGTTTACGTGTGCATGGAATAATCGAAGCTTGAAAGCCTTTAAGGCAGACAATAGAATTCGTCAATAGAACCGTACGACTGCTAGTGAGCACATGAAAATATGTTGCACGTGATGCCAATTTTCGCTACTTCGGATTCTATTACACTAGCACTCTGGGGATAATCTTCGTCATAGTATAAGCAAACAGGGTGTAGATTAAGTAGAGATAGGAAATGCGAGGTGTTGCCTTAATAAGGGCGTTTTCTAAATGCTATCGAGCTATCGATCAGTTGATTCAGTTGGAGGTCGCATGTATAATTGTTTAAGGGCAACCATAATTCCTTTTTAGTACCCACAGTTTTTCAATTGCTATTAGATTGGATACCGTGGAAATCATAGAGTGGAGTAGTTGCTGTTTAAGCTTGGCTTCTAGTCTGTATCAACTTATCTTGGAAATAATTGAGTGATCATCTCCCAAGGCAAAGATCGCACTGATAATTGTGTAGGACATAACGTATATCTTATGGTCAAAATGTAGCCAATTTCTCTACTTATGTCCGGTGAAATAATGTTGGATCAAGCAACAGGAAAGCTTACAAATGAATTTTTTTATAGAAAAATAGTTGCTTGCTTTATGAGGGGTCGCCGTGGATTAGTAGGTAGTGTGCTGGCATATTAGACGTAAAGCCAGGGTTTGAGTCCCAGGCCAGACATCAAAAATAAAAAAATACAAAATTTTTTCGGCGATTTCTTCTCTTTCTCTTCTTGAAAAGTTTCTCAAAAATCTGTCGTTGGGAGTCGACTTTAAAATGTAGGTGCCGCCACTTCTGTATAAAATTAACACACACAAGATAAGTGGTGTGAGAAACTGCGGGCTTCTTGGGGACGATTGCTGTAGACTGTCTAATAGTGAAGGTATAGCACTGGCCATTTTATAGTCACCAGCAGCAACTCGTTTCCTTACCGTTCGCATCTTCCCTCTTTCCACCTTTCCTAAACCTGCACAATGCACTGTATGAGTAGGGGTCATCCCCTGAGTGCAGGTTTAATAAAAAAAAAAAAAAGTGATAGGAAATGCGAGGTGTTACCGTAATAAAGGCAAATGCTAAATGCTAGTATCAAGCTATAGATCGAACTATAGATCACTAGAGAAACATGAAACAGTCAGCGACTGCTGTAGGTTCTAAAGATATCAAAATTTTCTTTTTATAAATGCGATGCACTTTATTACTTGCAAGTAAAATATAAAAAATAATTAAAAAATTAATTTAAAAAAGAAAATATTGAAAATAAAAGTCAAAAACCATAATCCATTTGTAGTCCATGTTTAGTCCCTTTGGTTTAGTCCTAACGCCATGAAAATATATCAAATAAATCGAACAAATCCCAGCCATCAGAATCATCCCACAAGTCGCGTAAGGCAGCCGCTAACCTTTTCAGTTGCGTCGGACTAGTCAACAGCTGTTGCAAAAGGTTCTGAACGTTAGGATCCCTCATATTCATACCATTTTGTCTTAAAATTCTTAGAATCTCTTGAAGATAAAAATCGAGTGTGGGAGAAATTGTAGTTGGTGGTCTCACTGTTGTCGAAGTTATTGCTGGCGGTCTCACAGTTGTACTAGGCACTGAAATCGTTGATGTAGTTCTTCTGAAATTCTCAAATCTTTGTAAAGCTGCTTCAGCATTATTTATGGTGTCACTATCTTGTAGTTGATTTATTAACCGAAGGGCTTCAAGGCTAACACTTGGCGGTTGATTCGGATCTCTTTCAATTCTTCTTAGATCGGCTATGGCAGTCCTAAGGCGTCCACTTAGGTTAACATAATCCTCGGCAGAGTCTAGAAAGATTTGTAAGGTTTCTTCGGCTATCAAAGCATCATTTCTTGAGACGGGTGATTGCAGTAATGCTTGTGCAAGACTGCCTACGTTGTTCATTAAAAACCGATGCTAAACGTAAATCACGTTCACTTTTTTCAGGATTCGCTGCAAGCGCTTGTGTAATTCTATTGTTAATATAAGTAATTACAGATGGTGGTACTTGGGTGGATGGTACAACTGTCGTAGATATTTCATTTTGAGGATTTCCTTGTTGTGGGGGAGTTGGGGGACTTGGGGGATTTTGGCCAGGTTCGCCAGTTGTTCCACCTTGGTCAGGCATTTCATTTGAGGTATTTTGGCCATTTCCAATATTTTCGTTATCTGTTCCGCTGCCATCAAGAGGATCTTGGGCATATACGCTTCTTGGATCATGTATTAAAAAAATACACAAAATTCCCACTAACCGCAAAATAATGTTCTTCATTTTCTATCACCCTTCTTAGTTAGTTTTGATGTCTTCAAAGGTTCTAGAAAAACTGTTTGAAAATCTTTCGAATTTCGTTGCTATTTATACAGGATTTTTGCTGAGAAATATTTCTTTAATTATAACACTGCTCTAGAAACTGTGTCGTGAAAAGTTTTATGTTTTGGAAAAAACGTAATTATTTCTTCTTCTTATCACCAAATAAAAATTTATTATTTTGTGCGTTTGTTCTTTGAAAGAACTAAACTTTAAAGCCAGCATTAAACAGAATTTATTGTTGACATTGAACAACAATTGCTCAGTACAACATGCATACATGCATTGATAACAGGCTTACGTTTAGGGAACACCCGACGTGCATCGACGGAAAGTGTGCGGCGACATCAAGTGCACTTGCCCTTATAATGCCTAACCTAGGAGGCCCAAAACAAGAGAGAAGGTAGTGACATCGATCGCTATATATGCAGCCCCTATATGGGCTGGGGCCATGTATAAGAGGACCTACGGAGTAGAAATGGAAGCGGTCTACAAGAGATCAGCTCTCAGGATAATTGCGTTGATGATGCTCCTGAAACTGGTAGTGGATATAGAAAGGAGGCAACATAACAAGAGAAGGGGATTGCATCTTTCCAACCCTGTTCAGTTAGTGGATAATGCTTTAGATAGATGGCAGCAGGACTGGCCCAATTTCTCCAAGGGAAACTGGACCCACAGACTCATACCGTAGCATAGGCGAATGGACCAAAAGGAGACACGGACAGGTGACACAGTTGCTAGCCGGCCATGGATGTTATAGGGCATATCTCTATAAGTATGGTCATGACGTAGACGAGGCTTGCCCAGAATGCCGTAATGAAAGGGAGACGACGGAGAATGTTTTCTTTACTTGCCCGCGATATGTTGTTCAACAAAATTACCTGAAGAGAACAATAGGATTTTTTTTTTTTTTTTTGTAAAACCAACTCAGGGGTTGACCCGTATTCATGCAGTGCATTGTGCAGGTTTAGGAAAGGTGGAAACGAGTTGCTGCTAGGTGACTATAAAATGGTCAGTGTTATATCTTCACCATTAGACAGTCTACAGCAATCGTCCCCAAGAAGCCCGCAGTTTCTCACACTACTTATGTTGTGTGTGTTAATTTTATACATAAATGGCGGGACCTACAGTTTAAAGTCGACTCCGAACGACAGATTTTTTTTTTTGAGAAACTTTTCATGGCAATTTGAGTTTTTGCCAGAAATCTGCTGAGAAGAAATCGCCGACAAAATACTTTTTGTATTTTTTATTTTGATGTCTGACCTGGGACTCGAACCCTGGCTTTACGTCTAATAAGCCAGCACACTTCCTACTAGACCACAGCGACCAGGATTCCAGGTAACGCCCGGTAATAATACTATGTTCAGACATGAACTTTTATCAAATCAAAATTCATTTTATTGAGAACAATAGTTTTAGCGTTCAGACATAAAATATATGAAAATTTCTTTGACAGCTGATCAGCTGTTTTGATTGCTTCAACAATATTGCTTTTAATTTAAACGCGGAAATTAGTGACAAAAAATTTTTTTAGAAAAAATGGAAAACAATTTAACATTGGGAAAGGTAACGAAACACCGAGTTGTTGCGGTTAACAGGGACTACTTGTGACTCCAAAATGGCTTTGCTCAGAAGGATGAGAAAGAAGAATTTAATAATATTGGATAGCTTGGTAGCTGTTGTTGTTTACATTTGAGTTGCCAAATATTAATAGAAAGTGTTCGGAAAAATGTAACGTACTTATGACAGTGTTGTATTCAAAGTTTTACTCAATATAATAACAATTTGCGTATTTATTGCGTAATTAATTGAAATTTTATATGAAATATTGAGATCAATAACGCCGTTTATAACAAAAATTATTTGAAATATTTTCCTACGTTCTGTTGAAATTCTATACCGTTTTATAGCTTAATAGCAGCACCCTATGCAATAAAAAAATTATTTTACAAATCAATCGCATGACTTCCAAATTCTGTCAGCATTTGTGCTGACACTTAACGTTACTTTATCAAAGTCGTGCTTTAACTCAAACGCATGAAATTATTTTAAAGCAAAGTGTATTGAAGTGGAACGTTAAGATATCTTTCAAACGAAATATAAAAAAAACACAAAAAGATCAGTCAGCATAACACTGAGTTCATAGCATATAATGTCAACAAACAACATAGCAAAGTTCGTCACCACTATAGCCAAGACATAGCCAAAAACATGGTCATGCAAACATAGGCTATGCCTACCGATTAAACGATACGGAAACCACTTTCAATGTTGGTTATGATATGTCCTGTTACGACAATGGCTTATACCATCTAAAGAACGTTATGCCAGTATTCTATAGTGAATCCAAATTAATGCACAAAGTCGAATGGCGAATATATTCAAAACAGTCGAATCTTAGATTGTTTTTTGTACTAACCAGCATAAGAAACTAACGAATGGAGAGTCAATACATCTGATCTAAGGTTGTTCACGAACGTCGGGTGTCCCTAGATGATAAAGTAAGTCATGTAAGGGTTACCATACCAAATTTTAAGCACATAACCATCAATTTCTGTAGGCTCTCTAAATCATTACAACTTTGGGCGAATCATTGGAGATCAAATAGAAATCTGAGACATTTTCCTATATCCTACATTTCCTTCCTCCCCTAAGAACAATGTACAATGGGTCAATTTTGACCTCCGGGTACTGTACTTGCCTTGACCGGCAGGTGCACGTCCTCCAACCTAACCTAACCTAGTGAAAGGAAAATAAGTGCACTTATTGGATTTATTACAGAATAAAACGCTAAAATTTGATGTCTTGCAGGTAATGATAGTTGGCAATCCTATGATTCTAGCATTCTAAAAATATAGGCAGAGCACTAATCGATTTTTGCCAATTTATTGTAACCAGGATGTTTAAATTTTTCTCAGATTTAACACAGCGGCATGGGAGGGCAGGGGTGGCATGGTAGGTGTCTTTACAATACCTCTAGTTCTCATATTTATAAAAAAAAATATGAGCGATTAATTAACATCCACTTAGAAAGAATTTTCTCTGAATTGTTTAAAACTATTCCACATTAAAGGACTATTGTTGATTTTCCACAAGGAAATCTCTTTCCTGGAAGTACTTTAAACCTTACGGGACTTCCAGTAATCAAATCGCATCCATTATTGGCAAGCATTTTACACAAACTAAATTTATCATTCCTAAATATTTGCATTTAAAGTGAACACTCCTAATATGTCGGGAAAATATTGCGTGTTGGACGAATGCGGCGATATTCTTACGCAATATTGTGCCACAAAGAAACGTTGCATGTGAAGCTATTTCTTACTTAAGAGTTCGACAGGAAATGACCAGTCATATAAAGTTGAAAAAAAAAATTAAATAATACGTGGCATAACACATAAGTTAATAAAATTGTGTTTGAAGGCAAAGAGCTTATTCTGCCTGACATTCATCCTAGTCTGTCTGGTTCAAATACATTCTGTGGAACTCTACCACTTATTTAGATAAATTGAAAGTGTTCGCCCGTGACATCACAACGGGCCGCCAAGCGTGCTCAAGTGAGCTTTGTGATATCAGAGCTACCACTACGACCTGTCTGGTTCAAATAAATGCTGTGGAACTGTGGTATATTAGACTTGAGGCCACGCTCGACATTTTAAAAAACATTCCTTAGGCATCTGCCTCTGAGCAGATTTCTGACGTGAGGCCATGGCTCAAACCCTAGGTCAGACGTCTCCAACAAAACGAAATAAGAAAGAATATTTCTGCGGCGGCCTTCTCCAACAGATGTCTTGGAAAAACTCTGAGAGTAAAAATCCGTCGTTCGGAATTGACTTTAAATTGTATATCCCGCAACATAAATCGCGTGAGAAACTAGGTCGTAATCCTGAGTGAAGGGTTGCAATGACCCGTATGACGTAGGAATTATAATTTCCTAAAAAAATGTAGATTACCTTGTACCCTTTGGGTTTAACGAGTGTCTACATCTGTCTGGATCGTATACTACGTCAATTACAAATTTCAATGAAATATTCTGACACTATCAGTGGGGTGGAAGCTTCCCTCCTAATAAGCTCATCTCTCTGGTCGTTGCTGGGAATTATCAGATGACCTGAAACCACGCAGAACGTAATCTTATTTTCCCTAGGCAGTCCTATAACTAAATGCTAAATACTTGGATGGTAATCTGACCTGCATCTAGTTTTGTTATGCCCCGCCAAGTTACATTGAGCACATCTTTCGATGGCATAACATGCATTACAATGCTTCAGTTAGGATTACAACCTAGCTTCTCACACCCACTTATGAGTGGCAGGGCCTACAGTTTAAAGACGACTCTGAACGTCAGATTTTTGAGAAACTTTTCATGGCAATTTTAGTTTTTACTCTCAGAGTTTTTGCTAGAAATCTGCAAAGAGGAAGTGTCCGAAGAAATATTTTCATTTTGATATCTGACCTGGGATTTGAACTCGAGCCTTACATCTAATAAGACAACACACTACCTACTAGACTACGGCGACTTCGATGTTTTAATATTTAAATGCATTGGCTAGGTTGTAATTTATATGTATGGTGATTGACTTTTGTTATACAGTGTAATTAAATGTTTTCAATTCATTTTCAATTTACTCACATTGTTCTTAAGAATTTATTGAATTCGATTATACGTTATTGGAAACAAAAAATCTATAAAAACCCCTTTAAATCGATTTCAGCACGCAAAAAAGTTTAAGCCTTCCATGCAACACATTATCGATTACTTGACGTTTTCGTTGATTGAAAATGTTTTTAAAATTTTCCACGGTTGTGCTTATTTTAAGCTTAATTAAGGTGAAATTATTAACACAAAAAAATATGAAAGAAATTCAATTAAAAATTTTGAAAATCCTTTAGTTTATCAGCGGTCAGCCTATAACGGCCGAGGAAGAGGAGGATCATGTGAATAATCGCCTAAAACACTATTTAAAACGCATTGAATTACTGGCGCAAAGTACAAATGCAAAATTTCCTGGAGAATTACAAGAACTGATCAATAAATTTAAGCATACGCTAGCCAAAGGTTCCTTTAAAGAGAAATCCTTACTGTTGGACGAGCACACGAAATTACCGGAATTTGCCGATTATTTGGCTTTGGAATTCGATAAACAGTACATAAATGAGGATTTACTTATAGAAATGTGGTATTTAAATGAAATCCTACCACATCTGTCAAAGGATCTCTACGATGAGGTTACCAATATCATACGTGACCTGAAGGAGGCCTATCGAACTGAGGACTTGGAGAAAAAATTCAATATTTATACCGATGTCGGTGAGAATTTATCGGAACGTTTTCTTACTTATTTTTATGGGGAAGATGAGCCCATGCCTTTATTGAATGCCCAATTGAAATATTATTTGGAGTATTTACAGTATTTGCTTAAGGAATATGAAGGTGGTGGCGAATTTCAAAAGCTTTTGCAAGATTTCGTTTCAAAAGTTGAAACTGCTTTGGCCAGTACAGTGAAGGCGGTAAAGGAAAATGTTGTTGATATGTTCGATGATATAACGACAAAGTTTGGACGTTATTTAGATGAACATTTTGTGGATTTTAAAATGTATAAATTTGGTGAATAGAAAATAAAAATTTATTTCGAAATTAAAAGAAGCTCAAGTATATTCGGGTACTAGTAATAGTGCAGAGCTTATCTCTACTTTCTTAAGTTAGCAGGTAGTTTGCCGTTCACATACAAGTTTACTCGGTGTCCATATGGTCCATTGTATTACGCCTCTTTATTTTACTTGAAATACAGAGGCGTAGAAAATTTTATTTCATCAATTTGGGGCATAAAATCCACTTATTTTCAATGGCTTTGGGATACGAATACAACTCTATTCTGGCACATAGGAATCCAGAAGGATTCCACGCCGAAGTAATATAACATTAGTACCGAAGTTGTCACAAGGAGTCCAAAAGAGGAGGGGGAGATTTAGTGGGTGAAAATCTCACACATGTGGGATAGTGACGACTTCTTCTATGGTGGTATGGTTTTTTTTTTACGGCGAGGAGGGGCAAATGTACCTAACCGCACCATAGAGGAAGTCGTGACGTCCCCGTGCCCTCACCCACTAAATCCCCCCCTCGAGCGCACTCCGGAACTACGGTGGTATTACTTTGGAGTGGAGTCCTTTTGGCCCTTTGTCCGCCTTCATGCTCACATCCGCGTCTAGACTGCGTATTGAAGGTTGAGGAGACTTCTAAGTGTCTCCACTATTGCTTTCGTCCAAGCTCCCGACTGGGACCTTGTTTGACAAGTGAGCTAGTGTCATCTATGCCGGCGTGCCTCCGCGGCCTCCAGATCTCTCTTCTTCAATCTCAGAATGCTCTCCACGTAATTCGCCACTGACGCTTAATTCTCTCTGCTCCCAATCATAACCCCGACAATGTTAGCGGCCGTTATCGTTCCGATCATCGCCGTCAGTGCAGAGCGATAACTCTGCCAGCGTGCACATTCGAAGATAGTGTGTTCTGCATCATCTATTCTATGGTGGTATGGTTAGGTACATTTACTACTCCTCTAGCCCATTGGTAGGAAATTGCCACCTAGCTTGCTCTGTCAATAATGGATTTTCCTTTCAGATACGTGTAGGATCCTTCCTCTCTTTGAATTTAAACAAAACAAAGAGTGTGTAAGACAACATCGACATTTTTTTTTTCGTTTGAGTTACCTTTTAATGTCAATATGTGTAGAATGCAGCACCACTCACTAAGATTCCTCTCATCCGAATTGTTCAATCTTTCATCACACTGGTGCTTAAATCAAGCTGTATTAGACTCATAACCTCTATGGTTTTAGGCTTATTTGTATGTGACCTGAGACTTAAAAAATCTTACAAAAAAGTCTAAAGCGTTCAAAACGCATGAGCTCAGTGGCTAGTACACATTACTTCCACATGAAACAGCCATGCCCTAAAGTCGTCACTTATGCAGACCAGAGATCAGCAATAAGTATTCAAAACGATGAGTAGGTTCGAGTCATACTTATAATTTCAGGTACTTATACGCATTCATACTTATTTTGATATCATACTTATAGTACTCATACTCAAAGTTGGAAATACTCATCGTATTCATACTTAACAATACGCATGATGTTATTGACTACGACTCGTCTCTAGTTAACATTTACACGAAGTAGAAAATAAGTATGATTCGTATACGAACTCTACTATACTTACAAGAGATTGGGTGTACGCTTCGCTTGCTGCCTTAGTATTTTCTTTCTCCCTTGTTTGTATATGTACCAACAACAAAGGCTGTAAATTAATGAATGATTCGAGCCACTCGAATCACTTGTTAGTATTATAAGTGTTTTTCAAGTCAAATACATTTCGACTGTTATGAGTTTGATGTCAACGTTGTACTCATACTCATTGCTACTTACACTTATAAATCAATGTTGTAGCGAGTACGAATGAATCAGAGTAGTTGAATTTCAATTCTGTTGATTCATTCATACTCAAAATTGAGTTGCTTATGAGTAACGGAAAAACGATTCATTGCGGATCTCTGATGAAGACTACCCAATGTGTCAAGAGATATGTGGCCCGTATGGCCGTTCACATTACTTTTATATAAAAACAGTTCTCAACAGCTCTATGGTCGTCCATGGTGGCAATATATTTGACAGACATAGCCTCAACAAGATGTTCGTTATCAACGATCGAACTTTAAAAGTCCGTGTAGCGAATAATTCAAATTTTTCGATTCCACTATTGATGCCCCATTTCATGTTGCTATGTAAGTTTCTTGTAGAATGAGGTCTAACGTTCTTGAAATTATTGGCTACCAATTAGAAACATGGTCATCGTCAACACCATATCTACTGTCATGTGGTATTATTTCGTGAGATGATAAGTCCCCTAAATGTTGTTGGCTATTCGCAGTACTTCGTTAACTAGTCAAATGGAGTGTCCCTCTCTCTCTCTATTTCTCTCTCTCTATCTCTCTCTTTCTATCTCTCTATTTCTCCCTATTCTCTCCCTATCTCCCTATTCTCTCTCAATCTCTCTCGATCTCTCTCTCTGTCACTCTCTATCTCACTCTCTATCTCTCCCTCTCTCTGTTTTACTCTATATCTCGATATCTTGCTATCTCTCTCTATGTCCCTCTATCTCTCTGTATATCTCTCTATCTCTCTCTATCTCCCTCTCTCTCTCTCTCTCTCTCTATCTCTCTATTTTTCTCTCTGAATTTTGAGTATTTTGAATCAATATTTTTAACAATTCCAATAGCGGATTTGTCAACCTTTTTTATCTTAGACACACACCGAAGTGACATGATGTAATAAAGGCAGCAGCCTATAAAATTTTGGGTCGACGGCTTAAAAAAGAAGGTTCAGCAGCGGAATTCCACTTACATAACTGGTCCTTACTGCCCTTCAGTCAGCATTATGCCTTAGCTTCTCACACCACTTCTATTGTGTTTATTTCTTACAACTTTAAACGAAATACAATTAAAATCCTTAGATGCTGTTTAGTGACCATAAAAATCGATTTTATATTCAATAAAGCGTTGCTGTAACATTCGGCCAAATTTCGTAGAGTCATCATTGAATGTTTGCAAAAAGATTAACTTGTCGCTTATAGAGCCGGTCAGAGCTGTAAATAGTTTATCACCCAAGGCAGCGAACTGTGGCAAGTACGGGGACTCATCCGATGACACAGATACATACACGAGAAAATGTAATAGAAATTTCAAATGAGCCCTAAACATTATATCGTTGGGCGGCTGTTGATCTAGAAGGTGTTTGAAATCCGGTGATAGATTATCGAGCAATTCGCTGTACTTTAAGCGTTTCTCCTTTAAATCCGTTAGGCGATGTATGTTAAGGAGTTCTTGTTGTACAGTTAAAGCCTCTTGGGATAGATTTAGGGCATGTAAATCCTTAAACATAGTCTTAATGTAGGCGTGGGCCATTAAAAGATTTTCATTTAATTCTTGCTTAAGCAACGCCTGCTCTAAGAATTCATAGAAATCCTGTAGGAGAGTCTCAAAGAAATGCTCATAAAAATGTTGTTTTTCCTGGGACTTGGCATTGTGCAAAATCTGATTGAAGATCTCAATAAGGATACGAAATTCAGAACTGTAATTACCATCAGTTTGGCTGTTAATTATTTCAAAACGCTTGACATAATGCAACAGGCCATGATTGATGAGTTCTTCCTGCTCCTCTGCAGTAATGGGTTCACAGGCGGCAAGCTTGTTGGGAAAATGAAATATTTTTTTGAAACAAAATTTTTATTCACAATTTTTTCTTTTTTTTTGATTAAAGATTACCTCATTGAATGCCAATAAAATGAGAAGAATTTTGAAAATTTTATTTTGAAAAATCATTTCTCAAATGAGTTTTGAATTGTTAATCTGCCACGTAACTAATGTTGGTTTTTTATTTAAAAATATTTTTTAAATACTTTGTTTAGTAATTAAATGTCTGCCCTTCTTTTTTTTATTTTGTTTATAATGAAAATTAATTTTTAAAAGCCACTTAAAAAAAATTACGTCATGTATAGGACATAATTACCCAACTTATCATCGTTTAGATGGAAATTGTTCAGATGGGAAGCCATCCAAGCGGTAAATATGTCTGCTCATTAATGTCGGCAATTTAAGGGTCTTAACAGATGGTCAGTTAAGCTTTCGAAACAAATTTTTCGTTTTTTTTTTTATAAAACCAGCACTCAGGGGATGACCCCTACTCATGCAGTGCATTGTGCAGGTTTTTTAGGAAAGGTGGAAAGAGAGAGGGAAGATGCGAACGGTAAGGCAACGAGTTGCTGCTGGTGACTATAAAATGGCCAGTGCTATACCTTCACCATTAGACAGTCTACAGCAATCGTGCCCAAGAAGCCCGCAGTTTCTCACACCACTTATGTTGTGTGTGTTAATTTTATGCAGAAGTGGCGGAACCTCTAGTTTAAAGTCGACTCCGAACGACAGAAATTTTTCGTGGGCAACAAAATAAGCTATTTCTCACACACATCACTGTGTATACCAACCATAGCTTATTTCCCACACATATTTCGAAATAAATGGTAACACTATGTACATAAAAGCTCATTCACTAATAGAGTCCAAAAGTCAAACGAAACCTAACGCACATAAAGCTATGAATACGTCGAAAATCCTCTACCGAACTCTCCACGTGGGTGTTGGCCGGTAATGGTGGTTGCTGGATGGAGTGACCATCAGCTAAGGTGATTCAGGACCTGTGATTCAGTTGGCCTTATGGCCTTGTGGATTGGTGCACTTAGAGGTATGGGCTCGACTAAGGTGTTACACGACCCATGTTAAGAATCGGTCAGGCTGGGGGCCCATCAAAAATAGCTCAGTCACTAACGGAGTATCCTGGATATCTGGCGACCTGCAGAATGAACCAACCTTACCTGGGTACTGCAGATCCATGTCCAGGCAGGACCGTATCCTTATCCGCAACTCGTGGGATCAAAAATATGGAAAATGAAATTAAAAATTAATGACTAAATACAATACCATTTCACTGATCGTCTATGCATTTTTTACAGCAGTGGATCCTTTTGAGATAGTTTTTTAACAATTTTTCATTCAGGCGGCATCGAGACGATAACACAAGAAACGTAGGTTTTGTAGGGTTATATACGCATGGTTGCAGTGTTGGAAAAACATTTTTAAAGGCGCTATAATATTGGTAATCAAAAAATGTGAAATTATGTTTTCTACCAGCTTCTCATGCCATAATATCTCGAGATATTGTACGAACTATATTAGCGATACACACATAATTGGTCACTACAACCCTCCAGCATCCTTTTTGTTATGCTTAGTTTGCCCATGGAGAATATTTGATATCCTCGTTGAATATTGTATTACTACATATATAACTGATCATTGCAACCCTCCAGTCAGGAGTACGGCCTAGCTTCTCACATTTTGTTTTATTTACTCTCAGAGTTTTTCCCAGAAATCGGCTGGAAGGAAGTCGCCGAAGAAATATTTTCACATTTTCGTTTGCATGTCTATCATGGGTTCTGAACTCGGGTGTTATATCTAATAAGCCAATGAAAGTATTTCTTCAGTGGCTTGCAGGGAAACGCTAGAGATGCAATTTAGGTATTATGCACCGAATGCGGGTTAGACCAATACTAAATATGTGCAGTAATTGTTTGCACAAACAAAAAAACTCTGAAATAGCTCAAGGGAAGTTGGACAAGGGTTCGTATTCCAGATCAGGCATCAAAACGAAATAGATTTCGTCTGAAAGTAAATAAAATTTCCATGAAAAAACATATCAAAAATCTGCTGTTCAGAGGAAATTAACGCACACAACATAAGTGGTGTGAGAAGCTAGGTCATAATCCTGACTGAAAGGTTGTTATGGTCAATTATGTATGTACGCATATCTGCATCTGCAGCGTTCACAGTTCCTTCAAACGTCTCTGCAATCTTGCCAACGCCTCGTAGCAGCAACTCAATTGTGACGACCAATCACTCCATAGTCGCCATAGTCTAGTGGGTAGTGTATAGGTTTATTAGATGAGAGGAAATAATATTTCTTCGACGACTTCCTTTGAGCAGATTTCTACCACAGAAACTCTGAGATCAAAATAAAATTTCCATGAAAAGTTTCTCGAAAATTTGTCATTCGGAGGCGAATTCAAATTGTAGGTCCTATCACTCATATATAAAATTAACGCGGTGTACTGTATAGCGACTAGGTATCTTTCTCAATGTACTTTTATTAGTCTATCCAGAATAGAGATTCCAAATGTATATTCCGAAGTCGCAATCACAGTACGAATGCATCTTTCCTGCATCACAACGTTACTTGGTGTATATGTACGTATTAAGTTGCCTCGTTTAACGTTGTTTCGTTTAGAGCTGGAACTTATTGAAACACATCCTCTGCGTTAAGCAGGGTTTTACTGTAACTCGATATATACACGCATTCACATATTTTCGCTTATAAAACCAAACTTATTGGAACATATCCGCCGCGTTAAGCGGGGTTTTGCTGAAACTCGATGTATACACTCATTCACATATTTTCGTTTGTAAAACCGAACTTATTGGAACATATCCGCCGCGTTAAGCGGGGTCTTACTGTAACTCAATATATACACTCATTCACATATTTTCGCTTGTAAAACCAAACTTATTGGAATATATCCACCGCATTAAGTGGGGTCTTACTGTAATTCGATATATACCCTCATTCACATATTTTCGGTTGTAACATATCCCCTGCATTAAGCGGGGTCTTACTGTAACTCGATATATACACGCATTCACATAGTTTCGATTGTAAAACCGAACTTATTGGAACATATCCGCTGCGTTAAGCGGGGTCTTACTGTAGCTCGATAGCTCATTCACATATTTTTGCTAGTAAAACAATAGCAAAATCCGAGGTTCATATAGACTTTAGAGTTCTCAGTTAACTGTTTAGCATTTCAATTATCTGTGAATACCCTTAATAACTACCATAAGGGAAGTTATTAGCCAAATGTGAAACAATTATTTTTAAAGTGCTGCATTTAAATTTCATTTTCAAAATCATTTCAATATCATTTCAAAATCTAAGTTCATCTGAAGCAATTCAAAACGAAAATGTTTTTAAAATATTTCGTATTCAATATGCTCCTGGCAACTATTCTGTGGGAAAAGGTAAACTTTTATTAGAAATTAATCCTTCACTTCTGTTTATATTTTATAATTCCTTTAAACAGATCTCCGCAGAATCCTTTGACACCAGATGAGGAGGAGTTTTATATCGATAACGAATTGAAATTCCTTATCTATCGCATACAATTAATACAGCAGGCCAAGAGTAAGGAATTCAACCAACTTGTTGGCAATTTGGAAAACTTTAAAGATCAGGTTCAAGTCTACGATGAAAAGGCAAAATTTACCCATGAATTGCAATTGTTAAAGGACACCCTTAAATTGTCCCTAAAGAATCATACCAAATTTGAAAAGGAGAACTTTTTGGAGAATTTTTATAATATTTTACCCGATTACTTTGCCACGTACCTAATCGATGAATTCGATAAGCAGTATATGGACCAAAGGATGCGCGTGTACAGTAAATATTTACAGCTAATGCATGATGACTTGGATGAAATGGGTCTGTTGAATGAACTTGAAAACGTTCTAGAGAATTTAAAGGAAATTTGTGACTTAGAAAGTCTAGAAGAGAAAAAACTTAAGTACGTGAAAATACTTGATAATCTATCGTTGGAATTCAACTTAATTTTGGATAGCCAGCCAATGCATGAAATTCTTTTGAAGGCCCATTTCGATTTTTTAATGGAATTCATTGATACTGTTAGAGAGCTGGATGAAGAGCAGGAGGCAATAGAAGAATTTAAGCCCAATTTTAATTTTTTGCATAAGCAACTTGAAATTGCCCAGCAGAGCGAAGATGAAAATGAAAAATTTTTATTTCTAAACATTTTCAACGATCAGTCCTCCAAATTTGGGCGTTTCGTAAATTATAAATTTCAGGAATTTAAATTCAAATATTCAGAGGACTTTTAAAAATGTTATTGATAATGTTTATGTGTGAAATAAATTCTTTAATTGATGAGCAATATAAACTAATCAGGCCTTACATTGATTTCTATATTCTAAATAGGTTTCTGAAAAATTCGGGATTGCCTCAAATCTATTTGGTTTGAAGAAAATTTCAGTCTCTCTTTTTTTTCTTAGTACTTTCCTAAAAATGACCTACCGAATATCTCATCATACTCCACAGAAAGATTCTCAACCTATATTCGCAAAGCTATCTGCAGAGAGACGCCTAATTTTCCTACATGGCTTCCACTAAACAGTGCTCAAATGACGACCTGACTGGTACATAGTATTGCAAGGGCTTTTACAAGAAGAGTGTTCCTACTTTTGTCAATACCAGACTGACATCTCAATGAAGCACTCTCCAGTGCAATTAAGGCTCATTCTTTTAGAATTTAATTCCTAATCGATTCGATTCCTATACAGATTCGAAGTTGATATGCATTCAATAAGCTGACAATGAATCCCTGTAAGCCTCTGCTTGACTCCCACCATTGTTTTCTAGACTGAGGTCATGACCATTTTGAAAGTATCACATTTCTTGCTGGGTCGTGAGATTTTCCATAAAAATCTTACAATTTTCTTGAACAGCCAGATTGCCTATTAAGACACTAACACAAGTCACCTCAACTTCTATCCTCGACTACAAATTCTGGGGATATCTACAGGGAAATTTCGAATCATTCGTTATATAGGAGATACTGATAGACAGATCCAAGGCCGCTAAAAACCTCACAATCTCACGTCACATTAGAAAACATAAGTATTTTATTTGCTTCAGATAAACTAGGTATTCTTCCCTTCTTTTGTAGGGAGCAATCAGCAGGAATATTCGAGTCTTATTACTAGACACTGATAAATCGGATTCACTTCTGTTCTTAAATCAAATCACCTTCCATCGTACAATTTAAATTCTTACAGGCCGAGTGCTTGATTGGAAGGCACGCTGATAGACTTGGTATTTCCACAAGTGATATATGCAGGAGTTGTGGGTCTAAGCAGGAAGCATGTCTCAGTGCCTTGCAGAGAGTAATTAACTCTCATACTTGACTGAACTCTTGCTTACTGGGAATGCTGTAATACGTACACAAATATTCATTGCAGTCCTTCAGTCAGGATTACAACCTAGCTTCTCACACTACTTATGTTGTGTGCATTAATTTTACATATTAGTGGCGGGAGAATTACTGTTTAAAATAGACTTTGAGTGACAGATTTTTTGAGCAACTTTTGACGGCAATTTTTTATTTATTCTCAGAATTTTTGCCTGAAAACTGATAAAGGCAGTCGCCTAAGGAGTAAATTAATGGAGATGTCTGATCTGAGTCTTGAACCGTCGTCATATATCTAATATGCCAACACACTACCTTCTAGACTATGACGGAGTATGTATATATCATCGATAAAATGTTTGCTACATTTTCTCTAGATAGCGAGCATTGGATATGACCACTTTTCTATGGCTCTGGCGCATAAATCAGGCTGAATTTGAACGATGTCATGGGTTATGTGAGCTTTAAAGACTGCAGTAGTTTCGTAACTTATATGCAAACACCAATAACTTAAGAAAGACCCACAAGAATTAGTCTAATGGTATCAAATCGAACGATTTCGATAGTCTAATAAGCCAACTGACTACCTACTAGACTACATCTAAGACAGCAGTACTAGTTATCAGTGGTGTAATACCTATAGGTCTACCGGCAAGCGAGCATTAAAGGGTGTGGGAGACTAAAAACGTGCACGGAGTGACAGTAAATGTTGACGAACCCAGAAAGCGAACCATACAACACTGGCAAGAGAAATGAAACACTGAGACGAGTGATGGATGGGCGGCAAAACTTCTCCCAGATATTACACGCTGGATAGGGAGGAAATTTGGTTAGGTTAATTACTATTTAACATAGCCGTTATCCGGGCATGGTTATTTTACCAAATA
Source organism: Sarcophaga peregrina (assembly GCA_014635995.1). Taxonomy (NCBI): domain Eukaryota; kingdom Metazoa; phylum Arthropoda; class Insecta; order Diptera; family Sarcophagidae; genus Sarcophaga; species Sarcophaga peregrina. The sequence continues at coordinate 84,485,373 of CM025791.1, forward strand.
CGTTCAAATTACGTTTATAATGATGCGCCGACTTGATAATGCTGAACACACTTCCTTTCATTGTGAGAGATGGAGTTTAGAAAAAACGAATTTTGAAGGGCAAAGTCGGCGTCCGTACTGTTGAAAACTTATGCTATATACTTCTGAACAGCGAAGAAAATTGGAATAGCATTGGCCAGTTACCCTGAAGTCTTGCTGAAACTTGCTGACTTGGATGAGAGAATTAGAATGAATGTTTAAACACCTTCGCCGATTTTGTTGCGCCTTCCGATCGCGGATATGGATATAAAGGGGCCAGAGGGACTCCACTTTGATACAAAATAGTTCGGGAGTAGGAACAAAGAGTCTAAAGGAGGAGGGCGAAATTTAGTGGGTAGGAGTCCACACAAGGGGGATAGTGAGGACTTCCGTATGGTGCGGATTCCTCGGCGGAAAATCAAAAAAAAAACTAGACTACATGGACTTCATATGCTGTAATAGCAAGATGTTTTATAAAATCGGGGTTGGTTACTTATAGGAAATATTTTATGTCAGGGTTATATATTAACTGTGATATAACAATGGACATAAACGCCGGTCTGGGGACTAGGTCTCATACCTATCAAAAATATAGAGCGCAGGGTTGATGACTCGTTGAGCTAAGAGGTATAAGGTTGAGATATAAAAGAAAAATTCTTATAATTTTGGGTTTCTTTTTCGTTGGCCCTACCCTTATGCTAGTGAAAAGCAAAGTTTTAGAGAATATGGCTAGTTTGATGGACAAGTCTAAAATGATAAAAGATCGATTCGCTGACAGCCCTTTACTTAACTGTCCCCATGATAGAAGTAGTAAAATCAAGCAGTAAAATATGGTTATCCTCTGCTAGGTACTAGGCCCCATGGAAATTCACGGCAATTAGGGAAGCGTTTGCAGATTTCTGTAAAGCTGTGGGGAAGGTTATACGGATCGAACGGGAATGTAAAATGAGACAAAGACTCTTCTTAAACCAAGTTGATTAGAGTTAATCAAAACTGCAAACACTGGCAAACGCCACGATTAGGTGGAAAATTATGGAACAACTGCAATCCAATTTATATACTGAGTAGCGCTCCCTGGATAACAGTGTCTGCCAATTGATATCAATTAGGGCGAGGGATATTTCTAAGCTTTTTGTGAACCCAGCCTGACTACGGCTGATGGTCTCTTTTATTTCCTTTTTTAACTTTGGGCATAGGAACGTAGCTTTGGATGTAATTGTGCTGCAGATGCTTTGTCTAGAACGAAACTGCACTGGAAGCACTAATTGAACGGAATAATCTATTTTCCTTTCACGAATTCTGACATTTATTATGTGGTATCTGTCTGTCCATGGGAGGTTGTTTAGTCAGTGTGCTAGGCCCACCTTTTGGTGTCTGCAAGAGTAGACGAAGCAGAATAAAGAAAACAACAACATATCATTGTCCAGTACTCGAATGTATGGGAAACCTCAATCTTGATATCTCTCATGAGTTATCAGACTTAAGGTCCAAAAACTCTGTCGTGTTTATAAGTAAGTCTAGCCGACTTTAATGTACATTAAGGTCACAATGTTAAATTCGAAAAAATATGTGGTGGTAGCACAAGGGAAATAGAAAACACAAAAAGTGCCTTTTGATTTATCGAAATAACTTCGCATACAAAATTTGTGTTTAGCCTACCCTCGTATATTAATTTTTAATATTTTTTAAAATTACTTTTTAACTGTTTTGACCTCACGTTTCTCTTTTTTCGCTGTTACAAAACATACAAAAAATTTATTGTCAATAAAAATTTGTTTATGTACCGCCCTCTTCCCACCCCCCTCCTGTATTATTCATAGCCAATATTGTTATTAACGTTCATTAACACTGAAAGAAATCATGGCTATTGACTGTTGATAAATTTCACTATTTTTATGCAAAAGTTTCCATTAGGCCACCATCTGGTGCATGTGGATTTAAAAACAAAAGATTGATATAAGTTCAGTTCAGCTATTGATTTTTTATTAAAATTAACTTTAAAGTAGGCAATAATCAAAACCAGTCCATAGCTTTTAATTACTTAAAAAAAAAAAAACATCATCATCATCAATGATGGTGGATGGAGGTAAAATCGAATCGATACGAATTGAAGAAATTTGCATAATTTATTAGCATAGAAATATTGATTTTTAAAATTTAATTTAAATTTGGGGGAAACCTTTATTTGAATAAATAATTTTTTGTTTTCTATTTTTTATTATTTATTTTTGTTTTTTTTTTTTAGTTTTGTTTATTTTTGTTTATTTTCTTCAAAAATTCGGTTTTTATACAAAACAAACGAAAATAAAATTTCATTTGAAATCCAATTCAATGGAAACCTATTAACTTGGCCAATAATACACATAATAATGGCCATAATTATCATCCAACGGTTAGGTTAGCATTTAAGAAAAGCAATATTAACGTCACAGTGCTTAGTATTTAGTTGGCATATTAAATTTTATTTGTCATCTTAACACCCTCATTTTTATTTAATTTTCTGCCTCTCACTCTCCGACTGGTACAATGAAATAAACTTCTAAACGGGTTTTAATTTAATAAAAATAAAAAATAAATTAAACGTTAAAATAATATTATTGAAGTTTTACTTGTTTTATGTTTTTTTAATGCACGAATATGTGAAACATTTTGAATCACTTACTCGTTCCTATTCTGGTCAAGTTTCAAAAACCATAAATTTTCTGAAATCTTCTTTAAATTCGAAAGAACTTGTTTTGTTTGTTCCATTTAACAAGAAGGGGTTTTAGTCAAAAATAAAGGGTGTTTCATTAAGTAGACACAAAATTCAACATTTCACTTCAAGCTTCTTACACTCAAATTTATATGAAATAAAATATGTGTATGGACATGATCCTACAGATGCTATCCTACTTATATCGAACTATACATGCAGGGTGGCTGATATGTATTGCAACCAACTTCAGGTTGTTATCATTTGTAAACCGCTCGTCTGACAGCTGACAGATTTATTCCAGTGACAGTTGATTTTATTATTTACATGCTTATAAAAGCATTTTGATCTATTACATTTAGAAAAAAAAGTTATTCGTGATGGAATTCAAGCGTGATATTGTGATTGCTTTATATTTGGCTGTGAAAACCTCAGGTGGCTATCATTAGAGGTCTACATAAATAATTGGTCATTACAACCCTTCAGTCAGTATTATTGACCTAGTTTCTCACACTACTTATGTTGTGTGTGTTTATTTTATACATAAGTGGCGGGACCTTCAGTTTAAAGTCGACTCCGAACGACAGATTTTTTGAGAAACTTTTCAAGGCAATTTTATTTACTCTCTGAATTTTTGCCAGAAATCTGCTGAGAAGAAATCGTCGAAGAAATACTTTTTGTATTTTTTTTTTATGTCTGGCCTGGCTTTACATTAATAAGCCAGCACACTACCTACTAGAACATGGCGATTAAATAAAAAATTAATAGGGCTTGTATATGGGTCAAACGATTTGGTTGTGCCCTAATAAGGCAGTTGCGGACTTTATATGATAACAAGAGCAAACTTTCAACAGAATTTTTAAATACAAGTTCCAATTAAGGATTGAAGTCATTGCTAGCCACTTTATCTTTGGTAGTCATTTGAGATGCCTAAAATTTTCCACATCACAACGAGTACTGTAGATGAGAACTGGATGGTCTAGAAACTCTATCAGTGATATAAAGAGATAGATCGGGTCACCATATGATCACAAAATGGCAAACCTCTTGCGTTAGAACTTTCTAATGCAACTTGAGTCTAATGTTAAGGCTAATTATAGGTCAGCGACCAGGCAAAGCCCTCCAATTCGCGGAGGGACTTTTGTAGAGCCTGCAATTACTTGCGAAATATTTAAAGTATCACTTATTATCTCGATTAATATCCAGTAATGTTCTCAGTAATGTCAGCAAACAGAGAAAGGTCCTTATATAAGCACCTTTAAAGACATAGCCGAATATGTCAACCAGCTTACCGGACATCTGTGTAATTCGGGGGTACCGATTCATTAGATCTTCAAAATAATTCCAGTATGACAGGACTAATGCACAGAGTGTTTCTTTATTTTCCTTAAACTTCAGTACAAAGGAGTTTTAAAAGTAGTAGGGAAATTTATACCAACTAGACTACGGCGAAGTATTTAACATCGATAAAATGTTTTCTATATCTTCCCTGGGTGGCGCACATTGAAAAAGACCAATTTTCCATAAACCTAGCGTATAAATCCATCTGAATTTGAATTATAGCATGGATTATAAGGGCGTTAAAGACTTCTGTAGCTTGTAACATATTTGTATACGCCAGCGATTTAAAAAAACCCCCCCAAAAGAATTAGTCTAACGTTGTCAAATCGCACGAGCTCGGTAGCTCGTACATAAGGTGACCATAACTTTAACGGTTCATGCAGAATATCCAATGGTGCCACACACCATCCTAATGAAACCTAATATCTTTGAAGTCCAGACCATTCAATTCATGTCAAAACAAGCTAGTAATCATCGGCTTTTTGTGTTTGCCTACTCCTTTTCTGTAGTCCACTGGTAAAAGCTATTTTCAATGATGTCTTTACAAATCTGTCAATCCAAGTCAATGTTAAAATCTAATCTAAACATTCGTGGTGGCAATAGTGGTGGCTTGTATATAGTAAGCATCAAAAGAACCTGTACACTAAAAATAAAATTCTAACAATCACCAAACTGAACTTTTACCACTAAAGGAGAGTGCCTGAAAAATTTTGATAATATTTCGAAATTTTTTGTGATATTTTTTTTTAAATTTTAAAAACTGGCAGTAAAGCAATTGCAAAAAAATAACGGTAATTTATTAATATATACATACGTCTACATTTTTTAATGTACAGTTTCTTTTAACGCCCACTGTATGGACATGTTGTTATGGATCAGCATCTAAACTATTATATGCTCTCTCGAATTATATTCTAACTGTAGTGGTAGTCACCGATTTATTAAAGAAATCTACAGAAACTGTATTACCTAGTTCCAATGGCCTGACCTTTAATAACCGGATGGTAAGACAGTGTACCAAAACGTGTCAGGGTATAGAATTTTTTTTATAAATTTTTGAAACGCTTGATTGCACTTTATTAAGCTACTTTGATAGTTTATTTTCAAGATATTTTATAAACCGTTTATTATTTTATTATAAAATGTTACTTCCTTGGCGTAGATTTAATGCACAATTACAGTCATAGTCATTACTTTATTGGCTACTTCAGGCTAGTTACAGGAGACATTCCTAATGAAGTTAAGAAGAGACAGTTCATTAATTATTATGCTATATATTGCCAATACTATATGGCAAATTTTCATTTCCTGTTGGCAACACCCTGTATAATAATATTCATTTATTACAAGTGTTTTCATTTAAATACAAACCATATTTCATTAGTTTTGTTTTTGCTATTTCGATGGCTATTGCTATTGCAAAATTATTAAGAAATTTTTTTGAAATGTTAATTAATAATGACAATTACTTTTAGATTTTTTTTTTGTTGTTGTTGTTGTTGTTGCTATTGTTGTTTGTCATCTCATGTATTTAGAGACGCTTAAATTTGTTGCTTCTGGGCTTGTCATTTATGGCCAGATATGTTTAGTCAGAATTTTTGTGTGTTAATTATTCTAAACAGCATTTACGTTTTTTCATGTATTTATTTTCTTAAAATTCATAGAAATTGTTTTGAAAAAAATAATTTCTTTTTATTGTTGAAAAAAAAAACAAACAATTACACGGAAAAAAAATTGAAGAATTCTGTGAAGGAGTTTAAAAGGGTTTAAGGTAGAAGGTAGACGGTGTCAGTCATGAAACAAGAGTAAGCAAATAGAATTTGAGAGGTACATACATACATAATTGGTCATTACAACTCTTCAGTTAGGATTAAAGCCTAACTTCTCACACCACTTATGTTGAGTACGTTAATATTATACATAAGTGACGCGACCTACGGTTTAACATCGACTCCGAACGATAGATTTTGAGAAACTTTTTCATGACAAGCTTATTTACTCTCAGAGTTTTTCCCAGAAATCTGCTGAAAGGAAATCGCCAAGGAATATTTTCGTTTTGATGTGTGGCCTAGGATACGAACTTTAGGATTTGAATCATGACCTTACGTCTAATAAGCCAACATACTACCTACAAGACTACGGCGACTTCCAACACACTATAGTCCCTTCGACTTGTCCAAATTCATTTGAGCTATTTCAGAGTTTTTTTTTTGTAAAAAGCAAAGGTTTGGAGAATATGGCTAGTTTAATGGGAGACAAGTCTAACATGAAACTTATTAAGGAATTTCTTTACTTATGGAAACGTCAGCTTTCTACTTAGCTGCAGAAGAAGTAGTAGAATCAGGCAGAAAAATAAGCTTACCCTCTGTTGAGTTCCAGGCCCCATGGAAATTCACGCCAATTAATTAAGCTTCCATATCGATAATTGCGTTTGCAGATTTCTGTAAAGCTGTAAGGAAGGATATACGGATCGAAAGGGAATATAAAATGAGACAGACATAGACTCTTCTCAAACCAAGTTGATTTGAGTTAATCAAAACTCTCAACACTGGCAAACGCCACAATTAGGTGGAAAATTATGGAACAACTGCAATCCAACTTTAGAAACAGAGTAACGCTCCCTGGATGACAGTGTCTACCAATTGATAAATATTATGGAGTGGGATATTTCTAAGCTTTTTATGAATGCCGTCTAATGATGGCTGATGGTCTCTTTTATTCCCTTTTTTAACCATGGGCATAGGTACGTAGCTGTGGATATAATTGTGTTGGAGATGCTCTGTCTAGAACGAAACTGCACTGGAAACACTAGCTTAACAGAATAATCTATTTTCCTTTCACGAATTCTGACATTTATTATGTGGTATCTGTCTGACCATGTCGTGGGCTAGCAGAGCTAGCAGATAAATTAGGGATCAAATAGTCAAATATTAGAAAAAAAATCGTCAAAGACGTTCATGGAAATCGTAAAAATAATCGTTAAAAAATCGGAATGAAAATTCAATGTGATATTCGCTAGAACCGACACATTTTCCAGTGCTTTAGCTTCTTAAAAGAGTGCAAGAAATACTTCACTTGATCTGATCTTCTTACTATTTACACTAATTCTATTTTAAAGGAAATGGAATACAACACTCTTATTTAGGCCGGTCCTTCAACGTCTATTTTGAGTCTTCTCAACCTTGTATGCGGTTGAGAAGGCGATGTTCCCTGTTGATGAAGTTGACGATCCATTGATTCATTGGAGCATCGTTGTGGGATGGCTTGTGTTTCCCTGTTCTATTGCTATTATAGCGGATCTTATTCGAGCAAAATAAGGGACTTCTTCCTGGGAACCATGTATTCCTATATAACACAGCGAGCATATGCGTGTATGTGGTCGATTGGCCAATGGATCGCACACTGCATTACAGAAAAAATTCGTTCTTTAGTCGAACTTCTCGTAAGTGGAACTCCCTTCGTACAGAGGTTGTAATTTTTTGGCTGTTTACATATGAAAAAGGTATAAGATCCGAAAAATCATCATTTAAATAGGCAACAGTAATAACTTCAATGTAAGTACAGAACTTAAAGTGCCTTTTAATGTACTGCAGAAAAGAAAATGATGTAAATTTTTAATTTTTAAAAATCGTCAAAATATGGGCATAAATCGTCACATCGTCAATATGATATTCTTGGAGCAAAAAATCGTCAAAATGGCGATAAATCGTCAAATCTGGCAGCTATGTGGGCTAGGCTTACCTTTTCGTATGGCGCAGAATAAAGACTGTCTACCGCTCAACATGTCATTGTCCAGTACTCGAGTATATTGGGAACCTCAATCTTGATATCTCTGTTGAGCTATCGGACTTAAGGCCCAGAAACATTGTCGTGTTTATAAGTAAGTCTAGTCGACTTAAGTGTACAGTAAGGCTACAATGTTAAATTCGAAATAAAATGTGGTGGTAGCATATGGGAAATGGAAAACACAAACAATGTCTCTTAATTTATCGAACAAGCCTCGTATACGGAATTTGTGATTTCTTATCGAAAATCTTTGCCATGTAAACGTTGAACTTTTCAAGTCACCTGCTTTAGGCCAAGCTTTCAGTTGCTACATTTAAAGTTTAATGACTGGTGTGATTTAGTTTCCTGCTAATTTAGATAGAAATCTAACAACAAAATCAGAAACAACAAAATCATTAAAGAATTGAATGGAAGATTTTAAATTTCTTGCCGTGTAAAAAAAAATGAGTTTATTTTGGGGACTTTTTTTTGTGATCGTGCGTGTGTTATGCAGGCAGAAAAAAGGTACGAAAACAAATAAATAAAAAAGTGAAGAAAGAAAAAATTAAAAACAAAACCAAAACAAACCACAAAAACTTTGCGAATAAAAAAACAAAATAAAAAAACAAAAAATCTAAATAAACAATAAAATTGACTGTTTTCTCTACGAATGGAGAAAAGCAAACAAACAGTCAAACACTCTCAGCTTTAGGGCAAGCTCAACTATATAAAAAGCCATACAAAAGCCGGTAAACAGTAGTCGGTAAAGCAAGCTAAACCGGAACACACGTAACTAAACCAGCTCGCTAGTTAAACGTTTCTTTCAAAAAAAAATGGCAAAATTATGGATTTTAACAGTCTTGGCTGTAGTGGCATGTGTACAGGTAAGAGATCATTTGATAACAGTCAGCCTTTTAAGTACGAAATTTAAATTTGTTTTTATTCTTCTTCTTTTTTTTAAAAAAAGATTGCCTCAGCCCGTGATATAGCCGAAGCCTTGGACGTCAACATACGCCAGCAATTGAATTTGTATGGCAAATTCCAAAAGGAGTCTGACGGTGCCAAGTTTGTCGATGAACTAAAGAAATTGATTGAAATTACCGAGAGTGCCTTGAAAATGGAGTCGGCCGATGAAAAGAATAAAATTATCACCTCTGCTCCCTCCCAATTCTCCGAAGATTTCAATAAATGGATCGGTGCCAAATTGGAAGAAGCAGAAGTTAACGATGACATCCATGATGCCATTGAATTCTACAATTCTCTGTTGACTGCCAATACCGCTCATGCCGATGAAATCAAAAAGACCATCAGCACTTTGGAAAATCTTTTGAAAGAATCCGATTTGAAACAAAAAGAAGAGAAATTCTTAAACTTAAACAAAGACTTCTCGGCCGATTTTGCTAAATTCCTTAAGGAGAACGCTTTGCCCAATGTAAACCGTCAATTGCAAAAGACTTCCGAATTCTTTGAGAATCTATTGCACGACAAGGACATCAAGTTCGCCACTGAAATTGAAGCTTTAAAGAAGAAGACTGATGCCGCTTTGGGCAGTGATGTTAGCATCGATGACAAGAACAAAGTATTACAAGAGGTCACCTACACCGAAAACAAAGATTTGAATGAATTCTTGCAAAAGAAAAACATCGAATATTCATAAGTATTATAGGCCATAAAGAAGAATCCTCCATCCAACAATTTTTTTCTATTTATTTTAAGCCCGTCTTACTAGAAATAAAAAACTAAAATGAAAAAAAAAATTTAAAAAAAAAATCACTTTTTACTAATTTTTTTTCCTTGACTGTAGAAGTTCAATCATGCATGACTAGAAGTTGTCCAAACGAAAATCAACTCAAGTTAATGAAAGGTTTTTTAAAAAACCAATTAAAATAAACGATTAGCATAAGCTAAAGGCCACGGGCAATGCAACTACCACATCAGCAATAACTGATCGCATCAGCTGATCACATAAGGGAGAATACCCCAGGCAATAAGGAAATTCACAGCAATGCGCTTGCAATAGGTTCAAAATCTTTCGGTGTAGTGGGAACAAAGGGCCATTATCGACTTAACGGAGGTTGAAAAGATGGGTAGACTCATCACAAGTCAATTCAAAAGCTACATCAATTACAATTAAGAAAAGATTTTAGTAAAGACTCAAACCTTTCAAGAGTAACCTGATGATAATAACTGGCATTTAAACTATGCACAGTAGTCTCAGAGAAAACTTATTCAGAGTAGACCCCTCCATAAAAGCAAAAAGTAGATTCTGTGAAAAGAAGAATAAACCTAGATGGGATCTAGTAGGTAGTGTGCTAGCTTATTAGACGTAAAGCCAGGGTTTGAGTCCCAGGCCAGACATCAAAATAAAAAAATACAAAAACTATTTTTTTGCGATTTCTTCTCTTTTTCTTCTTAAAAAGTTTCTCAAAATAAATTCTGTCGTTCAGAGTCGACTTTAAACCGTAGATCCCGCCACTTGTGTATAAAATTAACACACACAACATAAGTGGTGTGAGAAACTGCGGACTTCTTGGGGACGATTGCTGTAGACCATCTAATGGTGAAGGAATAACACTGGCCATTTTATAGTCACCAGTAGCAACTCGTTCGCATCTTCCCTCTTTCCACCTTTCCTAAGCCTGCACAATGCACTTCATAAGTAGGGGTCATCCCCTGAGTGCTAGTTTAATAAAAAAAATATCAGAAAAAAAATATCGCAGAGCTTTAGCACTTCTATGCAATAACAGTAATGTACTGATCATATCTGGAAGCTTAATAAAGAGTGGACTGATTCATTAGCTAATGTACCGAAGCAGTAACCGCCTTCCTAGACTGAATTCTTACCCGACTACTAACGTATGCTCATATGCTTACCATTTAGATCTCCTCTTAGCTTTAATTACACCGGATGCATTAACCAAGTACCCTCTCTAGATAGGCAATATTTCAACCTGGATAGCATTAAATCTGCTCGTCGGCACTTATTCCGTCGGTAGAATAATAAGCAGGGCAATTAGGCCGACTATACTTTTCTTGCGCGAAAAAATGAAGACTCGCTTATGCAGTAAAAAGGCATGATTTCATTAGATTTTCTTTATGGGTGGCTAAGCTTTGTACTGGAAACCCAATATACTCAACACGATGAAACAGACTTGCATTACAGTCTATGCCGGAGTTTCGGATCTAAGATAACTCATTCGATTTATACAAATCGTAATCTCAATTTGATACTCCAGATACAAAGATCCGCTTTCGCCATTATTACCGATTTATTGTATACCACACCTATGTCTAGATCCATTTTTATACCTCCGTTCTCTTGACAGTTATTGTAAGCCCCTAGCAGATAATGCTAGTCCATTGGAAATTTTCTTGGATCGAATTCTGGACTTTAAAGTCACTTAGATTATTGGGATGGAAGTTATTGATGCACTGTTCACTTAATATTCCATATAGCCTCTTGAAGAAATTCGAAACCTTCATTCCGGATTTAGGAAATTCCGGATCAGAAATTTTCACAAATTGTTCGAAATTCAATGAATACTTTCTATGATCGGTAGGATCATTTAATAAGGGAAAGCTATTAGTACACTTTCTGGTAACTAGGAGACTGGGTCCTACAGAATAAGGGAGGTCTACGATAACCGAAAATTTCTCAACGAGAGATGGCTAAGCGATAGAATATTAAAATCATACGGGCACCGGAATGCAGTGACATAGTTATGATAGAAGGTGAACAGAGAAGACGTGACCTTCGAGTTTTGAAGTGAAACTCACACTTATAATCAAAACTTATAAATATACGATTGACTTCGTCAGCGCCGCGGTCTGTTTTGAATACCGGAAAGCGCAGAAAATCTGACCAAAGTTAGAGGACGTTTCGAATAACAACTCAACATTAAATGCTCAGAAGGTAGTAGTCACCTAGCAGCAACTCGTTTCCTTGCCGTTCGCATCTTCCCTCTTTCCACCTTTCCTAAAATTGCAAAATGCCCAGCATGAGTAGGGGCCATCACCTGAGTGCTGGTTTTATAAAAAAAAGAGCCGCCGTAGTCTAGTAGGTAGTGTGTTGGCCTATTATACGTAAGGCTACGGTTCAAACCCCAGGTCAGCCATTTGGGTCATTTGGACAATGACTTTAAAAGATGTTTCAAATACAAGGAAGAGAAGGAAATGTTCCTTAACTCATTTGGAGGAAAAATTTGGAGAGAAGTTTCAAATACAACGAAGAGACGTGAACTTTTCTTAACTTATTTAGAGGAAAAATCTGGGCAATGCGAATAATCTCACTGATGAACCAATATTGAACATTGAAGGTCTAATTGGCTTCATTAAAAGCTTCAGATAGTGCCAGAACTAGGAAAAATGAACGACTATGGTATACCAACATAATAGTGAAACTGTGACCATCCACAACGTGGACATCGGCTAGTATAAAAACGCAGTCCAATGTAGCATATCTTAGAGTTGAGTTTGACCGAAAATCATTTTCGAATTGTAATTAAAAAACAATTCCCGGTGAAAAGATTAGAAATGAACAGAAAATAAAAAAATTTAATTTTAATTGCATGCATTTGCGATCAAAAATTTTGTAATTATTTTGGTACTCTTGCAAATAATTGCAGTTTCAGGGGAATACCAGGCAACCATCTGTTTACTGCACAATGGGAAATCTAATAAAGAAAACATGAGCTTGTAGAGTTAGATGAGGGATTTATTTATTCATTGAATTGAAAAGTAGTAGCAAGTTTAAAAATTATGTACTAAAATAAATCCCGTAAATCAAACAAAAAAAAAGGATTACAAAATAAAAAAGTACTTTTGAAAGAAAGTACTTTTGAAAGAAAGTACAACAAACAAAATTTTTGATACGTACATAAATATTCGCAATCATTAACTCCAAAAACCAAGTAAAAAAGGGCTTTAAAAAAAGTACTTTTTAAAATACTTTTTAAAAGTTTTTTCAATAAAGTACGCCAAATAAAACGTTTAAGTACTTCAAATTAGTTTAGTTTATGTTAATTAGGTACTAAAGTACTTTTATGTTGTTTTTTTTTTTTTCAACAAAAAGTATTTTTCGAGAAGTACCTACAAAAAATTTAATTTTAATTTTTCTACAAAATACAGGGCTTTGTTATATATGAGGTACTAAAGTACTTTTATATATTTTTTTTTTTTTTGATAAAAAGTACCTCTTTAAAAGTACTTCAAACAAATTTAATTTAAAATTATCTAAGAAATTATAAGGTTTTGTTAAATAAAAGTTACTAAAGGACTTTTATATTTTTTGGTTAAAAAAAGTACTTTTTCGAAAGTACCTCAAAGATTTTTAATTTAAAATTTTCTAAGAAATTATAAAGTTTTGTTAAATAATAAAAAAAAACTTACCGATTTACGCATTTACGGAGCTGATATTTAATACCGCCGCCACAGCTACGTGAGCAGTCACTCCAGGCGCCCCAATTGGCCCAACGGGGATAAGGACGCGGTTTGGGTTTTCTAGTTGTTGTCGTAGTAATAGATGGCATTGTGGTAGATGTAAAGGGTAGTGTAGTGGTTTCCAAAATATCATTACTTAACCAATCATTTGAGGTGGCACTAATAGGGGTGGTGGTGCTGACGATAGGGAATGATTTCATATGGAAATTTGAGTTGAAATGGGGCAAAGTATTATTGAAAGGTTGTATGAAAGAGTTTAAACTTGTGGTTATTATGGGAGGTAATGTTGTTGTTGTAGATGATGTTGGAGTTGGCAATGGTGATGTTAATGGTGCTCTTGTGGTTGTTGTCGTAGTAGTAGGAAGTGAAGTTTTAATTGTCGTTGGCTGAGGCGTTGTGGTAAAGACTGCATTAGTTTTAATTGCTGTTGTCGTCGTCGTCGTCGTTGGTGTTGTTGTGGTCGTACTGGTACTTAAGGCTGGAGTGGTTAAAATATTATCATTCTCTGGATACACTTCATTTATATTATTATTGTTGTTGTTATTGTTGCTGTTATTGTTGTCTTTCTTATCAAATCTCCATAGGTTTAGTAACTCTATGGATTTCTTAGGTTTCACTGTAGCTTGTAAACCATTGCGGCCCTGATTGCGTTGCTTTAGCCATTCTTGATGTTTCTGTACAAAAATAAAATGAAAAAGTAAGAAAAAAAATTTTTTTAAAAAACTGGAGCATTACTCACTGCAAACAAGTTGTAAATTTTGTAAGCGATCAGATAAAAAAAAAATTAAAAATCGTTTCGGCAACCAGCCACAACAGCAGTTGACTGTTTGGTTTTCTGGGGCTGCTATTTGTTTGCCTAACCTTTATGTCTAACTTAAGTAAACATATTAAAAATTAATTTAAAGTCTTTAAAAAAACAAAATATTTTCTTTTCTTTGCTTTGCTTTTTTTTATTTATTTTTCGTTTTATTTAAAATTCAAATTCAAGTTCATCGGTCGGGTGTTGTTGCTTAAAAAAAAATTATTTTTCAACAGTTTTTAACTGCCACTTGATAAACTGAAATTAAAAATTAAAAAAATTTTTACAATTTCTTCCCAAAAGGAAAATTTTTCGTTTTGTTTTTTTTTTTGAAATAGTGGGTGGAATTGCTTTTTTTATCACTTGTGAGATAAGTAGGCCAGCTTTGAAAGACAATTTAACGCATTCTGTAACCCTGTGGAAATTGGGTTAAATTTTATCGCCAAGTATCTGTTTGTGTCTACTGCATTAGCAGCAGCAATGTCTACAAGACCCAAAGTCTGATAGTTGCTTATAAAATTACACAGCAGGGGCGGGGGAGGGGAGGTTGACAAATTCAAAATTATTGTGAAGGCCTGTAAATCGTCCAGCAATTATGATTACAAGAATTTTTAATAATAAATAAGCTTTGCACTTACAGTCACAGAAAAAAGTTTACATACACTTTTTCCTGCTAATTTCTAACGATATTTTTCTTATTTTCATTTTTGTCATCAAACATTCTTAATTGTAACCATTGCTGCCATATAAATAAACATCAAATCATCAATTATTAGAAAAGAAAGCGTCAAAATCGTCAAACACGTTCTTGAAAATCGTCAAACTAATCGTCACAAAAATTCAGTGTGATGTACACTAGAATCGACACATTGTTTAGTGCTTTAGTTTCTAAAGAGAGTGTAAGAAATGCTTCACTTCATCTGATTTTCTTACTATTTACACTGCTTATATCCGAAAGCAATTGGCATACAACTCTCATGTATAGGGCAATACCTCAACGACTATTTTGAGACTTCTCGACTGCTTAGAAGAAAGGATGAAATTGTCCGTTAATGACGGTAGGGAGGGTATCGAACTCAATTGATTCATTGGAGCATCATTGCAATGTGATCTAGTTTCACTGTTGTATTGAAATTTTAACGGATTTTGTTCAAGCGAAATAAGGGACTTGTCTCCGGGAATTATGTATTCCTACGCAACATTCGCCATTCTTGGCGGGCACACGCATATGTATGTGGTTGATTGACCAGTGGATCGTTCACTGCATTACAGACAAAATTCGTTCTTTAGTCGAACTATTCATATGTGGAACTCCCTTCGTGCAGAGATTGTAGTTTTTTGGCTTTTAAGGACATAAGATACAGAAAAATTTGGCACTAGTAATAACTGCAAAGGTAAACGCAAAGCTTAAAGTGGCTTTTAATGTACTGAAGTCAAGAAAATGATGTAAATTTTTAATTTTTAAAAATCGTCAAAATAAAGGCATAAATCGTCACATCGTCAAAATGATACTTTTGGAGTAAAAAATCGTCAAAATGACGATAAATCGTCAAATCTGGCAGCTATGATTATAACTGCTTTTTCAACACTACAACACGATTAGGGTAAAAGGTATACACACACAGTGGTATAAGTCTACAGATAGTCTGTATACAGTTGTAGATGTAAACTTTTTTCTTTTACTGTACAAATATGTATATACGTTTTAAATCAGTCGGCTTCATTTGTGGTTTGAGTGGCTAACAGAGGAATTGTATTTAAATCACAAGACATGTATTATGCGGTGTTCTCGTACAGACGAACTCTTTTTCAATGAGGGCATCAACCTGCCTATGTCCCTTCGTGTTAGAATACCGGAAAGTAAGTTATATAGGACGGTTAACAGTGACAGCATAAAAGTGTCAAATTGGCGCTTTTGCCAAAAGTTTTCTGAGAGAGTCGCGAAAGACAAAAAATGTCTTGTCATATTTCTGTTTTAATGATCTCATAGCATATAGTTTAAGCTCTTGTATACTCGCATAGTAAGGCAACACATTACTTTGTAGACGAGGAAGATCTCTCGGAATTTTTGAGATTTTTGTAAACGAGAAAAAAATATTTATACAATACGATGAGTGCATGTTTTTTATTTTTTAAATTCTTCTCTAAGCTACGCTGAAAGTGGTCCAACTCTATGCACGAATGGCAACTACAGTGGAACTTCTATAATTTGAACTTCTTTTACTTGAATTTTCTATAAATTGAAGCTCAGAAACAGCATCTTGGAGATAAATTCTATCAGGTTTTGCTTCTTTAAGTTGAAGTTTCTATAAGTTGAAGATTTTTTCTAGATAAAAGTGATTCAATATACAGAAGTTCGACTGTATACTGTTCTTCTTTCAAGGCTGCATTTGTTAATCGTTATTAGCCCATAAATTGCTCCAAACACTGGATTTATTTATAGAACATTGACAGCTATTTAAACGCCTCTGGTTGTTCTTCTGTCCTTCTTTTGAGTCCCTATCCCGATTTCCTTCTGCTCTTTCCACTGTTTTCTGTTTCAAATTCAATATATTGTCGCCATGTGCTTATGGAGATGATCTGTCGATAAATTCTGAGTGCCCAAGAATCCTTGCTGGGTTCCCAAGTACGGTACAATAGCAGAGAAGTTATTATCTTCTCTTCTTTTCCGACATTACAGCTTCTGCTGGTATGAAGTACACCTTGCCATAGAACGTACGCGCCCAGACTCTCTAGGGGTCTAATGTAAGAAAGTGTATCTCTCCATTCAATACCGAATTCACACTGCGACAGTGTTTGTTGTCAATATTTCAGTCTGTCTGTACATACATACGTATTTGCTCATTAATCAGGATTACAACCCTGCCTTTAGTCAGGATTACAACCTAGCTTCTCACACCACTTATGCTGGGCATGTTAATTTTATACATGAATGGCGGGCCTAAAATCTATGCTGGGCATGTTAATTTAATACATGAATGTCAGGGTTTACAGCTTAAAGTCGAACTTTGCATGGCAATTTTATTAAGTCTCGGAGGTTTTTCCCCCGGTTTGTGTATATAATCCTCACAAGATTGCAAAATTTATTGAATTCCTTTATGTATCCTGTGCCTATTGCAAATAATTCCCGTGAACTTTTCATTCATAATTACACTGGCAGTGTAAGCCTTGTGTGATTCGTTAAATCGTAAGATATTGGTTGTATAAGCAATGGAGTTCAGATGGCTCTGCTTTATACTGAATTGCAAATACTTGCCGAGATGTTTTTGTTGTGGTATTTCCTTTGTCAGCGTCATCCTATTTATATTCCTTATCAGGCACGAAGGTCGCCGTAGTCTAGTAGGTAGAGTGTTGGCTTATAAAACATAAAGCCAGGATTCGAGTCCCAGGACAGACATCAAAACAAAGTACAAAAAGGATTTCTTCAGCGATTTCCTCTCCGCAGCTTTCTGGCAAAAACTTTGAGAGTAAAAAAGCCTGCCATGAAGTTTCTAAAAAAAAATCTGTCGTTCGGAGTGAACTTTAAACTGTAGGTGCCGCCACTCATGTATTAACACACACGACTTAGGTGGTGTGAAAAACTAGGTCCGTAATCCAGACCGAAGGATTGTAATGACCAATTATGTATGGATGTATGTACATAAAATAATTGGTCATTACAATCCTTCAATCAAGATTTCAGCTTAGCTTCTCACACCACTTAAGTTGTGTGTTTATTTTATAAATGAGTGGCTGGGAACCTACAGTTAAAAATCGAGTCCGAGCGACTGGTTTTGTAGAGCTTTGCATAGAAATTTTATTTACTCTCAGCAGATTTCTGGCTAAAACTCTGCTGTACGAGGCGTTGACATGATTGCAGAGAAATTTGAAGGAACTGGGAACGCTGCAGATGCAGATACACGTATGGTTAATAAACATACATGTGCAGAAATAATTGGCCATTACAACCTTTCAGTCCGGACTACGACCTAGCTTCTCTCACCACTTATGTTGTGTGCGTTAATTTTATACATGAGTGGCGGGACTTTATAGTTTAAAGTCGTCATGGCAATTCAAGGCAATTTTATTTTGCTTTCAGAGTTTCTGTGCTAGAAATCTGCTGAGAGGAAGTTGCTGAAGAAATATTTTTTTCAAATTTTCGTTTTGATGTCTGACCTAAGGTTTGAACTCGGGCTTTCAGTCTAATAAGCCAATACACTACATACTAGACTACGACGACTGAAATCGTGTATGAAATCAACATACTTTTCAGGGGTTATCACCCTCATAATAGTGAACAGTTAGAGTGACAGAACACATTTGGGTGTTATTTCCTTTTAATTATCTATTGCCACCACCAATAGTGGAAGCAGAGGAAGTCTCTTTTAAATGAATGGATTGCTTTTAATTAAATTCCATTGAAATTAAGTTATCACTTCAACAATTAAACATTTTAATAGAATTAAAAACGAAATTATTTCTCATTGAATGGAAATTCATATGGAAAATAACCTCCTGCTGGTTTAATTGCATAGGCAAACAAATGTTTTTCAATTACAATTTTCAAAACATTTCCATTGTTTCCGGTTCCGTCACCCAGCTATTGTTTGAAATTATTTTTTTCCTTTTAACACTATGATGATGAGCCAACAAAAGTACGCACACACACACACTAAGTATTTTGCTAAATAACCTTCACCCAATTAATTAATGATGCCTTCCAAGCTGCCATTAATCTCACCCTCAAAAGAATAGTTGGAGGGAAATTTTGGGCCATAAAATTAATGATTTCGGGCTATGCATCATTAAATTGTGTTGAACACCCATTCCCCTTTCAGAAAACAAAAGAATGTTGCCATACGTACGTACATATGCAAGCAATAAAAGAACAAGTTGCTGTTAAAATTGGAATTTTTTTTATGAGATTTTGTTTCATTTCGTTTCGCTTGGCTTTTCTCTTTGTACATACGTATGTATGTACGTCTGACTACATGTATTTTACATGTAAAATGTAAAACATACCATTTAACCTTGACTAATGTAAACAATTGAGTGAAAAAGAGAAATAAATTTACAGGCCTAATGACTGCTTTAGTTCCATTGTTATGCATGATGATGATGATGATGACGATGATGACACACTGATGACAGCCAATGATCCATAAAGTTTCAACTAAATTTGGAGATTTTTTTCAATACAAATAATAAAAAAAATTTACAAACAAAATAGAAACCATTTTAGTGGCATTGTATTATCGAAAAAAAGGTTCTCATAAGAACACACCTTAACAAAATATTTTTATTTTTCCTAAAAAAAATTAAAAATCAGTTTGGGAAACGAATTTGGAAAAACAAAAATTTAAATCAAATAAAAATTTTCCAAATCCATCTGTTTAAAATACTCTTTTAAATAAGAGTTAAAAGTTAAATGTGTCCAGATTTGCACAAGCCAGAGATGAGATGATACAGTCCACAGACTGTCCCTGTTTTCTAACCAATTCTAGTACGAACGATAATTTTCTTATGGAACAGTAAGTTCCACTGTCCTTGTCAACAGACAACTGTCAAAATGACAGTGACAACTATCAAAAATTTCAACCAGTTGCCATCACTAACAAATTACAGTCAAACCCTGTTATAAAGAACTCCGTGGGACCAGAAAAAAATACTTCGTTATAGGCAAAATTCAGAATGAACGGAGTGAAGTCATAGAAGAAAATAAAAAATTCAAAGAATTTTTAGCATTTATTAAAAACAAAAAGTATGTTTTTTAATAAAAACCAAAAACATGTGTTCATTTTTTTTTTTTTTTATTAAACCTGCCTCAGGGGATGACCCCTCTCATGCAATGCATTGTACGGTAAGGAAACGAGTTGCTGCTAGTGATTATAAAATGGCCAGTGCTATACCTTCACCATTAGACAGTCTACAGCAATCGTCTCCAACAGCCCACAGATTCTCACACCACTTATGTTATGTGTGTTCATTTTATACAGAAGTGGTGGGACCTACAGTTTAAAGTCGACTCCGAACGACAGATTTTTGAAAAACTTTTCAAGAAGAGAAAGAGAAGAAAGCGACGAACAAATACTTTTTGCATTTTGTTTTGATGTCTGGCCTGGGACTCGAACCCTGGTTTTTACGTTTAATAAGGCAGCACACTACCTACTAGCCCACGGCGACCCCCTATCAGCTGATTAAAGACGGTGAGTTATGATTTAATGCTGCCATATTAAATAAAAGTAAAGACTATTGCCACACTTCAAAGGTTATTTCTAAGGGTTCGTTATAAAAAAAGTTAAAATATATGAAATTTTAATTACTGGGACCATTTAAAGTAAGTAGTTCCTATTAACCAAGAATTCGTTATAAACGAGTTCGTAATAAACGAAGTTTTTTGTATGAAAATTGTTTATTAAAACGTTGGGACTTAAAAATATGTACTTAATAACCAAGAATTCGTTACAACCGAGTTCGTTATAAACGAGTTCGTTATAAACGAGTTTGACTGTATCATGATATTTTAAAAGAAAATTGAAAAATTTTCGTGTATTCATAAAACTTTATTAGTTTAGGTTAGGTCCGAGGACGTGTACTGTGACAAGTACAGTACTCGGAGGTTGAATAGACCCATTGTACAACGGCCTAGTTTCTCACATCACTCGTGTTGTGTGCGTTAATTTTATACATAAGTGGTGGGACCTACAGTTTAAAGTCGTCTCCGAACGACAGATTTTTGAGGAGCTTTTCATAGCATCTTGATGAATGATTCGAGCCACTCGAATCGCTTATAAGTATTATACGTATTTTTCTAAATTTATGAATCAGAATGAGTAGGCGTATGAATCAAACATATTTCGAATGTTGTGAGTTTTATGTCAGCGTTGTACTCATACTCGTTGTAACCCAATGAGTAAATCAATGTTATAGAGAGTACGAATAAATCAGAGTAGTTGAATTTCAATTCTGTTAATTTATTCATACTCAAAATTTCATGAGTGTTTATGAGTAGCGGAAAAACGATTCATTGGGGATCTCTGGTAAGTATGTAGAGACTCGAAAAGGGCATTCAGAAAGTTCGATTACTTGTAAGTTCCCAACAATGTTTAATACAAATCACTTTTTTGACAGTGAAATGCATTGTGTTTTGCTCCGGGTTTTAGGGGCAAGAAATAAAGCTTTAGAAATCGCCGTGGTCTAGTAAGCAGTGTGTTGGTTTATTAGTCGAAAGGCCCGAGTTCGAATCCCAGGTCAGGCTTCAAAAGGAAAATATGGAAATATTTCTTCGGCGACTGCCTCTCAGCAGATTTCTGGCAAAATCTTTGGGAATGAAAATAAACCTGCCATGAAAAAGTTTCTCAGAAATCTGTCTTTCGGAGTCGACA
Organism: Sarcophaga peregrina; assembly: GCA_014635995.1. Classification (NCBI taxonomy): domain Eukaryota; kingdom Metazoa; phylum Arthropoda; class Insecta; order Diptera; family Sarcophagidae; genus Sarcophaga; species Sarcophaga peregrina. The sequence goes on from CM025791.1 coordinate 84,506,791, forward strand.
TTAAACTGTAGGTCCCGCCATTAATGTATAAAATTAAAGCACACAACATAAGTGGTGTAGAAACTAGGTCGTAATCCTGACTAAAGCGTTGTAATGGCCAATTATGTATATGAAGGGGACTTAAATATGGTACTGAGTACTTTCACAGGGGAACACTCCGCTTTACAGGCACATCTGAACAACATAGACGCGAGACATGTTGTAAGTAGATCGGAATTTTGAAGCATTTCTTGTGTGATTAATATTATACGAAAGACTGCATACCACGACATAACTCGTCACAGCAGAGTGGACTATAAGAAGATCAGATGTCTGTTGATAAGCCCTAATTGTGAACGCATGACAAGCCTGCTTGATGGCTTAGATGCATTACAATAAACTTGGATTCTTGTTTAGTAGCTGCAGTATACAATAAAAACTTACCCTTATTCGTTCCATGGTAGCTTTATCCGCCGATATTAGGCTACACATTAGGAAGACAATAAAAATTGTGCTGAAAATAAAAAAAAACCAAATATTCAAGAAAATTAAAGAGGAATTTAGGAAAAAAAATTTTATAAAATATTTTAAAATTCTAAATAAATCAGAGAGTACTCCAAGTAAAAAAATAAAAAAAATATTTCAATAGCCTCATCTATATCTCCTTCCCCCATACGACTTATTTTCTTTAACAATGTTTTCTATTTTATGTTGTTAACAACAATTCAATTAAATTGTATTTTATCTCTACAACTTTCCAACAACCCCTTGACATTTTTCCCTCTTTTCAAAAAATACATACGATAACGGCGGTATCATTAGCCCAGTTTTCAACGATTTGCATCTGAAATTGATGCTTTTTGTTCGGCTTCATTACATTTCGGACGTTTTTAACAAATTTTTTTTTAATTTTTTCTTTTATTTTTTTATAATTTTTTTTCGTTGAACAAATTGAAATCTAGAAAACATGTGTTTGTTTTTGTTTGTTTATTTTTTATTAATTCCTTTTAATATCTAGAAAAAGTGATTTTATGGCCTGATGCTTAAAGCGGCACTTCTAAAGAGATGCCAGTGCTCTAAGCATACACAACAAGGGGGCATAGTTTTTCTTATGCAATTAAGTTGTCAATGGTTAGTGTTGGAATTCTGTTTGGATTTTCGATGATTTATTGATTTTTCCTTTATTTAAAACAATATTATACACTTCATTTGAGTAGATGTTATGCGAATGCATTTTTTTTTACAAGAGACGAATAAGAGACGCAATGCTAATAAGGTTCTTCCATATAGCTGGTAATTGCCTTATTCTATACCTGAAAAATAAGATGAGTACTATCGCTAGAGGTTATCGATACGTGGGACTTGGGATTGTCCAAGAATGATAAACTAAAGATTACGCCTTGCGCATGATTTCCCGTTAGATGACGTAGTTGGGCTATTTTAAAGCTTTCCAAGTCTTCTTCATTTCTTCTGCACTACGTGAAAGTAGTTGGCAGCCCTGCAATATAACTTACATTATCATTAGCCAATAGGAACACAATTTGCGTGACGTCGTTGATTCAACATGCACAAAAAGTTTTAATGTGTGTGCGTGATGGCGTAATCTTTAGTTTATCATTCTTGGGGTTGTCAGTGGGAATACAACTCTGATCCTAATAATAAAGGATTGTTAAGTTAGCATTGTTGGCAGCAAAAGTCTCAAATTGGAGCCTAAAATAGGAGGCCTATGAGCAATATTATGGTTTAAAGAATTTACAATAGTATTGGATTTTACAACTAGGACCTCAGAGTTCTCACAATTCATTACAGCCATTTTATTGAACTTACAAGTGGGCTCTGGAGAAGTTGCCAACTGAATTGAATTTACATTGAAAACTTATTTTCACGAATAACACTCAGGTCGGGATGAAAGAGTACCTTGAGAAACAAAATTATTAAATTTGGGGCAATGCCAATACCCTTAAGTTCCAAAAGCTTTCTATACATCTCATAAAAGTTAATTTTTCGAGCGGATTTTGAACTGGTGACGTCATAAGGTCGAAGATTTTTGACTAAAATTGGATGAACTGGGCATCAACCAAATGTAATCTCAACAGAATGACATAACATACATACATAATTGGTCATTACAACCCTTTAACAAGTATTATGGTCCAACTTGTCACACCACTTATGGGACCTACAGTTTAAACTCAACTCCGAACGACAGATTTTTAAGAAACGTTTTCATGGCAATTTTATTTACTCTTAGATTTTTATCAGAAATCTGTTGAGAGGGCATTGACATATTTCGTTTTGTTTGAAATCTCTAACTTGGGGGTTGAACCGACACAACATACCACAAATCTTATGTTACACTGGATATTCTGCCCATGTCATTTACGAACATCGTCATCTCTCGCCACCAAAATCGTGCGATTTAACCCCGTTAAACTGTGTTTGTTGACAAATTTTTAAGTCTCAAGGTTATGCGAATGAGCCACAAAGCCCCCATCATCATTTAAATTCATGCTGATTTATTCGACAGATTCATGGAAAATTTAACATTTCAGTTACGTTCCACCCAGAGAAGCTACGGCAGATATTATAAAAATACTTAAATGATCGCCTTTAGATTGGTACCAGCTACTGGCTCTTTTAAGCTAGGTTTCGTATACTTTTTCTCATGTTTCGGACGGTATCTCGTTGATAACTTGTCGAATGTTTACATTCCCAACTCCAATAGGATTAACCGCATACATAATTGGAGCCTTCAATTAGGATCACAACCTAGCTTCTCACACCACTTATGTTGTGTATATTAGTTTTATACATGATTGGCGGAAAACCTAGAGTTTACTCCAAACGACAGAATTTTTTCAGAGAAATTTCATTCCGATTTTTATTTACTCTCAGAGGTGTTGCTAGAAATTTACTGAGAGGAATTTGCCGAGAAAAATTTTTTCATATTTCCTCTTTGTTAGAGTTTTTTTTATTTATTTATTTAAACTGATATAGGGTTTGAACCAGAACTATGCCTTAATACCCAAGACTCGTTCAACCGAGTTCGTTCTACGAGTTCGTTTATATAAACGAGTTTGACTTTATTTTAAAAGAAAATTGAAAAATTTTCGTGTTGTTCATTAAGCTTTATTAGGTTAGGTTCGAGGACGTGTACTGTGACAAGTACAGTACTCGGAGGTTGAATAGACCCAT